>OZ029925.1:6422912-6975412 GCA_964023275.1 Norana najaformis
AGTCGTAATCGTGAACTGTAAGCTAGATGACGAAAATTGCCACAGTAATTGTAAATGTACACGGTTTTCTATTGCAACCGTATGGCCTCGACCTGCTCGTTGTTTAGTGAATTTATTGGGTGAGATCCTTCACCAGCGCTGCCCCTTTTGAATGGGCGCCACGCCATTCAAGTTCCCACTAGTGGACCGTGATAGCCCGAAATTCAATTCTCTGAAATAAGCCCCACGACCGGGTTGCGAACTGGCATCCTAACGCATAGAGGGGCCTTGCCGCACGCTTTACCAAAGTAGCTAACCATACCAGCGGATTTACCATGGCGACGATTGTGAAGTCATTGTGTGTTAGGCCAAATGAGACGCCTTGAGGAGTCTATGCCTTGACGTAAGCTTTATTCCAAGATTTTACCAATGTAGCAAACTAGGCCAGCGGATTTATGTGCTAGGCCAAATGAGATGCCTTGAGGAGTCTATGCCTTGACGTAAGCTTTATTCCAAGATTTTACCAATGTAGCAAACTAGGCCAGCGGATTTACCATGGCGACGATTGTGACGTCATTGTGTGTTAGGCCAAATGAGACGCCTTGAGGAGTCTATGCCTTGACGTAAGCTTTATTCCAAGATTTTACCAATGTAGCAAACTACGCCAGTGTCGTAATCTGCTGTGAGTTCGAGTATTGTTTGCGTTTAACTTATGAACGCTATTGCCGTATATCGATTAGTGTCTTATTTCCAATCTATTCTGTTATTCAGACATTTGTTATTGTCGAGTATTTGAAGAACTCGTTTACTAGGTGAGAAACAGAAGGCATGTGTCGTCTAGTACTCGTAAACATATAGCACAAAATTCGTGAACAAGATAGGCTGCTCGTTGGTTTCTCTTTCATTATCTCGTGTTTCCTTTTAGGCTCCTATTCCACGACAAATATTGTTAATCAGTCAACTATAAATCAGGGCATTTGCTAGCTAAACGAACACAGTTCAATATAGTCTGCGCCCAATTGATTTGATTTCTTTAGGACTCCTTACAATTTTAAGCGCTCAAAATTTGACATTACTTGATTAGATCTGAATGTGTTTATTAAGCGCCACTACATAATGACTAAGCATCAGTCAGCTGCGCTGAGCAATCTTGAGTGAAGGACTTGCCTATTGTCCCTATATGCTTACCTTTTCAGAGTAGGATGGTGACCGTGCTATATAACCACTATATATTACCGTGCCCACAAATATGAATTACTGTTATATATATATATATATATAACAGTAGGCTATATAATATAATATTAGATATATTACGGTCGCCATTTAGCTTATAACTGTTGCTTTGAAATTTTGATTTTGATATGATATATGAGATTTTAGTTTTCTTGTATATATATATATATATATCATATATATATGATATATATATACATATATATATCATATATATATATTATATATATATCATATATATATATTATATATATGTTATATATATATCATATATATATATATCATATAGCGCCTATGTTTAAGCCGAGAAATTTCGGAGGTTTATAGTGGCAAATGATCGGTCAATTAATTCACAAGGTGATTGATGGTGACGTCACAATGCCTAATCGTAATAGTAATCGTAAACTCGAAATAACTACAGCGCCAAATGAAAGCCAAGCCGCTGGAACGTTCCAGCTTATTCACAGGCGCTCACTTACTTACTTACACTTGGTCCTCCTGTGTAGCTCTGCACATCGGGGAACTCAGATTCTCCATTTCTCCATTCATCTCTGTCGACCGCCAGTCTTCCTGCCTCATCGCACGACATCTCCAAGCGCCCAAAAAATAATGTACTGTGAAAAAATAATGTAATAAATCTGATCTGCATTTCAATAAAAACACCTCAAATATAGAGTAAATATGCATGATTGTATATATGTATGTATATATGCATGTATGTTTGTAGTGTGTGTGTACATACGAATGTATGTAGGAATGTACGCATGTATGTTTGTATGCATGTTTGTTTGTTAGTATGTATGCATCTATCAATCCGTCCGTCCATCTGTCTGTCGGTCCGTCCGTCCGTCCATTCGTGTGTATATCAGATGTCCGTCCGTCTGTCTGTCTGTCTGTCTGTCCGTTCGTCTGTCTGTCCATCCACCCGTCCGTCCGTCCGTCTGTCTGTCTTTCTGTCCGTCCGTCCGTCCGTCCGTCTCTCTGTCTGTCGTCTGTCTGTCCGTCCGTCCGTCCGTTTGTCTGTCTATCGTCTGTCTGTCGGTCCGTCCGTCCGTCTGTTTGTCTGTGACGTCTTGAAGGCATTTCTTTTCCTAAATCTAGTTAAATCGATGATTATTAATTTTAGCCATCCAATCAGGAAACAGGAAATTGTTACAAGCCGTTCAGATTTAATAAATAGAAAAATTAATCAGTCGTAATATTTCAACTCTTAGCCGAGTTGAGATCTTACTAAAGGATATACATACACTTCAATGAATTTATTCTGTTAATAGTCCTTTTAACCAATTTACACCTGCATTATGGCTCAAATGGTCCAATACTAGGGTACGAGTGGCGACAGGTCCTGTTGGACTCGTATGTGTTTGGCGCTTTTTAGCGTTAACTCTGCTTCGGGCCTTCTTTTTAAGTTGCATATGTATGGGAAGTGTACAGTAATGTAAAATGAGTTTCCCAATATACGGAGGCAACGCCCGAGGCTGTTGCAACAATGATCTACACTATGTTGGACTGTTGACTTAATAAAGCAGCAGTAATACATCAATTCAATCTTTTCTGCTTACTTATTAATGCAAGACTTTCTTACTCATTTCATTTATGTAAATCCTGTCTAATTTGCGGAAAAAACACAGAACCATTTCATGGAAACAATGTACAGTACAATCCAGATGCATCATCATAATCATCATCATCATAATAATAATAATAATAATAAAGACTCTCAGTAGCTGTCCAGCGTGGGAACGCCATCTGCTTCTCCGGAACTCTACTATGAACATATATTATGATGATGATAATTATAATAATAATAATAATAATAATAATAATAATAATAATAATAATAATAATAATAATAACAATAATAATAATAATAATAATTGTAATAATAATAATAAATCCTGTCTAATTTGCAGAAAAAACACAGAACCATTTCATGGAAACAATGTACAGTACAATCCAGATGCATCATCATAATCATAATAATAATAATAATAAGAATAACAACAACAATAACAATAACAATGATAATAATAAATATGTGTATGCATATATGTATCTGATCATTTATATAGCGCCTTTTGAGAGTCACACTAAGGCACTATACATATTCAGTAGTTGAACTGAAGGCCAAATTATTAACTGTGTTTAACAGCTGAGGTCACTTACCCCTCTTCCTCCTGCTCCTCTTATTCCTCCTCCTCCTCCTCCTCCTCCTCCTCCTCCTCCTCCTCCTCCTCCTCCTCCTCCTCCTCCTGCTCTACCTCCTCCTCAAAGTATTCCCTCTTGTCATAACCATCAGCAGCTGTTGCATGTTAACTGTGGACAGATTATTGAATCCTGTCTTGCGATGTAATTTGTCACTTTCTTCTCTAAGGTGAGGCTAAGAGCAACAAGGAGAATGTGGTAAGTAACGCCCCGACATGCAGTTCAGGGTTCGATTCAGACGTTGCCATACATGCAAACATGATCAGCAATCCAACTTTGCGTATGTATCTAGGTATTTATATACCGCCGTCTGGTAACATCTCAAAGGCGTTGAAGCGCACTTACACTTGTCGGTCATGTCCCTCAACCTGAATTTTAGACATCGATGCAAAGAATAATTGGCAGATGTGAAAGGGTGAATCCAGGCACGAGCCCCCCCCCCGGCCGTGCCTCCAGTGAACTCCAGATGTAGGTACGACAAGCATATCTCTGGATCCGCCCTTGGAGCTACCAGGCCATGGCACGAAAACTAACTCGTAATTAGTCCTCGATTATCATCATTATAATGATATATATACCGGTATATATATATATTGTATATATATATTGGGCGAATGGTCTGAGGTTCATTTAGTACATTTAGAAAAGACGATATATAAATCCGCCACTGCTTTTATTCGGGTAGTGCCAGTCCCAAGCCTGGATAAAAGAGGAGGGCGACGTCAACGGCCTTTGATGCCATAAGATGTCGTTAAACACCGGAGCTACTATTACTAAAGCAGACACCATCGCGCGAATAATATGAAAACGAAAAACGTTGTAGCTAACGGTGATCAACAGAGGATCTTTGCCATACGGGACATTTTGCCGAGCTAACATGCAGTTACTCTGCGTAGGTTAGGCCAGTGGGCCTGTAAAAGCCTACGCGTAACAGGTCTCAATTACCAACACATAGGCCTACAAAAGCGTGCAAGTATTAGACCTAAATTGGCCGTTGTTCGACTGAATGTCGTCAATCGCTCGTTTCATGAAGGGTTTCCTGGTCCTAGTGTCCTGTGTCCTATGTCCTAGTGTCAGATCTGTATCAGCTATAGTCAATTAAACAGAAGGGGTCGCTTTTCGTTTTATATATCGGCTTGCATTCAACAATGCGTATTACTCCGCGAGAATCTTGGCATTATAAGCCTGTCGTCTGTTTCCCCTTGGCACACGCGCGGATTTACCGAGGAGATTATTACAAATACATTGATATGCCATGGTATAGGCGTGTATATATATATATATATGTATATATATGTATATATGTGTGTGTCCATTGTTGACATGAGGCAAACACGTGCTTGGCTTTCTCGGCGCAATCAGACATTTCAATAATGCGCTTCATTTGCAGCTGATGCAGCTCCCAAACATTCCCTTAGTCTCTCCGTCTCTGTCTCTCTTTCTGTCTCTGTCTCTGTCCGTCCCTCCTTCCTCCTTCCCTCAATGTCTCTCTCCCTCTCCCTCTCTTTCTCTCTCTCTGTGTCTCTCTCTTTCTTTCTCTCTACAATGTTGTATGCATATGTATGTATGTGTGTATGTATGCATGCATGTATGTATGTATGTATGTACTCAAGTATGTATGTACGTACGTATGTGTATATATGTATGTATGTCAGTATTTATTGTATTTATGTATTTATTTATTTATGTATGTATGTATTTATGTATGTATGTATGTATGTATGTATGTATGTATGTATGTATGTATGTATGTATGTATGTATGTATGTATGTATGTATCATGTATGCACGTATAGTATGCATGTGTAAATAGTATGATCAACTTTATTTGAAGTATATCGTGCATGCTAACACAAGTTATGATTTCCGGTAATTGTAAAACGTTTTGTGTTTGCTTCTAGCCAAATCTTCGCCTGCCGAATCCACCGTACTCCAGAATGGCGGCCAGCGCGAGCTCTGGTTTCGAGTGGCTGTCATTGTCGTTCCAACGATTGGACTCTTCATATTAATACTCCTCGTTGGCGCCGCAGTGCGCATGCTCCGAGGCGACGCTCGACGTCATCAGGTCGGCTACGACACGACGGACATAATGGCGGCGGACGTTTACAAACAATTAATTCACAATCGACCTTCTTCTAGATCTCAGGGCATTCGAATATGTGATGGATTTTGTCCGAAGCGGAACTACCCGACGTGTTGGGTCGATTTCGACGATACAAAAACGTGTGAGCATAAAGCTTGTGTTGTAGCAGGGTCGGACTGTGTGAGGGTAAATTCGGTTCAGGACAGGGAGACGTTCATTACCATCGAGAAACCAGGCTATCAGACGAAAGCAAAGGCTCTCGCTTCTCAGCCGTCGAGTCAAGTGCATTTTCCCATAGCAACTGTTTAGGATAAGCTTCGAGTGGATAAGTCAAGCAGTTCTCGTTGTGTATTATGGGACTTGAGTACTGCAAAGTTGGCAGTGCGTGTATACAGAAGCCAAAATGTTGATGGTTATGCCATGCGCCGTGGCGTACAAACCTCTTCACATCTTCATACAGACCTACGCAGACCATCCGTTAAGAGAAAGCTCACAGAAAAAGCAATGATAACGGCTTCTAGAAAACATGTTTAAAGCATTATTGTTCAAATGCAAAGCTGTCGGTTGCTGTAATCGTAATTGTAAACTGCATTTCTTTATCGCCCGAGAAGATAACCCCGTAAGAGCCATGGGCTGTTTCTTAAAATAGTGCGATTTAGTTGTGACATTCTTATTCAATGATATACAGTACAACTCGATATTTTTAATGTTCAATCCGGTGTCATAGCCCAAAAATATGCAGGAATATATAATCTCGTGTAACAAATTGGCTTAAAACAAGTGAAGTTTAGATACAAAAGCCTAACATGTAGACAGTGTAGAACGATAGGCCTATTAGTTTAAGTGTTGGGGGGTGGATTCGTGCGCCGTATTCAGTTTTTGTACGTGAATTGGATCGGCTTAATGTAGGCCTACAGATCGAATGAAGATGTGGCATATTTATGGATTTCGGTATACATCGTCTTTTCGAGCAGTTTGTGGTTTGCGACAATTTGCAGTAGAGCTGTTGTAGCTAGACGTTGGCCAAGTGTTTCAAAACTGGGCCTGGATAGAATCGTAGCCTGTAATCGATTGTAAACGCAATAAGTCGTCGCACATTTCAAAGTTATTGTTTTTATCAGTAACAGCCCGATGTTAAATCATCAGGCGTCAATTAATGTTATCGGGGGGAGAGAACGGTACAGTAAGTCCTGTAATGCATTGGCTCTCGTCCTGGGCTTTGGGCTAACACCCACTAGCGGAATCTTTGGACGTATACAACAAGGGTATGTGTCTAGAAACTTTGCGGACTAAGAAGTTCTTTTCTATTTGTAAACTACTCTGTTCCAATAAAGATTGATTGCTTCATTGATTGATTGCATTGGGACTACTTTTCAGTTCTCATTGTCTGTTCTTGTTCGCAAGAGGCGCCACTGTTACGTCAAGTCCAATGACCTCAGATCTGCTTCTGATGCCTGCCATGCGGGCGCAAGTGACATTATTGTCCTGGAAAAGGAGATAGGTACCCATGTACTCCGAACGCCCGACTAAGCTGCCAAGCGTCGTATTCGCATGAATGAGGAGTCCAAATAGGTAGGTCTGCGCCGGGAAGAGTGAAACTGAGAAGAAATAGGGTTCAACTTGTAGGCCAGTATCAAACGAAAAGATGTCTTAGGTGAAGTCTCCGCCACTGCCCTTAGTCGGGTAGCGCCAGTCCCAAGCCTCGATAAAGGAGGAGGGCGACGTCAACGACCTTGGATGCCATAGGATGTCGTTAAACATTGGAAATACTACTACTAGGTGAATTTTTTGGTTGGAAGCAATGGCCAGTAAGGCCTTGGGAAATGAACGTAGGTAGCCATATGATAAGTACCGCATAATCGTACACTATAGCCAGCTACACACGACCTATATGCCTAGCACCGCTATACTAAACACTACGGTGGATGAAGAAGTTTACAAAGGAAGCCAGGTAAGCAAGACCTTGTTCATCTACGCTGAAATTACCTTGTTGAGTGACGTTTTAGAAGATTTCGCACTTTGTCATGAAGATAAAGTTACGAAGCGTCATGAAGATAAAGGTACGAAGAGTCATGAAGATAAAGGTACTAAGCGTCAGATTTGCAGTCCACAGGTGGCGCTACAATACTGAAACAAGTGCGAAAATTTCTTTATAGTCATTAGATGGCGCTAGACGCCGCCTCCAATATGTACGATGTGGAGACAAAAGAGTGAGTGAGTAAATAAGTAAAGTAAGGAATGTAGCAGAGGACAAGACCAAGAGCGCAACCAGAGGAACCGTGGTCATGGCCCCCATTTGATTTGCCATTGAGTTGCCCAAACTGGTTATCTCTTATCTCCATTGGATTTGTACTTGGATATGTCGCCTATGTATTTATATATGGATGCATGTATATAATTGTCTATGTAATGTATGTATGCATGTATACTTGTATGTATATATGTACGTATATATCTAATGTATGTATTTAATGTATGTATGTATAAATGTTTGAATTTATGTATGCATATATGTATTATGTAAGTATGTGTGTAAGTATGTAGGCTATATCTATGAAAGTCTGTTGGTAATAAGGACCTATAGCATATTTGTTTAGCCTTACGATTACATACATTTTGTATCAGCCACAAGACGAATAACTAATGTCTGGTTTACAGCGATACAACAGTTATCTGCTACCTAAGCTCTCTTTCTGGCCATACTAGTGTCTGCTGCTACCAAACATTACTTTTAAGAGCAAGAGGATTCTGGGAAGCGTCTACGCATACAGAATACATGAGTCTGAGATACACTACGGAGGCTGGAGCATGCATCCCTGTGATGCAAACAATGCGTCTAATATGATGCCTGAGTTGACAGTCTTTCTGTTCCTCTTGAATAGGCCTATTCAACTCGCATAAGCATTCCATAGGTCAATCTATTAGGCCTACGGGAGATGGTTTCACTGCCTCTCGCTTCGCAGGCCCACGTGAAAACAGAAGATAACGAGAAGATAACAGATTAGGCTGTTGAAATACTATTCACGATTGCGGTTTCTACCAAGGAACAGGTAGATAAGGTTGTATTTAATTACTTATATCACAAGTGGACATCTGGATCCTTTCTTTGTATTCCGGGTAAGAACGACCAGCATTTTGAATCCTTTAAAGAAAATCTTGTGTCGTCTTAGAAGAGCTATTGAAGGGTCTAAAAACTGATTACTGATATTGTTATGGTTGATGTTACTGATATCATAATCCGTTTCAACCTGAAAAAGAAATTATTCATTAAGGATCTAAAAATATCCGGTGAATGTAAAACCATGATTATAATTGTTATTGTTATTGTTGTAGTTGTTGTTGTTATTATTGTTTTTATTATTATTAGTTTATTGTTGTTATTATTATTATTTTTTTAATTATTTTTATTATTATTATTATTATTATTTTGATTTTTATTATTATTATTATCATTATCATCATCGTCATCGTCATCATCATCATCATCATCATCATCATCATCATCATCATCATCATCATCATCATCATGCAAAGGCCCTCGTTGCTTTAGCAGCTGCTCCAAAGCAGTCATTAATGGGACCGATATGAATCTGTTAGCAGTTTCAAACGTATTTAGATCTCATAAGTGTTATCATTATTATTATTAAATTTTTATCTTTTATATTTTTATTATTATTTTAAACCTAAGGTTGCTATGTTCTTTCCGGATTAAATTATTATTATTATCAGTTATTTTTATTGTATTTAATAATGGATTATTAGGCCTATATTCTATTAAATAACGTCGCCACATGCATATTATATGCGACTGTGAAGACGTGTGAGATCTAAATACAGTTGAAGCTGATAAACAGATTCATATCGGTCGCATTAATGGCTGCTTTTGTGCAGCTGCTAAAGCAACGGGGGCCTTTGTATCTATTCCGTTTGGCTTCCGGTTAAATGATGAATCGTGATTGTCTAATCCTCTGCTTTTCGAAGGCTTCTCCACCTACGCTGGCCTCGTTAGCTACTTTGGTTAAAGAGTATACGTCACGGCGCTTCTGTGCGCGAGGATGTCGGTATGCATACCGATGGTGGCTATATTTCAGAGATTTTAATCTGGGGCTAGCACGGTAAGTACACGGGGACCTTAACCCATTAAAGCCCAAGCTTTCCCCCAATTGCCAATCATTGTGATACTTCGGAATATGACAAATGATGCAAAGGTTAGGTCCTAGGAACTTACATTTATGTAATTTGGTGATCAGCCGCTAGGTGGCGTGTTGTTCCCATTTGGGAACAATGGGCACATATGATACTGTGTTCCCATTTGGGAACAACATGCAAAATTATCGCAGAGTACCTATTAAAGTGACAGTTTTCAGTTACCACCATAGTGTACTTAATGAACAGCACAGGCTGCTTTGATAGAGCATTAAAACCACACATCAGCGTTGAAGTAACTAGTTTTTAAAACATCATAAAGCAGTGCCAGTGTTAACTTTGTCATTTTCGATAGTCTAATCCTGGGACTGAACACATTGATCAAACACTTTAACATATTCTGGATATTTCTCAGTAATTTGCTGCAGACTGCAAATTGTCTGTCTCAAATGCGAGTATGATACTGCTGCTCGTAGTGCAGATGAAGTGCAGCCATGCACTTTGTGCAGCGAAGCCTTGTGTTCTTCTTACACGAGCGATATCTTGCTTGCCTGGCACTCGGAACCAGATGATGGTCGGCTCCACCATACAGAATGTCACTGACTGGGTGGCTAGCTGGTCCTAAGAGCGCTGTTGGAGGCTTGCACGACCATTGTAGCGTTGTTCGGACAATGTGCCGTCGGAACTCCAGGTGATCAAACTATCCAACGACCACAACGTGAAGACGCCAAGCAGCAACAACGGCTTTGTTCAAACCGTTGACAAAGAGTTGCCAGCACCACTTCTTGGAGCGAAACACTGGGCGACAGTTAGACATGAAGCGGTCCGGTTCATATGGTGACATGCCAATTAGTTCAGGATGCTTATTTCTAACCTTCTCAATGTTAGTAGTGGCTATTTCATGCGAATATGCTCTTTTCTTGATCCATTTGAGTTGCGATATAAAGTCCATTTTCGGTTTCTTTACCTTTGGAGTGCATGAAATTCTTGTACTCTGACTCTCATCGGCTGGACCTCTAAGCACAAAAACAGTAACTGACCCAGGAATATCAGATGGAAGAATCGAAGGCAATAGGTCATCTTCATCCGCAAATTCTTCATCGGATACACCATCCACTATCGCTAGTGGCATAATAGCTATGTCAACATCTTTGTCAATAGCAGACATTGCATATGAAGCCCCTGTTGGGTGAACACACTGCTCAATGTTATCATCTTCGCTATCTGCATCAGCCTGTACCATAGCAATTGCCTCAGACAAGGGGAACTTTCTTTTCAACCTCTGAAAACGGAATCATACAAAAAGCGCGATTACTGCGTAAACTAAAAATTCTAATTTATCTCATATTGTTCTATAAATATGGACAGCAGTAATGCTCTTGATGTAATGCTTTCAATCACTCAATGCATTTTCCCTTGATGTTCCCAAATGGGAACACAGTACCTCTTGTGCCCATTGTTCCCATTTGGGAACATCAAAGGTTTATCAAACATTTCTACCTCAATACATTTCTTTTTTACAATCATCTCTGCCATAACTATAGCTACACTATGTTACACTTACATCACATATACAATTTCCAAATTAAAATTTCCTTACCTCAAATGCAGATGAGAAACCGGAAGCAACCGAATGTTCACAAAAACACGCAAATTCAAAGATGGCTACCACATACAGATATTACTGTAAACTCATGATTAGGCTAAAAAGTAGTATATGGACTATCTAACAGTGAAAAGCTACCCACAGCAACTGAATAAAATAACACACTTATTTTATACTTAAATTCATCCGCGTGTTCCCAAATGGGATCAATGGGCGCTAATGGGTTAAATGGAGTGGCGATCATTCAAACGGGCAGCTTGGGTGAAGGATCTCACCCCATCAATTCATTGACAAATGAGCAGGGTCGAGGCTATATGGTTACTATAGGAAAAAGTATACGTTTACATTTACACATGAAAGGGAAGTTGTAAACTGAACCTTGTGGAATCAGAATTCGCGATAAGATTCTGGGAAGAATCTACGCATACAGAATACATGAGTCTGCGATAGATGAGATACGGAGGCTGGAGCGCATCCCTATGATGCGTTCAATCATCAAATACGGATCCAAAACTTGGCTGGATTACTTCATATTAGGCCAACAGTGGGAGCTAGGTGTGTAGGTTCTAACACCTATTTAAAAACTGGAACTTAAACATCAACTTAAAACTGGAACTTAAGCATCAGCTTAAAAACTGGAACTTAAGCATCAGCTTAAAAACTGGAACTTAAGCATCAGCTTAAAAACAGGAACTTAAGCATCAGCTTAAAAACTGGAACTTAAGCATCAGCTTAAAAACAGGAACTTAAGCATAAGCTTAAAAACTGGAACTTAAGCATCAGCTTAAAAACTGGAACTTAGGCCTACACCACCTACTTCGATTTTCTTTGCCTGAACCCTTTTTGACACAGAAGTCGAAAAGTCGGTGTGAAGCATAATAGTTTTGCATGAAGACTGGGAGATAGATAAAAATCAAAATAAAGTGACGCGAATTCGAAAGGCGAACTTTTCAGGCAGAAAGATAAATGATTGAAGCAAAAGGCTGAGATGCGAAAACTGTTGCATCTTCCTGTGCAAGCATATCACTACCAGTCCACTTTCCAACTCCAGCCTCCGTATACTAGATAATGTTGTGTATGCATGTTCGTACGTGCGTATGTATGCATGCATGCATGCATGCATGCATGCATGTATGTATGTATGTATGTTTGTATGTATGTATGTAGTTATATATGTATGTTTGTACAGTATGTATGTATGTATGTTTGTGTGTATGTATGTATGCATGTATGTATGTGTTTATGTGTGTATGTATGCTTGTGTGTATGTGTTTATGTGTGTCTGTATGTATGTATGCTCCATGTATGGTCTAGATATGTGTGTAGGTATGTATGTATGCATGTATGTAGGTAGGCTTATGTATGCATTTTAACCGAAAAATTCACGTCTTTTACTTGTTAAAGAGTGATCTTGATTTATGAACCGCCTTTATTCTGCAGGCCGGTCTAGTGCACACCCTTTTTTATAAACGTCTACTTTAAAACATCACCAAGTTCTGATACATCAGGAATCCAGTTTGTATACTATTTGTAGGCTCCAGAGGCCTATAACACTCGACAAGGAATCCTTTTGTTTGTATACGTATTAAAATAAAATTAATATTAGGCTAATTAGCTTCAGAGGCGTACAATTTCTACAGGAAGCAAGATTTATCGACCGCGGCTATTAATAGAAAGCCGGAAACGTTCAGATACGATGTTCGTGAGTGACTGCCATTGCTTTTATGCCAGGGCTGGCGGTGTTCCGTAAGAAGAGACTTCATTAAGATATGTCCTCAGGTTGCAAATATCATTATCTGGCTCCATTGCCAGCTGGCTTCACGTGGCTAATGAGCCATCATGGCGAACGGGAAAGGGTGAGGGTCGGAACATCAATGAACCTCAAATGTTCCCTACAGTTAACGCTAACACCAGACATTATCGTAATCGTAATCGTAATCGTAATGGTAATCTCAAGATCTCTACAGCGCCCAACGAAAGCTAAGTCGCGGGAACCAGCTTATTCACAGGCGCTCAGTCAAAACAAAATCGATAGGCAAAAGGGTTCGGTTTCAGATCAAGATCCAAGAGTCAGGCAGGCAGGCAGACAGGCAGTCAGACATTAGCGTGGATAAAGCCTAGAACTCAACGACCTAAAGTATTTGGCGCGAAAACACGTTCACTGCCTCTCAGTTTGGTCTTTTTGCTTACAAGAAAGAATGCATCGCTGTCTGCTAGTAACAGGTAACACTAACTGTAACTGTGATTGTAAATGTAATTGTATTAACGATAATTTATATAGCGTCGTAAGTCGCTAGCTGGTTCTAAAATGCTTCACAGCGTCAGTTGTCAGCGCAAGTTGGAATTTATTTATTACTATTTAGTTATTTATTATTATTTAGTTATCTGGAAGCATAAAATCTCTTCTTAATTGCTGGCACTTTAAATGTATCCATAGCTATGCTGACGCAGTGTAGGCCATAACAACTGTCTGACTATAGGCCTCAGTAATTGTCTAACTATAGACCACAGTGATACACCGTAGACCACATTCATGAGTGTTTATCTGTCTGGCTATAGGCATCGATAAGTGCCTAGCTATATGCTAATATGCCAAGCTACTGTCCTTAACTATCAGGCAATTCATATGTGTGAGTGTTCATGGCACGCTAGTGCTTGATGTTTTTGGCGGACGTTAAGTTTAGGAGTGTTTGCTTATGATGAATGGCAATGACACGCAAAAACGAAATCACAAAGGTCTCAACTGCGATCTCCTTGGCAATCCGTAGTTCCCCAGCTTTCATAAATCATGTCAAGATTTCCAAAATCTCGCCAAGCTTGGCACGATTTCCCAAGCCTCGTTAAGCTTGGCAAGATTTCCCCAGCCTCTCCAAGCTTGGCAAGATTTCTCCAAGCTTGGCAAGATTCTCAGTGTTCAGCGCCTAAGTTCGTTAGGCCCCTACTATGTTCTGCCGTTTCAGTTTTTTTTCGGATCAGAAAGAAATACAGCAGAAGGCGAATTACTCTTTAAAATTTCAGACTTCGTTATGCAACTGCGCGTCTTGAAGACAGTCTTTGACTGAGCCTCGGGGGAACTAAAGGATGAACCCCATCAATTTTCATGCCCGACCTTTGAACTTTGTTCGGACTCGAATGTGTGTCTGGCTATTTATACAGCGCTTTTTAAGAACGTCACAAAGGAGTTACATAAATAGGCACATACATACATACAAAAATACGTTAATACACATGTACATGCATACATTCATACATTCATACATACATACATACAACATACATACATTTATACATACATACATACATGCATGCATACATACATACATACAACATACATACATACATACATACATATATACATACATACATACATTTATACATACATACATACATTTATACATACATACATACATGCATGCATGCATGCATACATACAAACATGAATACATATGCAAGGTTTACGCTTGTAGGGTGACTGTAAACCCTATGCACACCCAAGTCGGCCAGTGGCAACCCCTACATATTTACCTGGACTGGATCGCTAATAAGTAAGGCGGATGCAAAAAATGGGAGCATATAAGCACGGACAGAAGGACGGACGGACGGACGGACGGACGGACGGACGGACGGACGGACGGACGGACGGACGGACGGACGGACGGACGGACGGACGGACGGACGGACGGACGGACGGACGGACGGACGGACGGACGGACGGACGGACGGATAGATTAATAGGCGTTCGTATTAACGGAAGGAGCGACAGAAAGAGTGAGGAGGGCAGATGGACGGACTGGCAAAAAGGAAAAGCGGGCAAAAAGACAGATAGACATCTGATGGAGAGAGAAAAGGACAGACGGTTGTACATGGCGCACGGACGGACAGATTGAAAGACACACAGATGAATGGAAGTATAGACTAGACCTAAGTGCATAATTGGTCCGTCCTGTATTCAGAGTCTTGGGAACTTACTCACAAACTATACTTCCTTAGTGGTACGTGGAATATCAAGGTCTGGCGCACTAGAAGTTGATTATTCGAAATGGTTATACCTAGAAAAGGCGCTACACGAATGCTCGAGTAATGAATGAACAATAAGACAATGATTTCTATAAAATAATTATTATTACACTTACGTTCAGAATATTTGACTGTACAGAGGTTGAATACAATCGACAGGATTGAGCCTACTCTAAACCCTATTACACTGATATTAACTAGATTCTACACAAATAGTTTCGTCGTCTTCTTCGGACGTCTCGTCGTCCATCTTCGACTCTTCCCTTCTCCCGAGGAACCGTCCTCTCCGTCCGACTTGTTCTTCCCAACTGTCTGTAATGCGCACTCTCCTGACTAATTTCTAGCCAGCGTCTCCCAGCCTCTGAGCGTATCGCCTCTTAGCTGACGAACCCCTCCGACCAACCCAGGATTCGAAATCCTTACCATATTTGGTTCTGTCCTTGGACGAATTAGCATATCACCCAGACTGTGCTATTTTGGATGAGCTAACCAGGCTTACTCGTTTCTGCCAATTATCCTTAACATCTCCTTTTAAGGGAATATCAGTTACATATGTGTCATCTTCCCCTGCATTGTCTTCCCGGCCTGTTGCGAGGCTGAGCCGTTCTAGCACCGGGCTATGACGTGTACAGCAACCCTTCCTCCACTTGCTATGCTGGATAACAGATCGACACATTTCAAGTTAGCGGCCAGCATCCACACGTTTGACTAAGAAGTCTGCCAACTTACTGAGTCACAATGGATTGCACAATGTACTGCATTTATATAGCGCATTTTCCAACTCGGTCACAGAAGGATGGACGGACTGACAGAATGATAGACGGTGAACAGATAGACGGACTGAAGAAAGACGGACGGACAGACAGAAAGACAGATAAACGGACGGAGGGATGGATGGAGTGAAACAGATGGACAGACTGTGAGACACACAGACGGACACAAGGACGGACAGATGGACGGGTTAAGTGAAGGAGCAACAGACTGACGATCGACTGATGCCCTAGGCATTATGATAAAGGAGCTAAAGAAGTCATTGGATTAGACGGAAGGAGGGACGATGGGAGGTAAGTAAGAAGAGCAGTGGATCAGCGCATATGGTTCTTAGGGGTAAGTGCGGCTGATATCGACATCTCAGTTTGGCGTTTTGCCTCCTCTCGAGTTGGTGGTAAGTGACAGGAGCTGCAGAAGCTGCGCCAAATGCTGTTGCTGCTGCAGTTGTTGAAAGTTGACGATGATGATGATGACGACGACGATGATGATAATGATGCTGATGATGATGAAGATGACGAGACGACAACGATGATGACGATGATGATGTCAATGACGACGACGATCATGATGATGATGATGACAATGACGATGATGTTGATGATGCTGATGATGATTATGATGACGGGTTATCAGCGAAGCAAGGCGAAACTGTTGAACTGCTTAATCCTCCGAAATCCGCCAAAAGGTTTCTATGAACTTCCAGCGGATAAGCTGCTTTATAAATGCATGCATTCCTCCTCTACTGTACTCCTCTCCTCTTCTCCTCCTCCTGGATGGATGGAGGGATGAATGTATGGTTGGATGGATGATTGAATGGATGAATGGATGAGCGTATGGATGGTTGAATTCATGGATTGTTGGATGGATTGATGAATGGACTAATAAATGAATGGATGAATTAATGAATGGATGGATGAATGGATGGATGGATGAACGGATGAATGGATGAATTAATCGATGGATGGATTAATGGTTGGATGGTTGGGTGGATGAATGGATGAGCGGATGGAAAGTTGAATTGATGGATGGATGAATGGATGAATGGAAGAACGGATGGATTAATGGATGGTTGGTTGGATGGAGGGGCTGAGAGAGGGAATTAAAGACTGGTAATGAGGGAGGATTTGCAGTCACTCGTGGGGGTCGCTAAAGGGTCTTGCGCGCATCTTGGAAGCGCTCGCTTAATGCGATTTTCCGCTTTCATATTGCGACGTCAGCTGTTTAAATGATGATACTCCACCTACTTACCATTGCAAAAACATATAATTTCGTGGGTGGAGAAGGCGCAAATTGCTCTTGCGGCAATGGAAAGGGAAGAACACTGGGTGGCCGGGATGGGGGTCACCCAGACACCCACTTTCATTTGGACTATGGGTGGCCCGAATCGGGTCTCCAGTCTTAACTGGTGCCCAGCCACGGGTTCAATGTGGGCTCATAGTCGCGGATGTAATAAATTAAGGAAACCCCGGGGATTCCTTAATTTCTTAAAGGGTAATTACTAGGAGATGCAAAGAGTCAGGCCAAGGGTGTATCTAGGGGCAATCTGGCAGTGAGCCTAGTTTGATTTGGGGGTAGGCCACTGAATTACCCAAACTGATCAGAGCGGGGATTGCTCTGCTGGGTTGCGACACGACTATCAATTGAGCTGCGATTAGGAATATCAATTTTGCTTCGAAGCGTCATCGACTCATGTCTAAGATAGAGAGGGGAACTTAACTCGGGTACGATTGGGGTAGGGACCCTTAATCGGGGTGTGAATTGTGCTGGCAGCAGTAGGGGGTGAAGACTAGCGGGCAGGAACGAAATGCTTGAGGAAAACGTATCCTGAGTAGGAGTCTGAATCACTGGGGGAGGGAATTTCCCTTTTTCCCATCAACTCTCACCTGTCTATAGTTGAGACTCGCTGGTCTTCCCAATTGTTCCTACTTATGCCTACTGTTGAGAGGGGACTCCCTCTTGAGAACCGTAACTGAGGACAGAATGGAGGGGAGGAGGACAAGAGGAAGACCCAGACAGATGCTGCTGGATTGGATGATGACGGACGGATACAGCAGGTTGAAGGAAGAAGCTCAGCATCGAGAGGAGTGGCGTCATCGGACGTTTGAACCTGCCTGAGAACCAGAAGAAGAAGAAGATGGCTACTCTGACGATGCCCGCTCCTTTGATGATGGGAACAACCGCGAGCCATCTCCATGGTAACGGCTTCCTGGCGGGAACAATGGGGAGCAGTTTCCTAGGTAGCGGCCCCTATGGAACGGTATCTAAGGAGGCACTCGCAGGCATTAGACTCTTTGGGTTACTGTCGTCTTCGGGATTATTCGATTATTGTCAACCGTCGATCGAGATACTACACAGAAAGAGCGATCTGGTTAAGAATAGGGAACAAAGTTATGGATAAGTCTTACGGTTAAGATTAAAGAGAGAGAGAGAAAAAGAGTCGTTCTGCTTTGCTTTCTTCCTCTATACACACACATCTCTCGGTAGACTACTTGAGTCGAACCCCAGCACAGCCTTGACGAATTTCTTCCTCGCCTTGATCGGCCACTACCCTGTCGACTGCCGAACGGTAATGGGTCGACAAAATGGAGATTTGGGGGCTTACCAAGAACCATTAGCAATGAATAAACCATGTGATGACGCTAGGGATGTTTAAGAAGGAAACTTTTGAAACCTGTGTTTCAGTACAGCCAGTCTGACGAAAACGTACACGTTTTTATATAGCGACCGTATGGCCTCGACCCTGCTCATTTTGCAATGAATCAATAGGGTGAGGTCCTTCACCACCGCTGCCCGTTTGAATGTGTGCCACGCCATTTAAGGTCCCTGTGTAGAGTAGGTAACGGACCGCGCTAGCCCGAGATTTGAATATCTGAAATAAGCGGCGAAGATTTTTTGCTACCGCTATCAGTAGAAGCTCTCCAGCCCTAAACATCACCCACCGTAGCTGCCACGCTGTCTCTCTGCCTGACTCTTGGATCTTGACCCGGAACCGAACTCTTTTGCCTACCGATTTTGTTTTGACTGAGCGCCTGTGAATAAGCTGGTCCCCGCGGCGCGGCTTTCGTTGGGCGCTGTAGATATCTTGGGATTACGATTACGATTACGAAGCATTGCAATCACGGATGTGAAATGTTAGCGACGTGATTTTCTTTGCAATGGTATAGCAGAGCGAGTAAGTAAGAAGTATGGAGTCTTAACTCCCACATTTGAGTTGCCACTCCTTTCTAATCATCATCATCGTTGTCGTCGTCGTCGTCGTTGTCGTGATCATCATCTTCATCATCATCATCATACCAGTATGTAAATGGAAGATGACCAGTCGTTTGTTCGTGCAATTCTTGACCCCAGGAAGATGCTGACGTGGCACGTGACCTCAGCAGTTCTGAGCATCGTGGTGATGCTGCCAACGACCACCTGTAGGCCACCATCAGCTGCTGCTGCAACAGTGGACTTAAAATACCAGGTGCCAAAGGTCATCGTCGTCGGAAGATCAACCTATCTAGACGGACTAATGCCCTTCGAAGAAGTAAGTCTCTCACCGACTTGAAGATATAATTATTAGAAATATCGATCCCCAAGGGGCAGGAAAATATGTCCCACCCAGTGCTTAGGTCGAGGGACACAGAAGGTTAAATGTAAATGTACATGTGTTTCTATAGCGACCGTATGGCCTCGACCCTGCTCATTTTTCAGTGAATTAATCGGGGGAGATCCTTCACCACCGCTGCCCATTTGAATGGACGCCAATCCATTAAGTTCCCCTGCACGGACCGTGCTAGCCCGAGAGTCAAATCTCTGAAATAAGCCACGATCGGGACGCAAATCGGCATCCTCATGCTCAGAGGCATCTTGACGTAAGCGTTAACCAATGTAGCTAACTAGGCTGTTATCGCCAGTCCAAAATTATTTTCGTTTTTCGTGCACCAGTCAGTGCTCCTCTAACTGAAGTTCAGTCAGTTGCTTTGCGTTGTAAATAATAAAAATTACCACAGTGGGGCCCATTGAAATTGTTATTTATTAAAATCATGACGGTGGTGATGGTGACGATCGTGACGCTGATAAAAAATGATGATAATTATGTCGATGATGTTGAAGTTGTTGTTTTTAAAAGCGATGTCTGGTTATTTTTAGTCCGTCGACGTCGATTCTCGAAGTCTGTTGCAAGGAGGAAGACGAGAATGGACTGGAAAAGGAGGAGGAGCTGGAAAAGGAGGAGGAGTTGGAAGAGGAGGAATAGGAAGAGGAGGAATAAGACGAGGGACCTTGAGTGTTCGTCGTTCTAAGCGGCTTCGCTGGCAGGGTTTCTGCTTCGCAAAGACAAGGAGCGGACGATATCTTCCCTACATTTGCTGGAAGGAAGGTAGGCCACTCAGATTCCAGACTGCATCTCATCACACATGCAATTATTCAGCTTATACATTCAAGTAGGCCTACTAATCACCTCCTGAACGGACTTAACTTTGTTATACCTTATCTTACCTTGCGTTCCTGTCTTATATACCTTACCTTAAATTGCCTTTCTTATATGACATGGCCTTTCTTGCTGTAACGTGCCTTTCTAACCTTACCTTACCTAATTGCTAAAGTGCAAATGGCGATGCTACACTTGCATTTAGCGCGGATAACTACATTACCAACCTATGGACTTCTCTTATCCGAGTTTGGAAGTATGGAGAGCTGTCTGATTGCATGTAGGCCTACCTGCAACATGGCAAGGAACGAGAAACAGCGAGTCGGGACTGGAGCCTATCCTGAGTCTACCTCTTCCCCCTTATCTCCTCTCGCTTCAGTTTCAAGCACCATCCACCGTATCCGTCCAACTATCCGACTGCCCGACTCCTGGATCTTGACCTGGAACCGAACCATTTTGCCTATCGATTTTGTCTTGACTGAGCGCCTGTGAATAAGCTGGTTCCAGCGACTTGGCTTTCGTTGGGCGCTGTAGAAATCGCGGAATTACGATTACGATTGACCTTCCCGGATATTCACACGGTGCTGAGAGTGACCCAGCAACAACCTGGCTTTTGTCCGTTTGATTCGATTATGCGGTTCTTTTCGTGATCTGATTAAGCTACTCCCGTAATTTGATTTAAGCTACTCTCGTGGTTTGATTTGATTAAGCCGCTCTTCTGATTTGATATAAGAGCTGTTCTTTGCGACGCAGCTTTCGCGTGGCTTCGATGTAGGCCTATTTAGACAATGGGTTTGACTCACATTATAGATTTAAATTATTAAATGACGACGTGATCTTTTTTCAGAAGCAAAACGGCCGGCGATAAATCGAAGCCAACGACTTGGACGACGATGAGAAGGATTAGGTTTACGTTACAAATACATTACGCAGCCTATACATATTTTACACGATATCCAGCGCACCTGCCTCAGTTGAATGAATAAAATCATTGTGCTGGTCCGAGTCGAAGATGTTAAGCCTGCGTTCCATTGGTCTCCGGAATGACGTCGTCTCAACTGCAGCGAAATTCAACTCACGAAGCAACAGATGGCGCTTTGGAAAAATGACATAAGCTGATGACGTCATCTTCATCGTCACCATCATCATCGTAATAATTATAACTATCATCATCAACATCAATGGCTGCCAGAACAACAACGACGATTATGATGATCATAATAATATAATGATGATGATGAAAATAATAACAATAATAATAATAATCATCATCATCATCGTCATCATCATCATCATCATCTGGCCTTTTTCACCTTACCTTACTTTCCCATATCTGGCCTAGTTAGCTACATTGGTTAAAGCATACGTCAATGCTGTGGGCGAGGATGGAGGATCGCATACCGAGAGCGGCTATATATCGGAGATTTTAATCTCTGGCTAACACGGTCCGTATACGGGGACCTTAAAAGGCGTGGCATCCATTTAAACAGTACAACAGGTGGTGAAGAATCTCACCTGATTAATTCATCGAAAAATGTGCAGGGTCGAGGTCATACGGTCGCTATAGAAACACGTATACATTTACATTTATTCGGTATGAATACTCGCAACACTGTACATGACACTCCTAAAACAGCTCAGTAAATAAACAGAACAATAAATCCCGTTTATTTAGTAAATCCAAATTATTCATTAATTGTTACATCACAATTCTTTCATGCAACATAAAATGGCAAACATACAACTTAATTGCAGCGTAATGAGTAACTTTGCTTTTTCAGTTTTGCATTCACATTGATTTTAACCAGAATATAAAAAGCACAAAAACTATTTACACACAATTTGCTCACACAACAGCAAAACAGATTAATATGATTGCAAAACTTAGTCATCTAACCAGATTATTATGTTTGCAACATTAACTAGTCATCTAACCAGATTATTATGATTGCAACACTTGGTCATCTAACACCGTTTATCAGAAAAATATTAACTGGATTGTATTGCATTATTCAAAAAATCTGCTTCAATTAAAAACAATCAAAATGAGAAATAAATCTGGGAACATTGTTCTTTGAACGAAAACTGGAAAACAGAAGTGTACGGCAGCAAAGTAAACGGAGGACCCCAACAGAGAAGAACGCCATCTTTGATTGCCTGTACCCCTCCAAGCAAGGGGGATCCAGGCCGGGGTGAAGAACGCCTGTAAAGTTCCCTCCGAGCTGAGTTTAGTGGGCAAAAGGCATAGCCCCAAATAGCTGTATGGCCCTTTGAATCAACCTTTGAACACCTGTTCACCGATCTTTGCTCTGGACTGTGGACTGAGATGGAGGTAGGTATGCTCGGTGTTGTCCTCCCTCTAGATCCACTCCGGTGTTTAAAGCCAAAGCACCTATGAACATGTACTTACATACACCTTTCGATCTGTGCACAGTGTGCCTTTTAAGAGGGGGTTAAAAGTGCAGAATGAAGGATCCAATTACTATCATCAAATATATAAACTTCAATATTAAATATCGTTCAGAGAATAACAAACAAATAACTCGTGACAATAATAATAATAATAATAATAATAATAATAATAGCGGCCGTTCTAGATGTTTTACCTCTTCTCCAAAAAGTTTTTTATCCCGAGGTATCATATGTACCTCTGGGAAAAAATAAAAAAGAACCTTACAATAAATGATTACAATAAATAATTATTGTTTTCTATAATGAACATTAATTACAAGCAAATAAATAATTATTGCTTTACAAAATGAACGTTAATATAAAACATATGTTTACTACAATGAACCCTAGTAGAAAGCAAATAATAATAATAATAATAATAATACATGTAATTGCATTCAGTGACATGTTTGCAAACCTCAGTGGGGACAAGGATCGTAAGTTCCAGATGAATTTCTTGCTTCTGTACTAACAATTTGTTCCTGAAGGATCATATTTACCTTGGGAAAAATTATTAAAATAATAATAATAACAATAATAATCATAATATATGTAATAATATTATTATTATCATGGGGTAAGGAGAGTTCCAGATGCGTTTCTTGCTCCTTCAGTAATTTCTTATTATAGGAGATCATAGGTACCTCAGGTAGAAAATAATAACAATAAAAGTTATGTTACAATTTTATAATAATAGTTATGTTATTAGATAAAACATATAAAATGATAAACTTTAAGAGGTCAATAAAGGCACTAAAACATCTAGGGTCATAATCAGCTGTTCATCGGTGCTCTTCACTTTTTAAATCACACGATGATGAAGTTGCAGAAGGTGAGGCAGCTGCACTTAGTAGAAGTGTCTGGTGGCATTCTGATATTCAAGGCATTGTGTTTCTACTTCTGTTGGTTCCTCATTTGCGGCTTCTCTCTTCATGTAGGCATCCTATTCTCGTCTTTTCTGATTCAGACTTTGCTGTACTTCAAACCCTCTGCAAAATATATTTTATGCAATGATTTAGGAAGAGGTAGAGGTAGTGGTCAAGGAAGCGGAAGAGGAAGAGGAAAAGGAGGAGGAAGTGGAGAATGAAGTGTGAGGAAGAGGAGAAACAGGAAGAAGAGGAGGTGGTTGAGGAGGAGTAAAGAAGAAGAAGGAAGAGGAGGAAGAGGAAGAGAGGAGGAAGAGGAAGAGTTAGAAGAAGAAAGGAAGAAGAACAAGGGCATGAAGTGATATTTACTTCATTTTCTTTAGCCTCATTAGCATACTGTACAATGTACTTTGAATTACTGAAATTTTGTATCCATTTATACTGCAAAATTATTTTTTTTAAATCATGAAGGTTTGTGTATTTCAGAATTTTACGATGACAGGCAAGTACACATGCTGCTAGTGAAATTAGTTATTGATAATTAAATATAAATTTAAATCTAACTAAACAGAAGTGAAACTTGTGTTTCACGCAACTGGACCAAATACATAAAAAAGTTAACAAGCAAATAATTCTGTAAATTTTTTCTCATGCTTCCATGCACATATTAATGCATCCACATATGCATGCATGCATGCAAAAATCCCCCCAGCCAACCCTGTCAGGAAGTTCTGGGTAGGTACGCGGGTAATTAATTCGGGGATATTTAAAAAATTTTCCAAGGCAAAGACGAGGTGATTTAATTCAGAGTATTCGGTTTCTGCCAGAGGCGTCGATCATATGGGTGCCCCTGGGGCCCGGCAATATTTTGAGCATTAAGGCCCGGCCATTGGTTGAGCCCCGGCAATATTTTAGCTGTAAAATGGGAAACTGTGGACTGATAAGAGTTGTCACTCTTCACTTTAAGACCTTAGTAAACAATGCCAATCCGTAATTTCCAATTGTACCTCTCTAGGTATTGCTGTCTCGCATCCAAACTCCATTATCGGCCCGCCCCCTCAATGTTTACGACGGATCGACGCCTCTGGTTTCTGCATAATTAGAACAGACTACCTTGTTCGTTCGTGTAACAGTTTCGGCAGTGAAGTTTCGAGGCGAGAATTCGAAAGTCGTCTCGCGTGAGTGACTGGTTGCGAATCCGACAGCGACAGACGCTGCACTTAAAGCAGCCAGGATGGAAGCAGAAGTCAAGGGAATCGAGAACTATGCATCTTCCGAAACCTAGGAAGGGAAGGGGAACATTAGACGGTCGGAGGTGGCCAGGCACACGTCCAGTCAGAACACATCAGTGTTATTACCTGCAATCATTATCCTCGTCTGTTATGCTGTTGTAAGGACCTTGAGTCATGCACTGACAATTGTTTTCTCACTCGAGTCACAATTGTTTTCTCACCTCAGTCATGCACTCACAGTTGTTTTCTCACCTCCTATTCAGTTTAACTGACCTTGGTCTCTGTCTGTCTGTCTCTTGCTCGCTCTACAGCTCGACCTTGCTCTCTTTACTGGCAAATTCAGGTGAGTGCAGACTTATCCACTGTTCCGTGCCATATCATGCATGCAACAGCGCCAATATTAATCTGTATTGAGATCTGGTAGTTAGATAGGTGCTTCAGCCAAGTGATCTAGAACTCCCAGGACCCTCCTTCTGAGGACAACTACAGCTGATAAAGGCATGCCATATATATTCCCATATCTTACCTCACCATGAACTGGTTGAATTAAACAAAACGTTACAAATCTCAAAGCAAACTAAATGATATGAAAAATTTAAGTGCAAAAGCAACTAAACAGGTAAGAAAGCAGACAAACGCGACAAAGAAAGCAGTTAAATAACCATGCATGTGACGACAGAGCTTCCACTGTGTGTAGACATCTGCTCAAGTTCACTCCCAAACATGCCACAATTTACAATTAATTTCCTAAAGTCGGAAAATATCTTTTCTGCATCCAATATGATTCATCAAAGATTTATTTATTTGGGTCATCTGTATCTCACTTATTTAATTTAATTACTTATTAAACTTTACTTACTTACTTACCTAACTTATTTACTCTCTTACTTTACCTTTTATTTACTTTACAGTAACTTGGCTTCATTTCTTTATCTTCATTTGTTTACTTAAGCAAAAACTCAGCTTTTCATGCATCAGAAGTTAATTGCCAAATACACAAAGACAGAAATCAGGCAAAGAAATAAATTAACTGATTAATTACATAATAAATAAACTAAGCCGAACCTGCACTAGACTAAAAATCATCAAGCTACTTATTCTAAAAATAATCTGAGGTGAAATTTGTGATGGAAATCAAAATGTCATTTGATGCAACACAAAATAATTAACACAGAAAATGACAAAATCAAATTAACACAGACATAACACACAAGCAACAAAACTCCTCAAGCAAATACTGTTAAGTTATTTTAACAGTCAGTCAGTCAGTCAGTCAGTCAGTCAGTCAGTCAGTCGTCAGTCAGTCAGTCGTCAGTCAGTCAGTCGTCAGTCAGTCAGTCAGTCAGTCACTCAGTCACTCAGTCACTCAGTCAGTCAGTCGTCAGTCAGTCAGTCGTCAGTCAGTCAGGTCAGTCAGTCAGTCAGTGTCAGTCAGTCAGTCAGTCAGTCAGTCACAAAGTCAGTCACAAAGTCACAAAGTCACAGTCAAAGTCACAAAGTCAGTCACAGTCAGAAAGTCAGTCAGTCAGTCAGTCACAAAGTCAGTCAGTCAGTCACTCAGTCAGTCACTCAGTCAGCCAGTCACTCAGTCAGTCAGTCACAAAGTCAGTCACAAAGTCAGTCACAAAGTCACAGTCAAAGTCACAAAGTCACAAAGTCAGTAACAAAGTCAGTCACAGTCAGAAAGTCAGTCAGTCAGTCAGTCAGTCACAAAGTCAGTTAGTCAGTCAGTCAGTCAGTCACGAAGTCACAAAGTCAGTCACGAAGTCAGTCACAGTCAGAAAGTCAGTCAGTCAGTCAGTCACAAAGTCAGTTAGTCAGTCAGTCACGAAGTCACAAAGTCAGTCACGAAGTCAGTCACAGTCAGAAAGTCAGTCAGGAGGTCAGTCAGGAAGTCAGTCAGGAAGTAGGTATCTTTTATTTGCATTTGATAAGTGAGGTTTTAAAAGGTGCTAAATAAATAGCCTGATACATAAATACGTACCTATATGCAGAGACTTCTCAATACTCACCCAGTTCCTTGTCGCAGCCTGCACACTTCTGGCCACCATCAGATGTTGAAGTCTTAGAAACATCAGTCGGTGACTCCACTGACTTCCGGACTTGACCCTGACCAAAGCCGAGACCTAGTCGAGCAGCGTCGTCTTTTGGAGGATTTCGATGATAATCGAAAAGCATGCTGATCGCTTCTGAAGTCGATTCAAGCGATGCAGGGTCGTGGAGATCACGCTGAAACGGAACAGCGCTCGAGGAGGAAACAGGACGAGAAGACTGCGACAGGTCGCACGAGTAAGGTCGTGAACTTGATGGCTGTGGCACGTTGTATGACTCCGACCTCTGCGGAAGTTCGTACGATCTCGGACGCACATCCGGTTGCCGAGTTCCACCCATCGCACCGACTCCAGAGTAACTCTGAAAGACTAGAGGATCGGAGTCAACCGCTGGGTGCTTCGGCGACTGGTCGGGATCTCCGCAAGCTTGGTTGTTATATGATGGATGTGAGCTGTATTCAATGCTTGGTGCAGCAAAGGAGTCGTGTTTCAGCTGTGTCGTGACACTAGGCCAACTGGGGGTAGAAGTAGGACCCAGATTCCCTTGTGGCGAACCAGAAGCAACACGAGGGTATCCAGCTTGCCAATGACCTGTCATCTGCAAATCACCTGGTGGACCAGAAGATGGCTGTTTAGCACCTAGTCCTGTGGTCTGGGGCAGTGGAGCAATTGGAATCTGCGAAGTTTGCTTCAACGAGTCCGAACGCACCGGAACGCTGGGCTTACCAGATGGCGCTCGCATTGCCACAGGCGCCACCTGGCGTTCAACCTCCTGTGACCTTCTGACCTCTTCGACTTCGTCGTCGCTCTGACGAGCGATGATCCATGACTCGCTGTCCTGGAGTCGATGTTTCGGAGGAGCTGAGATGTCCTGCAGAAGCTTTCGGTTCCACGGTTGCTGCTGCTGCTGTTGTTGTGGTTGCTGTGGAAACAGATTGCTGGAAGGAAGAGGCACAGGTGATGGATTCGCCGGTACACTTCGGCGAATCACGGGCTCTGGCTGTCGTGGAACAAAGCAAGACTTCACATAAGAAGAAATGCTGTGATTGGCAGGTGAACAAGTAATAATGGATTTATGAGACTGACTGAATAATTGTAATTTTGTAATTGTAATTTGAGATTTATAAAGCGCCTCTTAGAGGATAAACTCAACAGAGGTGCTTCCGACCCGAAAAAGTAAAATCACTGTTAAACAGTACAGTCTTCAGGCGCCTGCGGAACACTGAGAGGGGGAGAGAAAGGAGCTCAGGTCGCAATTCTCGAGGGAGATGATTCCAGCAAGTGGGACCAACGTAGGCAAAGCTTCTGGACTGGGCCGCAACGGTTCGCATGGGAGGGACAAACAGGAGATCTTGAGTGGCCGAGCGAAGGGTGCTAGGACCCGGCAACGAGGAGACCAAAGTGCAGAAGTGAGTGAGGCAAAGGGAAGCAGAGCCAACAGAACAACAATGACAGGTTGATTGTTGATGGATCTTTAGGCCGATTCGTTGGTGGTCAATTGATTGAATGTATGACTGCCGATTGACTGACTGACTGAACTGCTGATTAATTGATTGATTGACTGCATGGAATAGTGAAGCTGGGTTGAATTCTGATAGGTCAGAGAAACCAGAAGCAAGGCTACTGTGGGTAAAAGCTAAGCTAGACCATACAGATTTTATGTAAATGAATTAAATACTTTTACAAATACCTTTGACATCGGCAAATACTCTTCAGGGTCGGTATTAACCCACTGACTGCCACCGCCAGCACGTCGACTAATCCACAGCGCCTCATCTCGGATAAGCTGCGCTGAACGCTCAGAAGAGCTCTTCTCAGGCTTTTCCTTCTGCACAACTGTGCTCACATTTTGAGAACGATCAGCGTCCGGACCAACTTTGTCCTTCAGAAAGGGTTTCGAATCCATGACTGGAACTGACGAGTATGTAACTCTGGGTCTTCTTTCTGCCTGTTCTTTTGACAGGTTTTCTCCCCATTCTCTTGTCGGTTCTCCCCATTCTCTTGTCGGTTCTCCCCATTCTCTTGTCGGTTCTCCCCATTCTCTTGTCGGTTCTCCCCATTCTCTCATCGGACTTGCTCTGGGTGCCACAGAAACTGTATTTTTGGGGAACAAGCCGTGCTCCCTTTCGCTGATTGTCTCCATGTTTCGGCCATTAGCGCCCTCCAGCTGGGTGGAACTGGCCAGGCTTTCTGAGGAAGCATGAACCGAGTCTGGCAGCAGCTCCAGATTGGCACAAGTTTGAGCCGAATCGATGAACTGAATTTCAACTTTTCCAACTTTTAGGTCATCTGGCTTTTGGACGGCGTCATCAGAGGGCGACTGTTTCCGTGGACTTTCACCTGGAAACGATTTTAAATTTTAAAATGTCAACTAGAAATTTATATTTACTTTATTATTTATTATCTTAAAAGTATCTGCAGAAATGAAAAAGTCATCTGGCTAAATTTCGTCAATTTCTGACGGAACGAAAGAGCAAAATATTTCATAGAGCTTTTGGCAAATTCAACTATGCATCAGATTCAGGTTAACTAACTCTGAAAACATAATAAATTATATGAAATAAATAAATAAAACTGTAACTAAATCACCACGAAAGATCTGATCTTACACAGCTGTGACATATTCTTTTAGGAACCTCTTATTCAAAGTTTCAGATTGAAGCTTGTCATTAGAAATTGGTGATAAACAAATACAAGAAAAACATAAACAATAAAAAGAAAGTTTTTTAGTTTTTTTCAATAATCTCAGCCAAAGTGACCAAATGGTGAATATAATTGTTTCAGAGAAGCAGAACAGACCAGAATCTTTAAGCTGACTTTGACTGTATTCAGTAAACCTCAATAATTCATTTGCATTTCTGAAAGTACATCAGCAAAACATAACTGAAAATGATCAAACACAAGCCCAAAAACTGAACCTAAAAACAACTCAGAACTCAGCAAAAAAGAACAACAACTGATGAGAAGAGAAATAACAACTAAAACTTTAAAAAAACAAGAGATGGACAATTAAACAACAAATCAACTGCATTTACCAATTATTTCTGAATATATTTCTCACGGAAAGAGACACAAAACAACATATAAGTAAAACATGAGCAAAGAATTTAAATGGAAATAAATGAATTACTGATAGAAAATAAGCACAGCCAAAAGGGTATGTATTTGATCTGAATACCAGTATATCACCTTTTCAGAACCTCACAAACTAATTCCTCGTTTATCAAATTCTACACAGTGAGTAGTACCTCATTTACCTTACATCCTACTTTAACCCCTCTGGCTTGATGCAGCACTTGCAAATACGCTGGTTCCCAGCGCTTAGCTTTAAAGTAGCATTTTAGAAATGTTAGAGATTACAATTACGAATACAATTTACAGCTGTCGGGAATGGCATTGCTGGGCACACTTGCCTCTCACTCTCCCTTTCCAGCCTCTCTCTTTCTCTTTCTGCCTTCTCTGCAGATATTCTCTGCTGCCGTAGCTCCTCCATCTGCTTTTTCTCCAGCTCCTTTTCCCGCTGCTGCTGAATTTCTTCCAGCTGACGCTTCCAGATGATATCCTTCTCCAGCATTTGTTCTTCCTACACCAGCAACAACAAATGATGACAGAGAAATCAGTTCACACAACAAGCTAAGCAATAAGTTGAAACAGTCTGCTATATCATTTCTACAGTAATTCCTTCTTCCTGTTATCTCTCTCTCCGCTCCAACCCCAAACACCACCCCCCATAGCTGCCACGCTGTCTCTCCATCCATCTTTAGATCTTGACCTGGAACCGAAACCTTTTGCCTATAGATATTGTTTTGACTGGGCGCCTGTGAATAAGCCGGTCCCCGCGACGTGGGTTTCGCTGGGCGCTGTAGAAATCTCGGAATTACGATTACGATCTTCAATAATAAGCCAATCCTGATGAAGCTTCTCTCTCATAATTTTAAATCACTCCCTTAGGATTTGTTCCTTCTAAATGAAAAAATCAGAACAGTAATAATAAACACTTTCCACAGCATCTCTGATATCAACGAATCCTGGCCATTCCATAGACAATGCTATCCCTGATTTTTTTAATCCTTAGGAATTATGTGTACTTCCGGGAAAAAAATTAACAGTAACAATGACCACAACAACAACTACAAAGACACTTGTGATAATACTTGCTTTTGTTTCTCTATTTCTAAGACCATTGTTTTCTTTACATCATTCCCTTAGGAACACACTCCTTAGGGATTGAAAAGATCATAGTGATAATAATAAAGAAATTATAAAGTTAATAATAATCTAACCTAATCTCATGACTTCTACAGCGCTGTTATCATAATGCTCAAGGCATCAGTTGATGGTCGCTTAAAGTCAAAATTGCAGTCAAAACTGTTGAAGACGCTGGGTCAAATTCCGATAGGTCAGAGAAACCAGAAGTCAGGGTACAGTAGGTAAGCAAGTTGGAAGAGATGTGTCTTAAGTTTAGACCTGTGGGGCATGGTAGCATATTGGATAGAGCGCTCGGCTTGTAACGCGGAGAGTATGGGTTCGAGCCTCCTCCGAGACGGTTACTGTGTAGGGACCTTGAGCAAGTCCTTAACTCACAACTGCTCGGCGCCATCGACTGATGCTTAATCATTAGATATTGGCGCCTAACAAATGCAGAAATAATAATAACCTGAATGACATTAAAGAATTGCAGTCACTGGCTTAATAATAAATGAACCTGCTTATGTTTCTCTTTTTCTAGAGCAGTCGCTTCCTTCAGCGCAGTTTCATGCTTGAGACGAAGTTCCTCCTGATCCCGATCAAACTTTTCCTAAAAAAAAACAAACGAAATAAAGCTCAGTTCTGATTTACAACATACAGAACATTCCTCCTCCCATTCAGACACTGGGTGGAATTCCTCTGCCTTTTCCTCCTCCGGCTCCAAATGGTAATGATACTATTAACACTATACTTATCTGCATACTCAGCTATACGTGAAGTGCAATTTTATTGTATCACTAAAGACAATATCAATATTACAAATAGTTGCATAAACAAATCTACATAATTTTTATTTTATGGAAATAAAATTTAAGGAATGTAGGAAAGTTGCTCATTATTATTACAAGGCCAGCACTCAAAGTTCAATCTCTTGCCGTATAATCTAATCTAATCTAATAACTTCTGTAGCGCCATTATCATAATGCACGAAGTATCAACTGAGGGTCACTTTAAGTGAAATCATAGTCAAAATCATAATCATTGTAGATACGCAGCAAGTTAGAGAAATCAATTCAAAATTAACTGACTTGTGTTACATGAAAATCATCAACATAAACCATAAGCAAGTTAATAATTTTATAACTCAAGAATTCTTAAGTCACCAGTGATGAACGTTTCTGGCCTAACAGCAAACTGTTAACGTGAATGATTAGAATCGTCAGTAAATTGTAGCACTTAAATTTTAAGAAATCTTCTTCAGACGTCTAGGAGAAACCGTCAGACAGGTAATCAATCACAAACGAAACAGACTGAAAATATGTCTAGTTCTACAAGGTTACTAATGATGAAAACTAACTTGTAAAGAAACTTTTGAATATACAAAGTTAAAAACCTAATGAAATCATAGAAACAGTGTAGACGCAGAAAAAACATGAAACATCTCAAAACCATACAAATATCTTGAAAAACTATAAGAATCATGAAAATCAAGCACATTGTAGTGTCTGGGCAGACCACTGCACCATTTCAACTCTAACGATTCAAAGCAATCACAGATGCAGCAAAGAGACATAGAACCATGAAACGAAATACCAGCCAGATAAGAAAAAAGGTTTAAAAGCAGAGACACACATGAAAGAGCTAATATACAGTACCGCCACTTGGCACTGGCACTAAAAAACATCATAGTACACCTTGCTAATCGTTGATACCCGAGTACCGACAGTATATTTCTGGTTCTCATTAATGTCCATACCACAAGAAAACCTTTCCTGAAGATTAAATCAGACACGGCATACTTCAAAGCAAACACAACCAATAATTGGAGCATATGCACGTATGTCTGTGTGCATGCATGCATGTATAACATTATACATACCTATGGGTATGTCTATTTATGTATGTATGATTGCATGAATGTACTTATGTATGTGTGTATGTATGTACATACATATGTAAGTACGTATCAAGACACTAACAATAATGCCTTTGAAGGAACTATAAAGCATTGCATCACCGAATACAGATCAGATATTTCTTACATAAAAAAATCATGACTCAGATACCATCCCAAACACAAGAGAGACAGACAGACAGAAACAGAGACAGAGACAAACAGATGGAGGGAGGGAAGAAGGGAGGGAGGGAGGAAGGACGGATGGATGGACAGAGACAGACAGACCTTCAGAGAAAGACAGAGAGTCACTGACAGAGAGACGGACAGAAAGAGAGACAGATAGAAAGACAGAGAGACAGAGACAAAGATACAGAGACAGACAGACAGAGACAGAGAGAAAACGAGAAACAAAGAAAGACAGATCCAGAGAGACAAAGAGACAGACAGACAAATACAGAAATAAACAGAGAGAGACAGAAGAACACAGAGGCAGCTAGTGTGACTAACTTTTCGTAGCTCTTCTTGTTTCTTGTGCCACTCTTCCATTCTCTTGAGGTCAGAATCTCGGTCAAAGTACTGGTGGTTGATCCGCTCTAAGTTGAGCTTTGGCCGAGCCATCATTAGACTCAGGTAGTCCTCCTTCGCTCTCTCCATCGGATCAATTCTGACTGCATCACTTACAGAGAGGCTTCGCAACATCTCCAGCGATTTCCATCCTTTGGATTTCTCGAACGGTTGGGAGAAATTCTCGCTGTGACGCTGATGAGAAACGGATTCAACTGCGTCTTTTGGCTTCTCACGAAGTCTGACTTCAATGTTGTGTGGTTCCGCTTTTGGAGTAGCTTTCTTTTCAGATGAAAGTGATAATTCAGTCGTGGCATTCGTGTCTTTGCAAAGTTTAGTCCGATCAGCTTGCTCAGTCGAAGGAAGTTGATTTCTTGGCTCCAATCTGTTGTCTGATTTTGTAACTGCTTCAATAACACCTTCATCTTTTGTTTCCACAGAATCTAAAACCTTATCCTTTGCACTGAGATCCGACTTTCCATATTCTGCAAAAAATCTCTCTCTATCGACGCTGGGTGAAAGTGGTTTCATTCTCAAGTTCCTTCTTTCTTCCACCCTTGAAGTTGTTTCGACCTTTCCAACATCCCTGACCACTTTATGTTCTTCTATCCGTACGTTCTGTTGCTCGATGCAGCCCTGGATTTGTGGGGTACCAAAAGAAGTTGATGTTGCGGCTGATGGAGACTGTTGAGAAACCCGAGCAGATGACGACGTTGGTAGTAATGATGACGGCTGGTGTGAAGATGGTGGCACAGCTTCACAAGGCTTCATGACAACTGCAAACATTCTTTCATCTGACTGAACAACAGAAGACTGGATTGTTGAAGACGGACAAGATGATCGTGGAACATCAAGCAACTCAGGTCTGACTTGCTTCAAAGCTTTCTCTGTAAGAAATCAATCAACCACGTCACAATGACCACAACATACCGTCCATTAAACAGACACTTCATATTCCAAAATTACTTTGCAATACAGTAATAACAAAATCCAGCAAATGATCACCATAGAGCACATTTAGCACACTAGATGGTTACTGAAGACAACTCAGATTTAACATAATAATAATAAAAATAATAATAATTATAATAATAATAATAAACGATTTATATGGCGCCATAGCACGGCCGAGGCAGACAAAAAGTGCTGTAGATGAGTACTTATTGTTGCACTTAGTACATGTAAAGATTAATGAAAAAAGCATCACTAATAAAACAGCAAATCGAAAGACTTTGTATAAAATCATAATTTTTGGCTTATAATTATTTTTCAGTCACCCAAATATTTTAAGCACGTTGCACTGCCATGGCTAAAATTGTTAAAATCATCTTTCAGTTTATAGCAAATTTTCTCATTTATGGTATTTGGTGTGAACCCGTTTAGTAATAACCAGAATATAAAATATACATGTTTCATGTTGCCAAAAGTTTATTGCCTCCACATATATATAAATAAGTGAGAGCACCTATAAGTAGTAATTGGCTCTACATAGATTAAAATCACACAAGCACTTATAAGGAAATTACTGCCTCTACATAAATTCAAAACGTACACGCACCGGTGCGTTTACCTTGCATGGTTCTCCTGTATTCTTCGGAATCTTCTGGCTTCAGACCAAAAAAGTGAATTCGCTTCATCAGCATATCGTATTTTTCTGGTTCTGATCGCTGAACCGGAACTGTTGCCTCTACCTCCACAGCAGATCTTTCCAACCCAGTTCTCTGTTGAAGGTCTGCATCATGTGCCTCAGTCAAAGGCACTGATCTAGACAAGGTGACGTCCTCTTGTTGAAGATGCTCATGGCTTGGTTCATCATCGTCAAAGAACTGGATTTCGCCTCCTGGGGAGAAGGCCGGCTGGGATGCTGGAAAAGTGTTCCAGTTCACAGGAGGAGGTGGAGCAGCTGGAAGTGGTGGAGGTTCGTCTTCTGGAGGAACTGGCGTCACAGGTCGCTCCTTTTCCAGTTCCAACATCTCCAACTTCAACGACATAAACAAAACCACATCCATCTTACCAAAATGTGCTTAAATATTTGACAATAAATCAGCTTAAACAAAAGCAAGTAAAAGTAATCTCCCATATTCCATCCACAGTGAGGTGTAGAAGAAGCACTCATTTTCGTATTCTCCTTTTTCATAGGGGCCTCACCCACACTGGACAAATACCAAGGTCCTGGACGTGTACCAGTGCATCACAGCACTGGCTATATACCGGTACTTTCCCACCGCATGCTGATACCAATTTCAACTGCTTGGTGACAGAGCAATGAGTTCATAAACAACTTGCCCAGGGTCTTCACATGAAGTAAAGCTGACCGGGGCATTTATCTGTCATACAACGTCATCTAAAGACAGCTTAGACACTTTTAAAGCACCTTTAAAAACCTCTCAGAGCCATTTTCATTGTTACACAACACAATATAACAGGAACTTGATAATGCCCCTTACAAAGTGCAGAAGTGCACACTAAATCCAAACAATAAGACATATCAACCACACATAGACTGAAAGAGGTAACAGTTACAGGCGAATGATAGCCTCAGTAAGAATTAGAAAAATGAGGCGGTAGAGAGTCCAAATGTTGCCAATTTATTAACCAAACATCTAACTCTAGCATAATTAGTTTGCTGCAGATAAATATGCGAAATAACTAGGTCATAAAAACTGGAGACAAATACCAGCTTTGAATCTGTCTCGCCCTCATTCTGATCCACATCAAACACCAAATCCTCCTCAGCAAAAACGTCACTTTCTGATTCGTCAAATGCTTGCAAAAATATAACACATTTAGAGAAGCCACAAAATTCGAAACTATGAGTTTTTCAGACAGTTAAAAACAGTGTATTCAAATGCAGATTTTTCTGCAAGCAGGGCAATTGTGACCTATTAATAGATGAATATTTGTATAGCATGAATAACTGGGTTATCATGGCAAGGTAAGGTAAGGTAAGGTAAGGTAAGGTAATCAGACATTTATATAGTACCTTTTTACATCCTTTCCAAAATTACTGTGTACAAAGTCATTTGCTTAACTGTTAAAGGTTGACCAATAGATCAACTGTCTTTCAGAAACTGTCACAGCGGGTAACCTCAGATCACCAAGAATTCACGTTGTGTCTTAGGATGTCTCTCTTAATACCTACGTATGTATCTGCATATTTATCTAGCACCTTAGATTCAGATTAACTGACCCTGCACTTGTTATAAATGCTTTTAATAAATAAATAAATACATAAATAAACAGTGAACAATTGCTGTTCAACAGATCTAGAAAGGTGCGACTTGTGGTAGTGTTGGATGCTTACATTTGTCACTAAGCGACCTTCGTATGGTCAGTTCGACCTGACCACAGTGGACAGCCTGGTCGATGACCGCTCGAACCGACTCAAGATAATGATTGGCCAGTTGGGCTCCGTTTATCGCCACAATTTCATCCTTTGACATCAGATCACAAACGTCAGCTGCTCCTCCTGACACAAAAAGAACACACGGACATGTCATGCACACAGTCTAGTAAGGAAGGTATAAATGCTTATGGCAAGGAAAGTTAAAGTAAGGTAATTTAAGGTAAGGTAAAGTAAAGGCACAGAAAGGTAAGTTATGGTAAGGTACTCCACCTGTGATTTATAAAAGCTACAAAGTTCTTACATTTTATAGATTACACAACAAATTCATAACAGCCACAAAGTGTGACCACATTGTAGTCCCACTTTCCAGGTGTTAGTGCTAGGATTTCAATGTTTGAACCATCCATCATGGATGCTCAGAGAAATTTGTTTCTGCCCAGATCATTGTAGTCCCACTTTCCAGGTGTTAGTGCTAGGATTTCAATGTTTGAACCATCCATCATGGATGCTCAGAGAAATTTGTTTCTGCCCAGATCATGTCGGGGACAAATGTCCCCGACAATGATCTGGGCAGAAAGTGTTCAGATGTGAAATCAAACAAGGGCAAGCACCCCATCTTTTCCCTATGTGGGGACCCACATGCCAGCCACCTGTGTTAATCATCAGTAGTTTTTTCATCAGTGCATAACTCTGATATGGTCACAGTTCAAAGGTCAAAAGCTTAAATCAGTCTCTAGCCATATATACTCTGTGTTTCCAATTTGCCTGGAAGCTTACCACATCGAGCACGGCTTTCCACCCACGCCAACTTTCCAGTCGATGCACTTTCGGCATATCTGGTACAATTACCAGCTGGAATTCTGTTTACACCAAACTCTCTGAGTGGCAGATCAGTCTCGTAGCCATCTGGTTTATTTTTGTTTGCGATACACACATTCTCTGGTTATTTTTTGATTACGTGAAGTTACGATAAAGGCAAAGGGTGACTCAGATTTAGAGGTCAGTGTAGTTTTAGCAATTAGAGTGAAGAAAACTGCCCTTACCAAGGTGAACCTTATCGACTGTTATTGGCATTCCATATTCTTTTCCTCCTCTGACGGTAAAGCCAAATCCTTTGTGATGCTTTGGCCGCTGGCTAATCTTTATGACCTTCTCCAGATACTTCTGCAGAAAAATCGAAAGATCACGCAGAAAGGGATCATCGCAGATCCAAAGGTCATTGAAAAACAGTGTTGAAGAACCAAAGATTAAGCAAAGGCAAATCGTCAAAGATCTTAAGATCATACGACAGCCAATCGTCAAAGATGCAAAGGTCATTCAAAAGCAGATCATCAACAAATCAAATATCATGAAAAAGTTATTTACCAAAGATCAAAAATCATGCAAAAGAGAAAGATCCAAAGATGAATTCATCAACAGATTGCCAAGGATACAAAGATCATGAAAATCATTATCATGATTGCGAACGATCAAAGATCCAACAATCATGCAGAAACAGAGAAATCTAATCTAATTTAATCAAACCGGATGACTCCTATGTGCACCTTATATGCGCCATGTACAGCTGCAGTCGGTCGTGTTTTCATGCTCCAGTGTTTTTCACTTAGTTTTTATTTATATGTATGCTGTGTGTTTTTTTTATTTACCAAAATAGAAGATAATTATTGTTCTTAAACCTCTGAATATGTTATGTTTAGCATTAGTCTTAAAGAAATAATGGCATCAGTAAAGCTCACTATCAGTTATTTACAGTTACTTACAGTTTTTGCAGCAAAATAAAGCCAAAATAATAAAGTTTTTACTGAAGAGCAAAACTGATATAATCGAATAACTGAGTACCTTTTTCTGTTCTCTGGAATCAGTCGCGACATCAGCAGCGTTTTTACGAAAACTGGCTTCAGGTGACACAGCTGAGCCGATTGTATCAGACTGTTGTGTAGGAGGATGCTTCTCTTTACTCCATTCATCGAATCTTTGCCTCTGCGCCAAAATGCCAACATTAAGATGTTCAGACAGCTGCACTCGATATGCTCCCTATCTTCATGATTTTGGTCTTTTTGGGACTGATGGTGAACCCCACCTCCCAAAGGTAGCATTATTTAATTTGTTTCTTCATTTAAATCAAATATTATGTGCAAAAATTCTTTACATCTGAATCTGAGGCACAAAAGAATGTTCTTATAAAGACCTTCCATGGTGAATAACTCACCTGACCTTGTCTTCCCTTAAGTTACATTATGTTTACATTACCTTACATTACCTTGCATACATTAATTTACCTTACACTCCCTTACATTATATTAAGTTACTTTTCATTACATTACATTGTTACCTTGCCTTATATTAACCTTGCATCATGTTAACTTACCTACATTACCTTGCCTTACATAACTTTACATTAAGTTGACTTACCTTACATTAATTTGCAATACTTTACATTACATTACCTTACTTGGCATTATGTTACCCTACTCTAACTTAAGTGTTAAAAAGTGCCAGATAAGGGTTGATCAATATTTTTCTTTAGTAAGCTGGCTAAACTCAGCAAATACAGCTAACCTCTGATTCCTTCTGTTGTGTTTCTTGATTTTGATTCCCTTTCCACTGATTCACTTCCACTGAATCTCTCTGCGCCTGGTCCTCCGATGATTTCCGTGGCACTTTCGGTTTTCTCGCTGGCTTTTCGGGAATCTTTGTAAAGCCAAAAACTGCAAGCATGTCCTCCTCCTGCTCTCGTTTCTTGATGACTGTTCTTCCGGGTGATGTCGGCTCAGTCGCGTTTTCTGAAGATGCCTGAGCGACTGCGGAAGACTGTCTGCTAGAAGCAAAGCAAAACAGCACTCATAATCAGTGTGTATTGTATTGTATTTGATAACTTATACAGCGCTTCTTACAGAACAAACTACTCAGAGGCGCTTCCAGCATGACAGCCCCTGGGAAATAAGAACGTCGTGTGTGCATCTGGATTTATTAAAATAACGCCTTTTCTGATCTGGCACCGAAACAGACCCGACATTAGTAGGCTGCAAGTGGAGCCAAAATCTCAAAACAAATATATGCCCTGGTGGGATTTGAACCCCGTCCTTCTGATTGACAGTCCAACAGGCTAAACCATAAAGCATCATGCACCTCCACTTGAAGACTATTTTTATCCACCTGCAGCACATATAGCTGAGTCAACAAGGTGTTTCAGTCAACAACCAGGACCAAAGAGATGGCAGTTCGGACAGCTGCTTTGTTCGTCACTATTGTGGTTTTGTGTTGTTTCTAGTTCTCTGTCTAACCTCCAACGCTTCCAGGTTCAACTTCTGCCAAGACAAAAACATCTAAACATTGTTTTTCCATTCACACTTTCCACTTTGTCAGTCATAAATCACTTCACAAATGGGTCTTCTCTGGACAAAACACTAAGTCCAGTGATTCACTGGCCCTGCAACTATTGACCTTGGGATATGTCCATTGCCAGTTCAAGGGCTTAATATCTGGAAATGTGTGCCTTCCATTACAAAACAAAGTATGAGACACCATAAAATGACTGGCCTCTATATACACCACTGGCCTTTATATACACCAAGGCCGTGAAAACAATGGTGGTGATGCCTCGTCGCCACCTTCAGTTTGACGTAAAGGACATATGTCTATCTATCTGCACTTTGGGTAAGATAAACAAATACCAGTTGAAACCACGCACATTAGATTAGCAGGTGAAAACTTGCAAAAGAATTGGCAACACATTTCTCCTGCGAATATTTACTCAGTAAATTTGCATCACGTACAGCTTAATCATCCATTCTGACATAAACAGAGCCTTTGAGAAGTATACAGAAGGCAGTATCTATCTGTCTATTTATATCTGTACAACTTTACGTAAGAACAACATTCCACAAAACAGATACATACATACATACATTCATACATACATACATACACTCATATATACATACATACATACATATGTGTATACATACATATGGACAACATTATTTGCAAAAATCAACTTTGAAACAGTCCAAAGCCACAAAAATCCTTCATATAGCTTCTTGTATTCATTATCATATGTATGCATGTATGTATGTGTATGTATGCATGTATGAATGTATGCATATATGTATGTATGTATATATGTATGTATATATGTATGTATGTATATATGTATGTATGTATATATGTATGTATGTATGGATGTATGTATGAATGTATGCATGTATATATCTACACCAACAGGTGCTGGAGCATCGCCATCTAAAAGATCTGAAAAAGTTTATTTAGTCCCCCCACTGGTAAAGTTTGGATTTAGGTCGTAGGTTGTTGTAGTAAAAATGTCTGATACAGTGATCAGTCCCAAAGGTGCAAAATACTAACTTTTCTTTGTATTTTAGCGAATCATCACTTTTGACTCCAACTCTGTTGTCAGCTGCAACTTCATCTGTCTCTGAAGTTGTCTGCGACTTTGTCTGAGATCGTCGACGTGACTTCCAGTCGCTCAGTTTCTGATTACAAAATAAATGAGATTATAAATGTTTAACACCTCTACGAAACCTTTCAGAATTCTTCTCCATGCGTAGTAGTAGTTCCAATGTTTAATGACATCTTGTACCATCAAAGGCTGTTGATGTTGCCATCCTCCTTTATCCAGGCTTGGGACTGGCACTAATCGACTACGGCAGTGGCAGAGCTTTTTCTCTACATGTGGCCGCCAGTCCAAGGGAAACTGGTGTCTTGGGAGGCTAAAAAAGGTGTCATGCAGGCAGAGAAGTGTTGGCAAATTGCATGAATTTGAGACATTTAAAAGGTACACAACGAAACGGTACAACAGAAGTTGAAAAATTAGAAACAAAGAATAAGGCTGTCTAGCCAGATATTTATACAGCACCATTTCTGATGCGACACAGTGGTCGTTTTTGGTAGCATGCTTCCTCGGTTATCTAAGAATTCTAGTCAGCTGAGTGGACTCAATGTAATGACCCTGAACAAGTTTTTGCAAACAACTGTCTGTATCGATAAGCAGTATCATTTGGTGCTCGTGAACAGTAAGTCCCTTGATGCGCTGGCTCCATGTCCATGACCTTGGGATTCATCCTTTGCCAGCTCACAGGCATCAAAAAGGAAAAGAGAGCATCCCCAGTGTTCCATAATGGGACACTGAAGCCTTACTTACCCTACAGGCTACTGAAATGACAAGGACTTACTGCTTCCCAGTCATCATCCTCTTGTGCCGCTGCCGTCGGCCTTGGTCCCTGATGTTGCTGCTGCTGCTGCAACAGTTGCATCGTCTGTTTCGCATTCTCCGCCAAAACACTCGAGTCCCCTTTCACAAACTGCAGCGGATCAAGAACCACTCTGGTTCCCGGACTTGTAGGCGATCGCATGCTGTCCGTCCAATCTTTCTGAGATCCGAGCGGTGATCTCACTCTTGTCCTCTGATCAGCCGAACTCTCCGGAGAAGTTCTTTCACTCGATCGTGGATCAAAATTACCCTCTCTGTAGCCGAACGCTTCATTTCTGATGACGCGGCTCGAATCTGATGGCTGACTTTTCAGATTCAAGTCCAGCATTCCATTTGCTCGGGAATGGAACGTGGCAGAACTGTGCTTCTGAACACTGCCATCTCTTGCTGGCAGAGGAACCATTGGCTTAGGCGAAACTTTCACAGGTCTGTACATATCCCCGAAGTCCACACTACCGCCGAAGTATTCCTCTTCGAAATCAGACCCAGGCCGCTGGAATACTTCTCCTCTCTGAGCACCGCTTTTGCTCGCTGGATCCTGGTAATCGTAGCTCGTCTGATAGCCATACGCTGGCTTTGATTCCAAGTATTTTGCCACTCGTTCGTAAGCCAGATCCGTCTGTTTTGATCCAACCTTCGACGATGAATACCTGTCTGTGGAGAACCGCCCAGCCGAAGAAAAACTGGCTTCTGAAGGTGTCCTGAAAGACGCCTGGGATGAATGCGACATGTCGATTATGTCCGTGAAAGAGCTGAAGTCCAGCATTGGGCCCTTGTACCAACGTCTAACTGCTTTTCCAAGCCAGAATATCGTTATAGCAACCTTTGAAGAAAATTTTTAAAACCCATCATTAGACAAATACTTAAAGTCTTAAAAAGACTAAATGTCTCATTTGAATTATAGCAACCTTTAAAGAAAAGTTCTAAAACTCATCATTACTAGAATATTTAAACAATCTACAAAATACTAAATTTCTCCAAGAAAAATCAATTATTTCTCCAAGAAAAATCATTAAGCATTCATAAAATCTGGAAAAAGCCAAATGTAAGTCAACTTAAAGCTGCAGTCCACATCTGGTGTGCTTTATTACTAAATAGACCGTTTTCAGCTATTAATCAAACATTGCATAATAAAAGTCTTGAACATTCAAATCTCTCAGACTGGTACTCTTTAAATTGGCATTTATTCTGCCCTTATACACGTACCCCTTATAGTCCACAGCTGATCACTAGGCAGTCTAAAACCACAAGCTACCTTGCCACATTAGTGACTGCTTCATCAGACACTGCTAATAAGCAAGCCGGTCTTGAACACAGAAAATTCCAACACCGCCATTCCTTAAGTTGGTACATATTCTGCCATTGTACCCCCAGTTCTTTCACTCCTTCAGTCCCCTTCTCGTCTTTAGAGACGACCTACACTGAACCACTGGATGTCAAAGGTCACCAATATCTACCTGAATTGAGACAGCAAGCCAGAGAAACAGCCCAAGGCGCATTCTGTTACGGCGTCCAAGAGAGCAAAGCATAATAAATATGGCCGAGGTCGAAAAGCGCAGGAATGTTAAAGTGTCAGGAATATCAATGAAGCATCCGAAGGGGAAGTACTAATAATATCTTAACTGACACAATCGACTCAGAATGAAACCTCAGCCAAGTGTCAGAGGCATAATTAGCATTTTCGAGGCACACTGATTAATTAATTAATTTGTAAACTTGGAATGAAACTAAGTTAAAAAATTGTTTACTCACATTTTTTAATCTTCTTGATGTTTCGATCTGTATCTCTTCCTCTGACCTAAAGAATAAGGCTGGACTCATAATCATGTCGCATCCGCATCATCATCAACTTCATCATCATCATCAACTTCATCATCATCATCATCAATCATCACAAACATCATCATTACTGATCATTCATTATCACCATTATCATCATCATTATTATCATCACCATCTTCACTTTTAAGTAAGTAAGTAAGTAAGTAGTGCATTTGTTAACATGCCACATGTCCATTTGTAATATAAAGAGTAGGAACTAACAGAGGTCATGAAACAGAAACACTAAAGAAGTCTCATCGACAACTGTGAAGCTCAGAAAAAATCGATAAAGTTAAGCAAAGCCCTGCTTACTATGCCACACATCCTTTGTTAACTTACAGATCCCCCACTACTGCTCAAGTCCTCAACTCTCAGGCAAGAAGGCTCTTTAAATACCTTTAAATAGTCTGCATTGCTGGAAATTAATGGGTAACTCCGCCACTGCCTTTAGTCAGGTAGTGCCAGTCCCAAGCCTGGATAAAGGAGGAGGGCAACGTCAACGGCCTTTGATGCCATACGAAGTCGTTAAACACTGGAACTAATACTAAATTAAAGGGACTTACTCGAGGACGCCTCTGAGCGACAGGTCTTCCAGGTCCTTTATGTCGAAGAGCTGACTCTCCTGCAATCCAAACTCACAGCGACACGCATTCTGGAACACCGTCAGGTTATCCTGAACAGAAAGACAGACAACATCTTTAACAGTAAATATCAACAAAACTTTATTCGCTGGGTCATGTCTCCCAAATGTCCCTCCACTGACAGCTCGCCTACGTGTCTCCCAAATGTCCCTCCACTGACAGCTCGCCTACGTGTCTCCCAAATGTCCCTCCACTGACAGCTCGCCTACGTGTCTCCCAAATGTCCCTCCACTGACAGCTCTCCTACGTGTCTCCCAAATGTCCCTCCACTGACAGCTCTCCTACGTGTCTCCCAAATGTCCCTCCACTGACAGCTCGCCTACGTGTCTCCCAAATGTCCCTCCACTGACAGCTCGCCTACGTGTCTCCCAAATGTCCCTCCACTGACAGCTCGCCTACGTGTCTCCCAAATGTCCCTCCACTGACAGCTCTCCTACGTGTCTCCCAAATGTCCCTCCACTGACAGCTCGCCTACGTGTCTCCCAAATGTCCCTCCACTGACAGCTCGCCTACGTGTCTCCCAAATGTCCCACATAAGCTCAACGGATAGCTAGCCTACGTTTGTCACGTCGGTGGAGAACAGAGGAAATTGATTAGAAATATTTAGCAATCAATTTCAAATAAAGCCTGAAGACGAGGCCTGGGCGAGTGGCGCATTCCTACTACCAGTGTCGACGGGGGTGATTAAGTGGCTCCCTCTGGCATGACAACCATCTGCATGCACCCACTTGACTGCCGTCAACCAGCTGTCATGCAAACGTCAGGTCTTTTCTTTTGATCTATCCAAGATCCTCGACTGACAACTGACAAGATCTTTCAAGCCAAAGCAGTTCCAAACGCCCATGTCATATTTCCAATAAACACCACACTATACCTAGTCTGATGCTACTAAGTTACTAGCATTTAACTACTTTACTATTATCTAAATTCAGCTTAAATATCCTAACTACATAACATCAGTATCTGAGTAGTTTGACTAGTAATGAGTATTTGACTAGTATGGTGAACACCAATTCCGCTACAATATTCAAGTCGTAAGCCTTTTTAGTAAATGTTTCGGAATGGGGTTTTGCGGGTAAGAAGAGGATTAGGGTGTGTTCTATGTCCATTATGAGCACGCATGAAGTGTACTCCGAGTAAATGGCTCTAAAACATTTGCTGTGTTCCTTACTCGCTCGGTGTATACCCGGAGTGTACTCGGAGCGTCCATCAAGCACAGCCTACGCGAAGCAGACTGAATCAACTATGGGGCTTCGTGAGTCATGCAAACAAAAGGCCATAAATAGCGACAGTTGAAGGCTGTGAGAACTCCGCCACTGCCGTGTTCAGGTGGTGCCAGTTCCAAGCCTGGGTAAGGAGGAGGGCGACGCTAATCGTCTTCGTTATGACACAGCGTCGTCAAACAGAAACTACAATTTCTATGGGAATCTTTCAACCCCAAGATCGTGAGCAACAATTCGCGACCCCGACGAGTGACGGGGTGGGTGGTTGAGAAGAGGTTGAGGGAGAAGAGGAGTGACTGAATGACATCGAGGGCACAAAAGCTGCGGGTTGCGACGGTATAAAGTCAAGCGCCAAGTGATTTGGTTGGCTGGGCAGAGCTCTTACCTGCGGCTTCCATACAGGGTCGACCAGAAGCAGTCAAACGGACAGATATAGAGATATGGCCTGCGGCGTTGAAGACAAGTGCTAACTTTTAAGGCGGACAGACAAGCAGGCGGGCAGAGAGAAAGACAGAGAGAGATTTAAAGTCATAAAGACTGAGACAGAAGGTAGATAGGGCTTTAAGTACAATGGCTGACAGATGGGTAAACCCTACGACCTCAAAAGTCACCTTTTCTATTTTGCTCACGCAGTGTTGTTATTATTCAAGCGGATGCTCGGTTTGTCTCCCTCCCCTGCCTTCCTGTGCCGTTTCGTCCTTCTCTGTCTGTCTGTCTGTCTGCCTGTCTCTGTATGCATGCATGCATATCTGTATGTATGTATGCATATCTGTATGTATGTATGTATGTATGTATGCATGCATATCTGTATGTATATATGTATGTATGTATCGTAAGTATGCAGAGTAGGATATGGTAGAGCAGGGTGGGGTGGGGTCGGCTAGGGTTAGGGTAGAGTTCGATAGGGTTGTGTAGAGGAAAGAAGGGTCTGGTATGGTGAAGTAGAGTTGGATTAAGTAGGGTGGGTTAGAGCTGAATAGGGCAGGTTACCAGTAGATAGGTTACATAGAGGAGAGTAGTGTAGTTACAGCAAAGCAGGGTAGGGAATGGTAGGGTGAAGTATGGTAGGATATTGTACAGTAGGTGAGGGTAGGGAATAATCCGTGAGTTAATCCTGAGGTTGAAGAACCTTCAGCTAAAGTACAGACCACCACAGCAACACATGGACAAAGTGTTACATGACTCAAGTACAGTTTCGCATGATTTGCTGCGGTTCCACCTGTTGTCACGCAGGGATGAATCGATTTCACCAGACGGCAAAGTCTGGAGAACGTTTCGGAAACTTACGAGGAAGGCTATCGGAGTCGGAAGGCGATTAATCTTGCGTACACAGCCCGGCTTCAGCGCATTGACCAGCCTACAATGAACGACCAACAGACAGCTCTGCGTCAACAACACAGCAAGCGCTGCAATGAACGAATGAACAAATGAAATAAATGCGTAAATAGATGAATGATCTGATGAATGGATGAATGAATGTATGAATGGGTGGGGTGGACGGAGGATGGAAGGATGAATACAGGTTACAATGAGTTCATTTCCTATTGTTGAACAGTTTGGATTTATTGCCCCCGACTGCGTCCTATCAGATTTCGTGTTATAATGACGAGAGTAATATCGAGTCTCCAATGTAGGGAGGCCGGCACATGAATGAATGAATGAATCAATTAATTAATTAATTAACGAATGAATAAAAACGAGTGTGCTTCGACAGTATATAGACTTGCTAAACGTGCTGTAATTTATATGAAATAATGCATTAATTAATCTTGGTGCTTGCTTTCAGATTAATGACTCAAATGGACAAATATAACAGATACATTCACTAGGTGGCGCTGCGCCGCTACACACCCTTCGCCATCTAGCGAATTCGGCGGGCATTTAAAAAATTTCGCTAAACCTGGACCGAAAAAGAACGATTCAGCCAGACACACGGGACCAAAAATATATTGGTGTCAGATGTATTGCAAGGGTTAACCGTTTGATGTGGAATGTTTCAGTATGAGAAGCTTGAAAAACGTTTCTCCATCGTTTACTAATCACCCGTATTTGTATTCGTTTTCTTTCGTTAAATGATCCGTATAGCGTGTGAATTGTAGGGAGGGGAAAGGCCTCCTTGCACAACAGATAACAGAGTGGATGCAAAACGCCGTTAAGCATATATTATCCGATAACCAGCGCAGATATTGCGCGCTACATGCCGGAAGATGTTGCAGTCAGAAGGGACATATCACCGGTCTGCCAATAGGGCACAACAACAATCCGTCCATCCATCCATCCTATCATCAATCCATCCATCAATCCATCCATTCACCCATCCATCAATCAACCCATCCATCAATCAACCCATCTATCAATCAACTCATCCATCAATCCACCCATCCATCAATCCACCCATTCGTCAATCCACCCACCCATCCAACCATCCATCCATCAATCCACCCACCCACCTATCCATCCAACCATCAATCCATCCACCAATCCATCCATTCACCCATCTATCCATCAATCAATCCATCCATCAATCCACCCAAACATCAATCCACTCATTCATTAATCCACCCATTCGTCAATCAATCCATCCACCCATTCATCCATCCATCAATCCATCCATCCACCCATCCATCAATCCACCCATCCATCCATCCACCCATTCATCCATCCATCCAACCAACCAACCACCCATCAATCCACCCACCCATCCATCCACAATCACTCCGAATATTCGGAATGATTCAAACTTGAAATCCTCGTAAAAAGGAAATAAACTCCCGAGTGATTTGAAAGTCGTCCACTGCCCCGAACTGCTCCCACTTCAAACAGAATCCGTGAGTAAGCCGGCTGAGCTGAGCCTGGACTCCTCCCCGCAGACTCCCTGGCTTTCACGGTGACTGGACCTGGGTAGAACTGAGCTTTCCTTCGATCTAATCTTCGCCTCTTATCAGAATAATTGCCATTAGCACCCACCCAACAACCTTCGTACGTCTACATGTACGTCCTTACGTATGTATGCAGTTTGTATATGAGCATTTGTATAGCGCCTTCAGACTCACCCATCCACGTACACCCCACCCACCCATCCAAACCTGTAACCACCCACTTACGCACGCACACTTCCACCTAGCAGCTGTAGGCCTACCAGCGCAAACCAACAGCAACGGAGGTATAGGGATACAGCAACACAAGCAGACATACAAGCAGACAGACGGACAAGCAGACAGACGGACAAGCAGATGGACAGACACGCTGACAGACGGACCAGCAGACAGACGGACAGGCAGACAGACGGAGAAGCAGACAAAGCTTGCTGCTCGCAATAAGACCAGACTGGGAGATTGTGAGTCAGACTTAGGGCCGCAAGAACTCTATGTATGTGTGTGTGCGTGTGTGCGCGTGCGTGTGTTTGTGTACGTACGTACGCATGACTCGAGACAACAGGGCCCCTTCTAGGCACAAGAACAAAAGATAAACAGTGCCATGTGCTGCTCTCGCCCGACTGCCCAGCCGGCTGTTCTACTATCCAACCAGATACCCTCCGGCCAACTCCCTCTGCGTCTGGAAGTCTACGACCAGATGCCTTAAATAACCCTCTTGCAGAGCGAAGGGTCGGTGGAATGCCTGGAAACGAGAATGGGAGAAGGAATGACGGAGGGGAGGGAGGAATTATAAACAGGTAGGTTAAGAATTTTACACCGCTGCACGGTCTACACCCCACCCCACATTAAGAGGCTGGAAATACTAGGTGGGTGTTGGCCCATGACACGTAATCACTGATAGACTGCATTGGCTAATTCATTTACCAGTCCAGACTCAGTCCAATTAGGTATGAAACAGGAAACAAGGAGTTCATAAGCACGCCTTTCTCTCAAACCCTTAACAAACACCCCAAAGTATGCACGCATGTATGTACTCACCTATGTATATATGTAGATACGTATGTATGTATGTATGTATGAATGTGTTTATGTATGAATGTAGTTATGTTGTATGTATGGATGTATCTATGTTCATATCTATGTATGTTGGCTAGTAATACATACATAAATAAGTATGTACATATGCATGTATGTATTTATGTCATGCATGTATTTTTGTGTTTATTTATACAGTGACTTAAATAACCTGTCCAAGCTGCTAGTAAGTCTTTGAAAGGTGCCATGACTTAAAGTCTCTGGAAAACGAGTGACTAATGCTAGGAAAATTCTATAAACATCTGAGTAAGACTGGCTGTCGAAGAAGAACTTCCACTCACTCGCAGAGAAGGATTCCATCTTGTAGGGACCTGCGAGGATCTTCAGGATATTTGAAGCGTTTCTTCGTTACCAGCTGCAATTAAAAAAAAACAGATCATACATCTCTGCATTCCTTCCACTGCATTAACATTCGGTTTCATCTGCTTTGGTTCAACAGACTTTCTCTGCCTGCCTTAAAAAACACTTTTTTAGATCAGTTAGGCAGCCCTGTCCTGTCTCCAGCACTTTTGGTTGGAGTGAAAGTGTCCATACATACATACATACATACATACATACATATGTACATGCCGACATACATAACTACATAATACATACATACACACCAATACATACAAACATGTATACATACATGTAGACATACATACCTACATACACACATACGTACTTGCATGCATATATACAAGCAAACGCTCATACCTATAAACATACTGTACTTACATACATACACATCGATACATACATTCGTAATACCGTCATACATACATACATGCATGCATACATGTATATACATACATATGCACCAATACAAATATATATATATATATATATGCAAACATGCATGGGTCTAGAGATTTATATAGTGCCTTTAAATGACCCCTCAAATAGCCCTCATTAGCCACAATGACAACTGACAGCAACAAAATACCACTTCATATAAATATAATGCATAACTGAGTCATCAAACAAAGATCCATTGTTCTTTATCTCATTAACTCAGTGCTATGATTAATTAATAAACAACTGTGCTTATAAACTTCCAACATACACAAAAACTTTCATTGGAACAGATTTGGACTGATCCGGAAGGAAAGTTGGTAAGAAGTGACGATTCAGAAAGAGTGATCCCTTAATTAGGTCATAAGATATGATCCCTTATCTAGGTCAAAAAGAATGAATTCTTTAATAAGATCATAAGAAATTGTAAATTATGTATGTCACAGGAAATGATTCCCTATATAGGTCATAGCAAGTGGTATATCCGGTAGATAACAGGAAATGACTCACTAGAATTAGGTCATTCCTTATCTAGGTCATAACAAGTAACATTATCTAGGTTACATTATCTAAACCACAACAACTGATCCCTTACTTAGACCAGATCCAATTATCTGGACAATTAAAATTCCCTATTTTCTATTACCCTCAAATTAAAAGCCCAAGAATAATGAATAATTGTATAGCCTTGCAATCATAAACTAAGCATCTCTGCTGCATATGAATAGCTCTACACAAAAACCCAGTCGAGATAAAATCACAGACTGCACCACATTAGATTCCTGGTCTGCAACCGAACCCAAAACAAAGAGGATGCATTCAGATACTTATGTCTGGCTCAGAGAGGGACACGTTACACAGCAGGACTTCAAACATTACTGAGCATGTCATCAACATGGCCACTGTATTTACTTCTCGTTCAGTTTGATAGATTAGTTTGTGCTAGCATAGGAAACACTTTGTGAGGTACTTAAAGGCGCTATATTAAGTGTCTGGATACATCATCATCATACATACATACATACACACTTCTTCTTCTTCTTCTTCTTTTCTCTCGTCCGTCAGGCTATAGCCGACGATGAGGTCTGAACGAAATGCCTCCACGCTGTTAAATTGTGGCTCATTTGTTCAGATTTCTAGGTCCTGTAACCAGGTGGTGACCATTCCTCGCCTGGCAGGGTAAGGAAGCCGGTGGGCCCTGGTTGAGCCTCATACGCCCTAGGATGTCCTTCCAGCACCCGCCTCCTGCTTTGGCCAGCCGTTTTCAGAGTTCCTAGCGAACCTGTCCACCACGCGTAACGCCCTAGGTGGTGCTTCGGCCTGAGCCTTCTCCACTGATGGCATATCCTCGCTAGGCGATCTCTTACTTAACTGTTCACCCTTCCGCCGCGTTGAGGTGCAGGTAGGGCTTTGGAACATACACACATACATACATAAATACATATACAGTACATAGGCCTACACATATACACAAGCATACATGCATATTTATGTATGCAAGGGGTGTATTACATACACTTACACACACATACACCGTTGAACTTTGAACCTTAAAAACTCCGAATGACCCAGACCCAGAACAATTACCCGGTAAAGGCAGCACCTACTGCCAGTAAGAAAACAAAAACCCCGGCATTAAAAGACAAACAAACAGCCCAGCTTCTCGACTCGACAGCCAAGGTCAAAGGTCACCAGATGCCGAAATTCGTTGGATGATTCAGCCAGGCCAGGAACTTAACCTCCGATCCAAAACAAGACCTTGCTGCGCTTTCCTCGTTTTTCTCCGCCTGCCTGCCATCTACTGCCGAATCTGAGTAATCCAACCACGTGACTTCTACCATAGACACCAGTATCACATGAAAATGTGTTAAATATATAGTCACGTGTATTATTATTAATTAATTAAAAACTTCTAAAGAGCCGGTGTCTAATGAACAAGGCATCAACCGATGGTGCACCGAATTCAAGCTGCAGTCAGCTCCTTATCCAGAAAGTCAGTCTCTGAAACAGTGTTATGTATAAGTGTGAATGTATATGTATATATGTATATTATATTATATATATGTTAGTATGTATGTATGTATGTATGTATATATATATATATATATATATATATATATATATATATACATACATACATACTAATGTTACTTGTTACGCCTATGATTCCTCGCTCAGCCGATGGACAAAAGGCATGTCAATAAATGTCTCACTTTCTTACTTACTACTATATAGATGTACTGTAATTATATTTATGTATATATGTGAATATATATATACACACTTGGTGTTCCATATTAAGTATCCATATGTATGACTTGTGCATATACATACGTATAAGTGTATACATATATACACTTATATAACACTATGATTCTTGCTAAGATAATAGCAATATAATTATAATTGTATAATTATATATTGCTGTTATATTTATTAATTATGGTTAGCAAAGAGTACCATAATTTGCCTCAAGGATGTCTGTGAAGATATTCTTGAATAAACAGCAATTATTGCTTAAATGACAATAAAATACCACTTCAGATACAAGTGTATGTATTTTAAGCAAATTGTAAAACATTACAGATATTTCTTATATGTAGTACATGCAAACACAACATACGGATACAGTCCTACACACATAGAAAAGCTTGTCATAAATTATGTAAAGATACGCCTGTCTCGTATATAATCGTTTTGTCTGTTGCAATCTAATGACTTCTATAGCGCCGTTATCATATGCACAAAGTATCAATCAATAGCTGATTCTGGTTCACGATCATATGATCACACACACACACACACACATAAACAAACACACACACACATATACATAAAGGGAAAGAATTACTTAGTTTACTTTGGGCGCTGTATAAATCGCGAGATTACAGCTACGATATTGTTAAACACTGGACACTATAACTATCTTTACATTACATCATATTGAAACACACAAATGCTGCTCAAAGAACCATTTTCTCAAGCAGCAAGGTGAAGGTCATACACACGCCTATCAGTCACTTCAAAGATAAACCGGTTCAAAAAACCTCTCCGACGGGACAGGTGGTAGAAACCAGAGCACCCGAAAAATTGCATCACGAGAACCAGTAGAAACTATGAGGCATCAGTTAAAGGGCAATGTTTAATTTGAGGCCTGATAGAAAATGATCCTGAACAGATATGAGACAAGCTGCAGATAAAAGCAGATATCCGTCGTAGGTGGCTCCAACTATTTCTGGAATGACTGCACTGGCGCCTTATCTAACCATTGTATGTATGACTGTATATGCGCATAGGTGCATATGTTATGTATTTTACATGTACATATGCATGCATGTAAGAATGTGTGTAAGTATAAGCATATGCATATCTTGGCCTTCTGACTATGTAGCAGAGACTGGATGGGTTGATGCCCCATTATAGTTAGGGTTTTCAACGCGGTAGTCATCTGCAGATTTCAACTATACAGACAGACAGACAGACACACAAGACAAACAGACAGACAGACAGACAGACAGACAGACACCAATAAAAAGTCTGGATTCCAGAGATCGTAGAACAAGCCAGATATCACCTTCAACAGCTTCGGCATTGGTTACTATTACCCGTCAAATGGTTCCATTGGCTGCTGTGGCACTGATCCATATCTGTTGAAAGGCTGCCTAAAAACCGGCCCAACCCGGCTCGAAATAAACAACTCGGCAGAAGATGATGTTTTGTCAAGTGCTGCTGCTCGTTCTTTCATCTGTTTCGACTTCGACCCGACCTTCATTGTCAAAGTCTGACAGGCGAGAAATCACACAACAAAAACATCGATCGTCTATCCTTACGGAAGCACTTAAGGGAGACTGGGATGGAGGAAAGCAGAAAAGTAGTCCTTAAAGCTAGCCCTGAATGGCAGTCATGCGGTATGAAGCGTTAGCGACTTCAATTTCTTAGCCTCGGCATATGAAGGCGGGTGGCCAGTCCTCTCCCTTACCTCTGATCCTCCACCGTCAGTGTATTTCTATTTCTAGCTGAGTTTGCTGGAGGCGCAAGTGAAGCAGAAATCTCAGAACAGCTTTCTGCTCAAGCGGGATTTGAACCTCTGACCCCTGGGTTCAAAGTTCAACACTCTATACCACTCAACTATCGTACACCCTTAAACTGGAAGTAGTCATTTGTGTGGCCGCTTTAACACCGTCAGGTCACCGCACACTCGCACCAGTCTTCTCCTCTCCACTCCTGCTTATCTCTCTTTTTCCGCTCCAATCCATACATCACCCATCGTAGCCGCCACGCTGTCTCCCTGCTTGATTTTTGGATCTTGACCTGGAACCGAACATTTTCGCCTATCGATTCTGTTTTGACTGAGCGCCTGTGAATAAGCTGGTCCCCGTGACGTGGCTTTCGTTGGGCGCTGTAGAAATCTAGAGATCACGAATACGATATTGATTACGATAGTATCTCTGGAGTCTTTGTTATAGATTTAAGACGTTTTTATTGCTGCATGCTTATCCTTCTTAGCCTGCCTTTCCATGTCATCGGACTGACCCTTGGAACTGACCGGATTGTGGGTCTGTTTTTAACGGCCATCTACTGACGCCTAGTGCATTGTTACAGTGGCGCTATAGAAGTTCTAAGATCTAGAACAGATTATGAGTAAAGTTGAAGCAGTTTAATGTTGATTCACAAAATTAAAATGACTTACGCCTAAGTCTCGTTTTTTTCTAGAACTGGAGTCTCAGGAGACAAGGCGTTTAAAACTTGACCTTATCTCGGCTCTTAAGTTACTCGAGGAGCTCTGGAGACTGATAACCACCAAGATACTACTGTACTTCCAGTTGCAAGACACACACATGTTCAATTCTGAACCAAGAATAAATGATAAACCATGATTTCTGCTTCCAGGGAGTCCTCTAGTGATCTTAGCCATAAAATGAGTACATCGGCACATCACTGCAAAACCCATTGGTGACTGCCCTGACATGCCACGGCTATGATATCGCATGACCGAACGCTACCAATTGGGGGTTGACGTAATCCTGATAGTCAGCTGGGCCCACACTGGACCTTTAGCTGGCCAAAGTTGCCACCAGTGGCACAGTGCGGGCCACATATGGGCCCAATAAATGTGGCTGTCTGGAAAATGACCTTGAACTTCAACCAATTCCCCCGGAAACAGGGCAGACTGAGGAAATACCTATCAGGACAAATTCCAGCATATGCGCAAATGGGAAGTCTTCCGGTTTGTTCTACTACCATTTCTGGAATTCAGACTTTTTATTGGCCATCAACTCAAGTGACTCAACCCATGAAAACTCTGGATACGAGAGACAGTTGAACAAACCAGAAGAATTATTGCATAAAAACACAGCAACTGCAAAAGCAAGATTAGAAATAAAATTACGGCTAAATGCGAAACACATGCAGCAAATAAACAGATTTTTTGCATCTGCTGCTATAAAAATCTCTTGTCACAAAACAAATCTTACATGAAAAAAACATGCAATTGTTAATTAACAGAAATAAAATTAACAATAAGGTATTCTCAACTCACACAGCAATAGAGGACACTTTTAGGCAATACAGATGCATCTGCATGATTTGGGTTAAGTAACGAAGCATACATGTGAGCGAGCGAGCAAGCGAGCGAGCAAGCGAGTGAGTGTATGTATGCATGTTTGCTTGGGTCTGTGTGCGTGTGAGAGAGACAGAGAGAGACAGACAGACAGAGAGAGAAGGAGAAAGAGAGACAGAGAGTTAGAAACAGCAAGAAACAGTGTGAGGCTAAGCGAATGAATATGTGAGAAAGAAAAGCATGCTACACAGAGCTGTTTATACAATTAAACGTAGCAAAATGTGTCAAAGCAATAACTCAAAATTACTTTATCTCCCTCTGTACAGTTCCAGCAATAAACTTACAAGGGACAATATCAGTTTGACCCCAAAATCAGCATCAAACACTTGAAACCAAGCAAGTAATTCTCTGCTGCACAACATCAGCTACAAGACGATATGAGTCACTCAGTGATAAAACTCGACAGCTCAGAACTGGTTAAGAGCAAGCAGCCAGAGGTCATGGGTTAAAAAAAAACAACGATACTTCAAAGTTCCTGTTGCACTATCGCCCTCTAATGAAGCAGACCATAAAATGTGTACATGGACTGCACACTGGAAATATGCGAATCAGCCAATGATGGAGAGAGAGAGGACTGTACAATTGTCCTTATACGATGTAGCGGAGAAATGTTATATATTCAGCTAGTATGACCTGTGTGTTTGCCTTTTTTCAAATGTCCAAAATGGAAGCCAGGAATGTCAGCTTAGTACTTAGTACACTGACAAAAATTGCCATAATTAAGGGGCCAATAATTTGTATTTACTCGTCTTCAATCAAAATCTGTCATAAGCAAACGCGATGCAGTACCGGAACATGTTTCCTTCTTAATTTCTAAGTAGGTCGCTTAATAGCGCTATATAAATACTTGATTAAGAATACACAGTAGTGTAACCAAGTTACAGGTAAGCTATAAGGTATCTAGTAAACAACTGCAGAGCCTTTGTCATGTACTTAAAGGCGCTATATCAACTGTCTTGACGCATACACACAAACACACATAGCCAGGTTAATTTTTCTTTCGAACATATATATATATATATATATATATATATATATATATATATATATATATATATATATATATATATATATATATATATATATATATATATATATATATATATATATATATATATATATATATATATATATATATATATAACATATATATATATACATAATTTTTAAAGGCCTGTTCTCTGAATAACTGATATTTTAAGGGTATTGAAACAAGTTGCAAAAATATAAAAATTATAAACTTTTAGATACAAGTCATAATTCTTATATATATGCAAATATACAACATTATATCTTTATATATATATATAATATATTTGTGTGTAGATAAATTATATACATGTATATTTTTATACGACGAAGAAGCCACACGCCAAAGTAGCAGGGCGTCTGCTGCACAGCAAATGTTTGCACAGCAGTCATATTATTTGGAGGCGGGCCATTAATTTTTTCAGTCAAGACCTTGTGGGGCTGAGCCGTTTGGAACTTTGTAGCTCATTTTAAACATGCTTGGTGCTTACCCTTTCAGCGGGAAGTACTACGATGAGGGAGGGAAGAAGGGGGATGAATGAGACAGACAGACAGAAAGACAGACAGAGACAAAGTGAGACAAAGGCAGAATGAGACAGACAGAATGAGACAAAGACACAGAGAAAGAGACACAGACACAGAGACACAGACAAAGAGAGACAGAGACACAGAGAAAGAATGATGGAGAGACAGACAGAAACAGAAGAATTCTGGCATCTGAAAAGGCGTGTTAGAAACCGGATACAAACATCATGTGAGATGCTACAGATAGTTAGCCAATCATCACTTAATTGCTGAGGCAGAATGCCACCATAAATGGCTGGAGACGATATCACGATGCCCCTTAATCGGTTCAGACATCCCAATGTTAAGACTCTCAGGGTCACCATTCCACATTTTTCAGACTGTCGAAGCTGAAGGCTCATTAGCATTAGCATAGCATCACAGATCTGCGAGTTTACTACAGCTCGGGAATTCGTTGGGGGGGGGGGGGGGGGAATGGACGTACGCCCCATAAACTTGGCGCACTGACAAGTCAAATTTTGCTCAAATAAGTAAGTAAGTAAGTAAGTAATGCCGTTGTTAACACACTGCCATATGTCCATCGGCTGAGCAAGGAATCGTTGGTATGGACAAACACACAAGCAATTAGATACTGAACACAACCAGCAAATAAGTAAACGAAGATGCACAGCCACATAGGCAGACATTCAGAATGACACTCAACCACAATGACAGACATACAGAATGACAGATAAACACAAAGGCAGAGGCACAATTGGTCTCAAAGTAAACCAGGGAAACTAAAAATAATAAGTATGAAAAAGATAATCCTGAAGTCATTCACTGTTGACAAAATATCCTAACACAACACCAAACCAGAACACTATGCTAGTATGCAAGTATATATTCGTGTATGTGTAAGCGTGTCTGTATGTATATGTATTATAATATACTTATGTATGTGTGCATGTATGAGAATATTCATACAGTGCCTTTGTATCTATTATGTGAATGTATGTGAAAAGCAAAAACATTCATATAGCTCCTTTTCTCTCAAAACACAGCTTCCTTGGCTATCTACAACTATTCGAAAATACATGCAGATGCATCTCAAGGCGTGTTTTAATTCTATGCCTATCCTTATTCCTCAAATAATTGTTCAAGATCTAGCATCAACTCAAAATCCTTGACCGCCTCTGAATATTACATCAACATCTCTGCCTGCACTATCAAATCCTTTAAAAAGAATCTTATCAGGGTGCTACATAAATGCCTATCTGTTAAATTGGAACCAACAATTTTATCTACCGTTGACAACTAAACCTGACTGGATATCAAGTTTTTAAGGAAATTCCAACTCTTGTCGATATCATTAGCAAGTTTTACTTAAAAGCAACATCTGGAAACACGAACACAGGCTTGTTAATCCACTTAGGCCTGATTTATTTAACCCTTTAGGTTCTGCATGAAAGTTATAATTGTGCAAGAGTTAAATTGCACTATGGGATTTAAATGAGCTAAGAAAAACAAAAGTTATTCCTCTGAAAGCAGATATCCTCTTTTGATGAAAATTTTAAACAATATTTTCAGGCATTGGCAGGTCTGCACCGGAAATAGATGGCATATTTGCGGTTGTCATGCCAAATTAACAACACGTGTTGATGACTAAAGGCTCAGAGTCATGCAACGACCGAATCTAGCTTAGATGTTTTGTCTTACATTTCTGCAGACTTTTAAGCCTTCAGCTGTACATAAACCAACTGACAAAACATAACTGAGTAACTGATAGGCCACTTGCCTTCTAATGTATAGTATGCAGGTTCGAGCCCAATCTGGGATGGTCAGGCCACTGTTTTGGGCCCATGCACACAACATGCAAATAAAGCACTAGGCCCACTGCTTATCGATATTGAGATGCGTAAAGCAATGTAATGTAAATCTCCCAAATTTCTCAGCGTCACTAAACCCTGCGTCACAGAGACCAGCCTTTTCACCAACAATATCGTACATGAAGTCGGAAAGAGCCAAGCTATTGGGTCAGTTTCGATGTCTGGTCAGAACCCGAGGAGTCAAGCGGTAAAAGAAAACGTGTGGTGCTAAGATGGATAGCAATGCTTCGTCATATCATATCACAGCTATATGAAGGCAAAAAAATTATTGAATGATATTACAAGGTCTGCGTATCTAGCACAAAGATTAAGTAGTCTTTTGTGACTTTTTAAATAATGAAACGTCAAGCACATCATAACTGATCTGCGGCGTCTATGAACAGATTCGCGACTGCGCATGACTAACCTCGATCCATTTCTCAGTTTCCTGTAGCGCCATTTCTTTGAAGTATTCCATTTCCTCGTTCAGACGAGGCTGAATCTCAAAGCCCGCTGCTGAATCCGGTGGCAGATCCGACATGGTGGTGGTAGGGAGTCCTGGAAAACCGACTACAAACTAGAAACTGGAGCAGAATACGAATTCTTGATACTATAATTCATACTATAATTCATCTAACGCTGGCGAATGTGGGTCACACGCAACAGGAAAAGCAAAACTCCACGAACTCCAGATTATAAATAATGAATATCTAGTCTGATCGCTAATATGCAAATCTTTGTGTCAACATGAAGTTTATATCCGATGTTTACTGCTTTTGACACTGCACGCGCGAATAAGCGAAACTCGAGATGCGGCGAAATCTCAACAGTTCTCTCGTTAAGCACAGATCTGACTTATTCCTCTTCTTCGCAGTTCATCAGCGCTAAGTACAGCACAGTAGAAGCCCAACAGAAGTCGGAGATGCTGAGTCCGCTGTGCACGAAATAGGTGAAGTTCGAAATATCAGTTGCTGCAACTGCTTAGGCTGCTACCCGCTGGAGATTGACGTACAGGATGCTCTGGCTACCGAACGAGCGAAAAAAGGCGTGCCTTCGGGATAGGCCGCTCGCTGCCAGAGGATGCTAGCGAAATTCAAGACTTTAGCACGCGACCCATATTACACTCGTTGCAGAATGAATCGCTACGAGATGCTTAAAAGTTTCTTCTGAAACATAGGCGCTCAACACAATCGGTGGGACACGGAATACAATCTGACTGAAACCCCTGCCTAGTAAATGTGATGTATGCATATCGTCTATGCGTACAGAAGTGGACAACGAGTTCTATTAATCTATGTCGTGTAGACGGAGCATGGAGATCTAAATGAGGCAAACTGAGGCCGTAAACGATCGTCAACTATGATTATAGTTTAAATGCCTATCGATTAAAATGCCTATAGTTTCTTCTGAAAGTTTATAATGCCTATAGATTACAATGCCTGCAGTTACTATGATTATGAATGAGTCATGCTATGAATGCGTGGAGGTATGATTATGAATGAATCAAGTACCAAGACATATTCTTTATTCTCCGGAGCTTCTGATGCACGTCTGTCTTTGTCTGAATTGCTCTTCCCCTTACCTTACTTTCCGGTTCAAATCCAAACATCGCCATTGCTTTGACTGAGCTTCTGTAAGTAAGCTGGTTCCCGCGACTTAGCTTTCGTTGGACGCTGTAGAAATCTCGAGATTACGATTACGATACCAAGAATCGGGGTTCCGTATGGAGCTGTTTAGAAGTTCAAGTGCCTGAATCTGATCAAAGCACTTGGGCAACGTGCGTTTCGATGTCTTTTACTTAGGGCAAGTGACGTCTATGTGTCAAATGTAAATGTATAGGTGTTATATAGCGACCGTATGTCCTCGACCCTGCTCATTTGGCAATGAATTGATCGGGTGAGATCCTTCACCACCGCTGCCCGTTTTAATGGGCACGTTGGGGGTAACTATGGAGGAGTTCCATCCGTCCATCCGTCTTAAGTCCTTCCGTCTGTCTGGCTGTCTTCTTGTATGTCTGTCTTTCTCTCTGCCTGTTGCTATATATAAATACACTTACACATACATATACATATACATACATACATACATACATACATGATATATACATATATATGTCATGCGTTATGCTTAAAGTGTATACATGTATATTCTATATTCATGTACAGAACTATCCCTAACTCCTACGCACATAACCCGCGATAAAAAGCATTTCCTGTGACCTACATTGGCGAGGTTACGCAGTGTTCGCAAGCACCAGAATTTGAATAATTGTTTTTAATCAGCCCTTCTGCATGCAGTCATAATAAAGCATTGTTTACTCGTAACAATAATCCCGGCATCCCTTCGACAGATTATATTCGAGCTTGTCAACGTTCGAAGCAATTGCTTTTCGATTATTAGGCCTTTGATTACAGCATCACTTCGCTGTTACAGGTTGGGCCGAATAAACAGATTCCATTGTAGAAAAATAGCGCTCATGTATTTATGCCTGTTATGGAACGTTAACTCAGCGACACAGCAACAAACTTATGGCAGCATGCATACTTAGATACTAAGCATAAGCAAGCCTAGGTACATACACACATAGGCCTACATGCATGGACACATATATATGCACACACACATATATAAACATGAAAATGCATACTTACATAGGGCCTACATACATCTTTATATGTACTTGTATATAAACATACATACTTTTAAGCATGCATGCATACATACATTTATGCCAGCACACATACATACAAACATACATACTTATAGGTACTTACATACATACCTACCTACCTACCTACCTACATACATACATACTAACATACATACATACATACACATACATACATGCACACATACATACATGTACATACACACATACATGCATGCATACATATATATATACATACAAACATACATACTTATAGGTACTTACATACATACCTACCTACCTACATACATACATACTAACATACATACATACATACACATACATACATGCACACATACATACATGTACATACACACATACATGCATGCATACATATATATATACGTACATACATACATACATACATACATTCATACATACATACATAAAATGAGGTTGGAGGAGGAGCGCTAGGGTATGGTGCATCGAAGGAAGCCTGTACGCATGCGCAGTGCCCCATCGTCACCCAGAGAACCGAGCAGAAGCCCAGAGCACAATAACATTTACGCCTGTATAGAATTACCCCGAATTAGGCGGGGCTGTTTGTGCGCCAAAGCAGGGCTACCACCACACATGCCCTGCATCGCGTTTATAAGATGCGGAACACAGCTATTTTGGGGCTTATTTAATGACTTGAGCCCATAGCTACGGTAGCTCGTAAGTGCTACTATTCACGCCAGGCTGCTTCCCTATGATATTGATTTCTATTTCGTCTAGAACCGACATTCGTTCCTAGGACCCACTGCAGTCAAAGAGTGGGAAGGGGTTTGTCAGCCTCGGGCCTGAACCTCTCAGAATTATTATCTGTTATTCAGGTCATTTATTTCCACCATCGTTGTAAGCTGACGAGGGAATTCCAGTCTAGAATTGGTCAGTGTACCCTCAACCTCTGCAGAGGAATATCTAAGTAGATTATTTGTTCTGAATGAACTTTCACATCCTTAAGGGTAGCAAGCACAACAGAAGAATACTGGCATCTGAAAAGGCGTGTTAGAAACCGGATACAAACATCATGTGAGATGCTACAGATAGTTAGCCAATCATCACTTAATTGCTGAGGCAGAATGCCACCATAAATGGCTGGAGACGATATCACGATGCCCCTGGATAGGCTCAGACATCCCAATGTTAAGACTCTCAGGGTCACGACTCCACATTTTTCAGACTGTCGAAGCTGAAGGCTCATTAGCATTAGTATAGCATCACAGATCTGCGAGTTTACTACAGCTCGGGAATTCGTTAGGGGGGGGGGAGAGCATAATAGACGTACGCCTCATAAACTTGGCGCACTGACAAGCCAAATTTTGCTCAATTAAGTAAGTAAGTAATGCCGTTGTTAACACACTGCCATATGTTTTTGAGAGGTACCTAAGAGGCGCTATATTAAGTGTCTAGATACTTACATACATGCCTACATGCATATGTATATACATGCATAACTAAATACATACATACATACATACACGCTAGAGAAACATGAAGACCTTAAATGGCGTGGCCCCCATGCAAACTGACAGCGGTGGTAAGGATCTCACCCGATGAATTAACTGAAAAATGAGAAGGGTAGAGGCCGTACGGTCGCTATAGAAAAACGTGTACAATTACATTCATTGTATTCATTTTTGCAAACGCATTTTGGCACTTACAAGGCACCGTACTACAACAACTCCTCTGTGACAGAAAACCCGGTTCGCAGACGACTTCAAGTGTTCAAGAAGAAACCAGACGTAGCTACGCACTACGTGGTTGGAGTAGTGTGTGCTTATATTGACTAGCAGAAAAAGCGCAGTTTTTTGCGCAACTGCCGCGTCTAAATATAGCCACCGACGCCGAGCCAGAGCGAACTAGACTCAGCATCCTTAATAACTTATTATGTCGAGCTGTAGCTGGTTGGCAGTTATCAGTTGCTCAGACAGACAGACAGACAGACAGACAGACAGACAGACAGACAGACAGACAGACAGACAGACAGACAGACAGACAGACACAGACAGACAGACAGACACAGACAGACAGACAGACGAATAAGACACGCACAGACACAAATAAACCTACACAGACAAACGTACACAGATACATACACATACGGACAAGCATACAGACACGCGGAACGCACCTGACAGTCATAAACTTGCAGAGAGCTAGGTACAAACAAAAGTAGAGGAACACGACGATACACATAGACAGTCAAACAGAGAGACGGACAGACACACAGACAGAGACAGCCTGCCAGTGTTGCCCTGATTTACTTCGTTTAACAACAACTAGCAATTACTCGTAGCCAGCGCTACATGACTAACTAACAACAAGATGGAACAGAGGCGCCACTACTTTGAATGACCTCTCCCCACCCCGCACTGGTGTATACTCGGGAACACACTGCCTTCAGATTTCATGGCCAAGGCTATAACTGAAGGAAAGCGTACGTTGACCTACTTCCCGGCGTCCTAGAAATGATAAATGGGCGAGGTCATTTGAGATCACCCCATGGTTGATTGAGATCATGGAGGTTATAGAGTATGCATGATTGGTTGAAATCGTTCGCTGAAGTCATGCATCACGTCATTGACATCGAGTGACGTCAGTTTCAACCGTTTCAAAACTGTCACTAGCTGATGGCAACTTTTTTTGGATATACATTACTGGAAGAGCTATCTTCTGATTTCGTTAGATTCTTTCGGAATGTGGCCCAGTTTCGAGTCGAAATCCAAAGGCATTCTGGGGCGATTATTGCAGGTACATACATATGGAAGCATATGTTCAAGTATATACATACGTGTGTACATAGGTTTAAAAACACAAGCCAGGGTGCAATTTGTAGCGGGAAGGGGACCTACCCACAACCGTTATTGTTTCCACCAAATCTCTCAAGAGTACACTAATCTAATCTAAAAACTTCTATAGCGCCACTGTAATAATGCTCGAGGCATCAGTCGATGGTCTCTGCTAAACAAAATCACTGTCCAGGCCAAAGTCCGTGGTGAGTCCGGGTCGAAAAGCCAGAGAAGAGTCCAGAAGTCACAAAGACAGAGCCTACAGAGGAAATGAGTTCAGGAAAAGATAAGTTTTCAGTCGAGACCTGAAGGCAGAAACAGACTTTGCCGAGCGAACATTTGCCGGAAGAGAGTTCCAGAGTCTTGGGCCAGACACAGAGAAGGCACGCCTGCCAAAAGCTGTTCTCGTCCACTGAATAGTCAGATTTAAACAGCCAGAAGACCTGGTCGAGCGGAGGTAAGTCTTGGGAGTCAGTACAGAGTGAAGATAGTGAGGTTGGTTGAAATGTAGAGTCTTGTATACAATTAGTCCAGTCTTGAACATTATGCACTTTTCTTTGGGCAACCAGTGCAACAATTTCTCGGATTGGTGATGTGATCATATTTCGGGGTTTTAGCGATAGCTCTCGCCATGTAATTTATTGTGATTACTTTACAACTGTTCAGCAGTCGATATCATTACCTGTAACATCGTAAACAAACAGATTTATATGCACAGATATGAAGACAAAATGGCATAACTGAAATACTTGCACAAGAGTGGATATGCTGTTACACAAAGTTTTTGATGACGCCTTTTGACAATCAGCAAAATGTCTACCATGTCCGATTTACCATCCCTTCCTCACCAGAGAAAACTTGCCAAAAGGGGGGAACTATACCACGTTAACTACTCTGGTAGTTGTAAATGTAATCGCAAATTTATATAGCGTCACCCAGAGAAACTCCTCAAAGGTGCTCTGATATATTGGTGCGGCATTGTAAATCATTTATTTATTACATGTATCTTTCAACATTAGTCCTCAGAAGTGTGAAACTGAAGGAAGTTTCAGCTGAGGCAAAACTTAGGCTCACTTTTGTAAAGTAGGAAAATTCTTGCCAATCAGGCAACCATCTTCTCATGCTTGTCTACCTTGTACTTGGCTTTCCTGAAGAGTTAAACCCAAAATACAACAAAAGTCATTAAGGCAAAATGAAATGCATAAAACAGATATTGTAAACAAACACATTTTTCTATAGCGACTGTATGGCCTCGACCTTGTTCATTTTTCAATGAATTAATCGTGGAGATCCTTCACCACTGTCGCGCGTTAGAATGGGCACCATGCCACTTAAGGTTCCCATATTCGGACCTAATGGCAGCTGTACGTGAAGTCCATCTAGAAAATTAACTTTGATAAATGCTTCTATAGGTAACGCAGACAACGAAACGTGGAGCAAGGTTTTCTAAATCTCCTTTTACATGTATGGCAACGCCATTATTTTCAGTAGGTCTCACAACAGATGCCCTCAGTATCAACAGTAGCAAGTGAAATTCAAACTTTAAACTCCAAAACTTAACCAACCAGGTAGAACTTAGAGGTAGAACAACACTGTCTGATTGCCTTATAATTTGCAGTTCCTGGAAGACAATAGACCGATATGACAATGAACGTATTTGCAGACAACTGCAGAAAACGCTAAACTAAACGTGAAACAACAGAAACTGACTTTTTAACTCCCACTTTAAGTTCAAGCTTTAGCTCTAGACAAAAATCAAACTTCTAACAGCTAAACTTAGCGGCAATGTCTCTTTCTGCATTATTTCAGAAGTGAACAACCTGCTGTTTCAGAGTGAATAACCATGCCGGCGGTTACAAAGCTCATCGCATTAAGGCTTCTGAGTGATTTGCTGAAGCATCGGTGTGTCCATTGGTGCGTTTGTGAAAAGACTGCCGACGTAGGTGTGTGTCCCCCAGAGGTGATGACTGATCACCTTACAGCACCCCAGGTCCTCGATTCCAAATCCCAACTTCCTGTAGCGATCGTCAGTTTCGAACAGCGTCGCACTTGTGTGCGACCCAAAGTACTAACCAAACGACAACAAATATTCTATCAAATTCAGTATTTGCAATCTTTAGTAACGATAGTAAATAACTTGCAAAGTGCCATCAATGGGACAAAGTACGAGCCAAATGATAACAAAACTATCAATTTCCAAATTAACAATGCTCAATGACGATAATGCCAATCACTAGCAGAATGCTATCAATGAAACAATTTCAATCAGTATTTCAATGTTTACGATTTAATAATAACACATGTACAAGCAGAGCGATCAGATAATTTTAATTTACAGCTACAATTTGGTTTGTCATCAATTAATACCATGCGCATTACAATAAAAAATGCAACAGAAGTTATATAGTTAGCTGACAATGCAACGCTGTTATAATAGATTATGATTTTTGACTGTGATTTTGATTTGAAGCAACCATCGATTGATGTCTTGAGCATTATCGATAATGGCGCTATAGAAGTCATTAGATTAGATTAGATAAGAAGGCAATTCAAATGGAACAGAAAGATGGCATTGCAGGCTGATGCTCTTCAAGTTCTCTGACCCAAGGTAGGTTTCAACCTCCAATGGCGCCATTCCCGACATTGTTGGGACACCTCTTTCAGTTTAGGATAATGCTACTTTGCTACAGTACGACTCAAATGAATCTGAAAGATGGGGGTGCCGGATGATACAACTTTGTCATAATGCAATTATTGAAACGAATCCCAAAGATTATTTAGCACTGTTAAAGTAAGTTCCAGCATATGTAATCCTTTATCCTGGACTTACAACCACTCACCGGAAGGCCAGATGAAGGATCAACAAAGTCCGCCCAGTAGCCGGCTTGCCACAAAGACTGGCAGATATCCTCTGCGCCTTCAATGAACTGCAGAAATATGAAATACATCTATTCAGACCACCCCGACAACGATATAAGCAGATCAAATCGAAATCATACACTACAGACACAATGCACCCAGATTATTATTATTATGACTAACAATCATATACTTTTATCAAGTTAATTTTTAAATTCACCTCAAAAGTGTAGGTACCTGGATTAAGATACGCCTTCAATTGCTGGCAAAGCTAAATGGCAGTGAATTCCTCAGAAAAGGACCAGTGTGAGAGAAGCTGCGGAAACCACACGCCTTCTTTTATGTAAGTATGCATGTAGCTAGATAGTTTCATATTTCCTCTGTCATCTAACTCACTCCTCTGAATGACTGCCCATGCCACTGATTCAAGTTTAACATTAGGAATGTTATTCTCATTATCATAATTCTTGTTTTATATTTATATATGATCATTTAATAAACTAAGAGCAATGAGGGATTGTGAAGGGGGACAGGAAGGAGTGAGTCAGAGACATAGATATAAGAGATTGACCATTATACTTTACATGTAACAGTCACAGCGTTTCTGTAACTTAAACTGTATTAAGCATCTTTATACACATACACACACACATGCATGCCAGCATATGTAAATATATAAATACCAGATTGAACATAGAATCTGTATACTTTAATTATAACAGCACATTTGCATAGCATGTTTGGATAGCACAGTTTGGGATGCTAGCATTTGACTTTTGCCTTTGCTTATACAGTTCAAATCTTGGTGCACCATATGACAGTGGAAAGTTTTGTCATGCCATGTAAACCAACATGGAAAATTCCAGTTGTTGGATTGCAGTTGGTGCACTTGTGCTTCAGACAAAAATCCTTCAGAATGAATTCCAAAGTGTCCGTCCATTGGTCTGGAAAAACCCAAATTCTGACATACGTTTTTCAGAAGCATCTCCCGTTCCTCTTCCACGGACTCGTTCCAGGCAGTCATGTCGTTCTCCGTCCACTGGCTGAGTGTGATAATTGTGAAGTTGTCTTTGCTCAGGTTACGATCTGGGAACAGATCCTGAAAATCTACCATATAAACAAACAACTAAAGCACAAGGAAAAACTGTTAGCCGCATTTAATTATAATCGATACGTCTGTCAAAATCACGGGCAAGCCTCAAAGCAAAAGGCAATTTCTGTTCATTCACGAACTGACACGATTCCAGTCAAACCACCAACAATAACAAGGCAATAAGAAAAATTATTAATAATGAGTACAAAAATTGACCCATGGGTTGAGGGTAAAGGAAACTCACCCTTACGCATGACACTTGGGCATTCCTGAGCAACGCATTCAAGAAGATCAACCGAAGTTGGCTTCAGATGAACTGCCTTCAAGCAAACAAAGAAATATATCCTTACCATGTAACTTAATGAAATATTCTCACAGCAGTGCTATAAAAGTCTCTCAGAGCTTTAAATAAAATAAAGACACAAACTCTTCGCAATCTAAATGCCCAGTCAAAATGTCCAGTCGATTCTTAACCTTATCTGATCTAATAAATTCCACAGTACCATTTTAAAACTGCAGGAAGACTTCAACGAAAAATGTGCTGTGCCTCAGCTTATCAATTTCAGTCCACTGCACCTTCTACTATGTTGAAACTTCCATTTAGAACATACTCCCATTATGTGCGTGTGCATGTGTTTTGTTCATCTGTCTCTAAACTACCATAAACTGCGCTTGTTTGATGAAAGAGCTAGTCATGAGTGTATTCTTTCGAAAGGTACTTAAAAGGTGCTACATAAAGTGTCTACATACATGCATACATTATGATACACTCAGTTCTTAAAGTTGACCCGTCAGTTCAACAAATATCCTCACTTCCAAACTGTCTGTAAACTGCTGCAGAACCGAAAGGTCACACTTTGAATCCGCAGCCTGGGTCAGGGTCATGCCAATGCCAGGCGAAAAAGGAAGACGATGACTCACTGATTCAGCATTGCTCGTAAGTTCGATGACAGATTCAGCTGGGAAGAAAACAAAAGGGTCAATAAACTCTCACTGCTCCATTTCATGCAGCTCATGAAATATTTTCCAAAAAGCTGGCAAGTTTGGATATTGCTAGTGGTCTGATTTTTCCTTATGTGTCATTGTTTTAAGGTGCCATTTACTCGAGTTTTGACTTTACGATTGTATAGCAATAATAACAAAAATATACGAATAATGCTAATGCACTCATTTGGGTCTCCTGTCTGAAGATCGAATCCCAATGACTTCTGTGAAACTGACAATAAATGGAGCCATGGATGGAAGGTTCTTTTGGTTGCTGGATTTTAATAATAATAATACTAATAACACAATTTATATAGCACTGTAACAAAACCGAGGTCGAAGAAAGGGCGCTGTAGTAGAGTGGTGACTGAAGCAATTACTTATGACAGCCATTTATCATAATTCGTTTAGTCAATTTAACAATTATCCATTTTTGCACAAGCCTACCTGTTCTAGAGGCTGCTGGTGATGGATTCTGTGACGCAAAGACTGTGTCAACTGGAGAGAAAGCAGCAAAATGCCTCACTGCTGCGGCAAGGTTTGGCATGTATGCAACAATTCGACATCTAGCAGTGAGCAACTAGAGGAAAAGAAGAATAACGTCTTCGATTTATCACAACTTTATCTCATTTTTATCATCCTCATTCCATCAATCCTCATCTCATCAATCCGCATTTTTATCATACTCATCCCATCAATCCTCAATATCATACTCACTCCACCAATCCTCATTTTTATCAGACTCATCAATCACAATCACCTTTGTCCTGAGGAAAAGAACAAAACAGGGGTTTACTCTGAACTGGCAATATAAAAATTCCTGATTGCAGTACATTACAATTATCCAACATCAATCATCAATATCAATCAAACATCCATACCCATCACCTGATTCATATTTCAATTCCCAACTCTATGTAAGTAGGTAATGCATTTGTTAACACATCATATGTCCATCGGCTGAGCGAGGAATCGTAGGTGGACTCCAACCCAGGAACTGCATATAAACTCATTTAAGTCTTCAGATTGCAGAAGAGATGTGTAGTGTCAACTCTGGATTGGACTCCACTGATTGGGTTCTACATGATTATGAGAGCCCTCCACAGCAGCCTTTTCCAGTTATTTGAGCATTAATTAATTTCTTACAGGTGAACTAGCGGAGCTTTAGCACCACCTGCTAGCAAGTACAGCAATTCACAGTAAGGTAATACACAATAAAAATGGTGCTTCTCCTGCACGTCTACTCAGAAGCACTTCCACCTCAGACCAAAGCCAAGCAAAACAGTTGTCAATTTTAGGCAGAAGGTGCTAGTCAGAGGCAGGAGAAGTTTCATAAGACAAGTCTTAGACTTCAGAAACTTGAAAAGAAGGCAATTACCCGTGCAGCCATCTTGATGTTGATTCCAACTCACAAGAAAAAGCTGGAAAAATAAAACCATACACAACAACAGCTGATTTCATATGTTTATCTGCTAAATATTTTAAATATTTATCAGATATCTGTTAGTTAGAAAGCACTAAAATCTAAGGAAGAGAATGAATTATATATCAAATTAAATTTATCAGGTAACCAACTTGTTTGCTCACGTTAAGTACATGCATAAAGCCTGCAACAGTTCCAAGTATGTCTCAGCTTCAGTCCGTACACAACTGCTCAACCCAAAACATGACAAATATGCCAAAATTCACACGTTTCAACAAAATCTTTGCATAAGACACTTTACTGGAATTTGTAAACAAAATTAATACTCCAGTGATTGGAATACGTCGTGGAGTATAGAATTTCAGCCGAGTCAGCTAGGTGCCGAAATCCATTGAGACTTTGGGATGCATATTAACAGCCGTATAAAGGCAGAAGTATTCCAATAACTGTCTTGAACTGCACCGATTCGGATTCGTAAACACAGTGGGTTCAGCGACGTATTTAGCTGACCCTCACATTCGTTAACGACCTTGACAATGTTAAGAACGGACAGCGCTCAGCCACGATTAATAAAATTCCCGCAAAGATTTGGACACAATAAATGTACCTTAGTACTCGTAGAAATAATTTCCACTATCTACAAAATACTTACTATCAACACAATCACTTTAATTTGACTGAAAACATAAATTTGACAACACTAACCTCTCTAACTGGGACCAGATTGTACATAACCTAGTTCGCTGCTGATCGAGTCCGCTTTAAATTTTAATTCTAATTTTGTAGCGCTAACTTACCTCGCTTAATCAATATTCACAACACTTCGCCGTGTTTCTAAACATCGCAACGGGATTTAAATAACCCTTGCGTAAGAAACTCTAAATGATTAAGAAAAAACGCCAGTGAATTATAACTTAATTTAACTTATTTAATATTGTGGTTACTGTTATTTCTAGCCGATCGCACAATTTCTTACCATCATCACAGCCAGTAACGTCTGAAGGTCCAAGACACAGATTATCTATTGACAAGCCTGACATGTATAGGTCTGCCTGCCTGACTCTTGAATCTAGACCTGGAACCGAACCCTTCTTTCCTGCCAACTTTGTTTTAACTAAGCGCCTGTGAATAAGTTGGTTTTTGCGACTTAGTTCTCACAGGGCGCTGTAGAAATCTCGAGCTTAGGATTACGATTAATAAGTGGATTGATTTGTTCCAAGCACAACTGAAAGGATCGATCGCAATGTAGGGCGTACTGTAATGTAAAAACTTCGAAATTTCTCAGAGCCACAGAAAAGCTGCATCAGAAAGATTTGTTTATTCATCGCTGCTTCAACTACTGAAAGCGCCGCAAGTTCCTGAGGAGATTTACGACTGTTATTGAAAATGTTATTTATAAAATATAGCCAAATTTAAGCCACACCCTTGTCATATACCTTTTGAAAGGGGGTGCTGTTCATTTGAGACCACGCGTAGGCCTATTATGCTGCCAAAATGGGCGGAGTTAGTGTTTAGCCTCTTAGCGCGTTTGATTAACAGCGTGAGAATGTGTAGCCTACAATGCTGTGTATAACTAACTGCTGCCTATAGTTTCTGTGCAGGCAGAGGGGCTGAGCCTAGTGGTAGGCTGCGCTTCCTGATTGGTTGGAGCTTGAAGACTTCTTGAGCCTGGGAGGCTTTGTCTTGAGGTTTGTTCAGATTCGCGTTGCATATATAAATGAGCAAATGTCTAATTAGTACGCATTATAGAGTTTAATGTATATACAGTTGTACAGTTGTATGAGAGACGTGTACATCAAGATTTGAAATTTGAAAATGCTGACACTGCAGAGAGAGATTGAGTTGTGACTTTTGTATAGTTGAGAAGTTTGCAGTGGTTTCTGTTTTCGAGGACCGGTTGTCATATCGAGATTAAACACTTTATACAACTAAAGAAGTTGAAGTTGCAAGTTATTGGAGGCGACTTTTGATTAGATTTTTTAGTACAAGTCACAGTATAGGAAAACGGTGCCCAGACCAGGACTGGCGCCGTAGAGTGATCTCTGACATATCTACAAACTAAGGTAGAATAAGGCCTTTGGTGGAAGAAGAAAACAAGAACAAAGATGCGAGACAAGCAGATGAGCCAGAACCCCTCTTACTTGTAAGAACATTGTTCTTGGATTTCCCTTTTGTTCTGACACTCTGGAGCATTATTACAATAAAGGGATATAGGGGAGGTGCTTATATCTTATTTTTAGGCACTTGAGCAGACATCAAAGGAATTGCAAGATCCTACATAAGGCCCAGTGCATCACAGGACTCGTCAGTTACTTCCTAGCTCATGCTGGTCCTAAATTCTACAGCTTGGTAAAGAGGCAAGTGTGGAGGAACAACTAGCACTACCACTCAACAGGCCCAAACCCACTGGTTTATGGAACAAGTGCGCTACCAAACAGAACACCGTGTGGCATTATTATTCTAGATTTTGCCGTAAAGGCTACGTAGTTCTCACATTATTATGGCAAAATCAGAAACCAGTATTCAACAGAAAAACACTGATCACACCAACTGTCATAACCACTCTGGTTTAATTAAATTCTAAACATAAGTTCGCCCCTCGAAACATTTAATTCAGTTTAAGTAACCTCTACACATGTATATAAATCACATGTATGTATGATTTGTATTTACATGTATACAGATACAAATGCACATGGGTTTCTAAATTAATATCTATGCAAATAGACTGTGTGCATAACACAGATATGCATACATATGTATTTGCAGAGCCTTCATTATAGAATTTGTATACATACACACAACAGAATACGTAGATAATGTAATGTAAGAAATAATTACAATTACGACAATTGTAATCAGATATCCTTAAAGCGGAGAAAAAGAAGGAACAAGTCATGAGTTAAACTCTCTCTGAATATCTACTCTGCGAAAGGAAAGAATTCGAACCTACCACACGCAAAATCTGATATTGCCTTCTCATGGGTTAAAAATCTGACGAACCAGATACTATTTGCGGCTATTTTAATATTGTGGTTTCCTGTCACTACACAACCACATCTAATTGGTGACCCAGCAAAATCTAAAAACTGCCGTAATTATTGTCCTTATCAGATTCAGCTTTGCAGATTGGGCAACTGATCCAGCACTCAACCCGATGGCCTAAATTATTTTAAAAATACCAAGACAACCACCAATGGCACACATACCACTGCTCTTGAGCAGCCTTGTTTAATTCAGATTATTATGGCCAGATAACTATCGTACACGCACTAAAATATTTATCAGTCTTTCTTACTCAGTAACATCTTTGGCCCAGCACCAACAAAACACCAAAAGCTTTCAAACAGCCTTATCTCATCCCAGATGATGTCACCAGGTAAGTATCGTGCAGATACTTTACGCCTACGATTCCTTGCTCAGCCAATGGACCCCCATGGCATGTTAAATGTCTTATTTACTTACTTACTTATCGTACACATGAAAGTTTTTTATCAGCCTTTTCTTAATCAACGATCACATGGCCTACCAATAAAACACACCAGCACATTTTAACAGCCTTATCCAGGATGATATGGCCAAGGAACAATAGTATATGCCATGCCTTTTTGTTGGCCTGTATTAATCAGTGATTTTATTAGCCAGGTACCACTGATTAACCGCTTATTTAAACCAGACTTATGCTTCCATTTAATATTTATTCAGGAGCACCTCTTCCCACTGACACAAACACTTGTGACAACAGTCAGTGTAATGTATGGCCAAATACCTTCATCGTACACATCAATGATAAAATAAATCGATAAATGATAAAGTGGTGTTATATAAATTAGACATTTATATACTGTCAAGACATTTATATATTGCCATTTCATGTAAACCTCAGAAGCCCATCCAATTCAACATCACCAATTCACTATTGATCCTGGAATTCTGCCACTAAAAGAAATGCAACTTGTTTTGGGTTAATTACGAAAGTGAATAACTGTTATTAAGTGCAATTCTGTAAAACACACAGAAATTTACAATGCTTCAAAGTCTTTAGGCTAGAAAAATGCAGTACTGTTTCAAGTAATGTGTCGGTAATCTAGATACCAAGAAATAAGGATGTTTTGCATGGCTTTTAAAATTTATTCTACATTGCTGTCATGCTTCAACCAAGTACCACTTAAACCACGCACCACTTTTGGTGCACTACTAGTCCTGACCAACTAACCACATGGGTAGGGAACATTGCATAACATTTCTGGGAAACTGCACATCTGTAATTTTCTAAAGGCCGCACGCTGCACATGTAACCAGTGACAACGGCTGGTTACCCAGATTGTACAACTTCGCATAACCAGTTCCCGATGGTTAACCAAACTGGAAAGTAAATCCTCCTCCTGGAAAACCTTGCTGAGAAAATCCACCAAAGTGCGGACCTCCACCACCGAAAAATGTCTGGAAGATCATGTTTGGATCTGAAATGAAAGCAATACCTCAGTGTCAGCCAGCTAAATGTATGTGCAAATGTAATCTCTTCCCATTTTCCTACTAACTACAGTACACGCTTCCTGTTCTCCCTAAAAATGAACCTCTAATTTTCCTACCAGCTGCTTTCCTATTATCCTACAAAGTGCACTCTTCCCCTTTTACTTATTAAATAACTTTCCCATTTACCTTTTAGTTCCTTTCCCTTCCTATATCCTTGCAAAGTGGATTATTTTTCAGTTTTTCCTACCAAGTGCACTCCTATTCTTCAGAATCCACAGCAATTGCACGGTGGAATGGCAACCTAATTTCATTTTCAAAACTTCACTGACAAGAGATTTCTTTGCACTGAAAACTAGTTCATCCACTATAAAAGCTTGCACAAATTGCATACATAGTTTTCAAGACTTTTCAAGTCAACCACTACACTGATTTGCATAAATAGTTATGAAGACTTCTAACAGTGTCATTCTTCTGCTAGTACAGGAAACAGATACATAAATAAAATTTCAGTAAATCTACACGTGGATATGCATACATAGCTACAAAGATGTGTTGCTCCAACCTGAACAGTCATTCTACTACTAAGTGCAAAATCTTCGGCTAGCACTAGAAAACAATTTCTAAAAAACTCAAATGAACCTGAAGCATTTCTGTAAATGCAGATGACCTGAGTAATTTACCTGTGAAGCCACCCATTCCTTCGTTTTCTTCAAGGTCTTGTCCACTGTCATACCTCGCCTTTTTCTTTGGGTCAGACAGAACTGCATATGCTTCACCGATCTCCTTGAACTTCTTCTCTTCCGCTTTCTTCACCTCTTCGGTAGCGTCAGCATGCCGATCTAATATGTAAAACACAGGTAAGCACCCTAAAATGACTGCAGATTATCCTGCTTAATTCTATTACTTATTCATTGGGACTCACACATTTTAGTCTGGTAACAATGCTGTCACTAAATGACAGTAGGCTGATGATAAACTAGACAAAGACATTCTTTGATTCAGCAGAAATCTTTAGGCTGAAGTTTCGTTTGAGTGATCTGATTCGATTTTAATTCTGACAGATTTCATTTAACCTGAACTCTCTGTCTCTGTCTCTCTGTCTGTCTCTGCCTTTATCTGCTCTCATTTTCTTTCTCTATCATTTTTTGTCTGTCCCTCTCTGTCTTGCCTCTTTCTCACTCTGTCTGTCTGTCTGTCTCTCTCTCAGGCAAACCACTCGTATGTGGCAAGTATAGCCATGCCTGCAAAGTGACAACATCCAATGACTCATAATATAACAAGCCTCACCATTTTAGGTGAAGTTCACAGCAAAAAAGCATATAACATAGACTTAAAGAAATTTCCAGAGGCAAACGCTCACCTGGATGGTGAAGCAAGGCATGCTTTCGGTAGGCTTTTTTCACGGCATCCTCGTTGGCATCTTTGCCGAGGCCAAGAATCTTGTAGTAGTCCTTCCTTTTGCTCTTCTTCAGTTCCAGCTTAGCCTCCTGAAGCAATTGCCTATTTTCTGCAAACATCAAAAACTGACCACATAATACACTTTTAATCTAATCTAATCTAAAATCTAATCTAATCTAAAAACTTCTATAGCGCCACTGTAATAATGCTCGAGGCATCAGTCGATGGTCGCTGCTAAACAAAATCACTGTCCAAGCCAAAGTTCGTGTTGAGTACGGGTCGAAAAGCCAGAGAAGAGTCCAGAAGTCACAGAGACAACCTATGGAGGAAATGAGTTCAGGAAAAGATAAGTTTTCAGTCGAGATCTGAAGGCAGAAACAGACTTTGCCGAGTGAACATTTGCTGGAAGAGAGTTCCAGAGTCTAGGGCCAGAAACACAGAAGGCACGCCTGCCAAGAGCTGTTCTCGTCCATGGAATAGTCAGATTTAGACAGCTGGTAATCACGGTAGACATAAGTGGTAGGGAAGAAACATAATACTGTATCGTAGCTGGCACATCCAATAAAAGGTAGTCTGGCCATGCGCTTTCACCTCGGATAGCCTTGGACTTGAACCTCCATTTGGCCTCCTCTGTGCACTCTTCGATATGCCACTGTGTGCTGTTAACAGCCTGCTTCCTGCTCTGAGATCTCTAGGTTTGGACTAGACTTCTAGCAGATTTTAAATGTGGATCTTATGAACTGTTTATGTCGCTGCTATACATAATTTCCAAACATCAGTTGCTGGTACTACGCACTTAACCATGATGGTTCTGCCCAATGTCCTAATACTGTGGGCACTCAGCAGAGGCACATGCTCACTCTCCAAATTACTAGGTGAGTGAGCAACAAACTAAGCACTGTCTGATACAGATTGTGGTTCATTTCGAATCACACAATGATCTAAAATAAAACCATGCACTAGTCGTTTATTTAAGCACTTGTTACTATGACAACCTCCCTTCTTCAGTTTTCCCCTGGAGATTAAATAATTCACTGTGTGGCTAAAATCAGACAATTTTTTGTGGTCTGCCTTTCTTTAACCAACTTTAACACCTACCAAAACTATCGTAACTGTTCATACCTCGGGTCTTGTCCAACTTGCAGACTTTCTCATAGTCTCTTACAGCTTCCTCATACTGTTCTAGTTCCATGTAGCTGGAAAAAGGAACAGCAAGTTAGAAAGCTCAAGAAAAAAATACCTACAAATATTTACAATGCAGCCAGAAATCATCAAGATCAAACCAAAGTCACTTTCACGAATAACATGATATCTTGCAATAAACCGGAAATGGAACTCCAATAAAAAAGCAGCCATTGCTACCCATACTGAATACAATGTTTTAAGAAGGTTGAGTAGCAATGAGGTCAGCAAATTCTAAAGCTGAATTAAATATGCAATCTACACTCCGTCGAGATCTGTGTTAAAATGCTGTGCAGGAATAAATAAGGATGTTTTAGGTGTACACATGAAATGTGACACAGAATTTATAAATTTTTGTAAGCCGAGGTCCAACGCCAAGGCAGCTCTTGTGAATTTACAGCACAGTTCAAAAGATTGTCTAAACTTGTAAAGACTGTATATTAGGAATTTAAAAATAAGGCTAGACACAAACGTATGACAGAAGTACCGCTGGGCACAAATAACAAAGAAATTAATCACCATTTTGCCCTCCGTAGATATGCCTTGATGTAGTTTTCATCAAGCGATATTGCCTTGGTACAGTCCTCTACAGCATTTTCTTTTTGACCCATCTGTAGCACAGAAGAAAACAAGCTGTGACCGGATACAAAACTACATATCCTTCACAAGTCAACAGCAAATCTTAATTACGGAATGGCTTTTTTAAACCAAAATCCGCACAGAAGAGTTCCTTCTTAGTGCCGTAACTATGCACTTTCAAAACCCAACACAGGTCAGGATCTACAACAGAATGGAGCCACAGTAGTTCCACAGTCTAACGATATCTTATGGCATCAAAGGAGGTTGACGATGCACTACTCCTCTACCAGGCTTGGGACTGGCACTATCCAACTAAAGGCAGTGGTGGAGTTGGAGCCACAGACAGCCCCCGATAACCGATTTAAGAAATCCTGTCAAGAGGCCTACGAGTCAAGTTATGCTACTACTCCCTACATCAACTTAAAAAGAGAGGCAGTAAAAGGTTCCCTATAAATTATTATCATAACACATTATATATAAATAAAATATATAAACTAATTATAACAAAACAATATATATTTTTATTATTTAAATATAGTTTCTGTACATTATTTGTCACAATACTGTCGCGAGCTAGTCGCAAAGTCAGAGTTCAGAAATAAGTCAATACAACAACTTTTCATGCGTTTCTTCTGCTCGTTGTGCAATCTCAAACCGCCATAACTGGAGTCTCCCTCTAGACTGTCAATCTGCCCCGTATATGAAATTTAGTAAGTAAGTGGGACCTGCCCACCCCTTGGTCCTGACAATACATTAAACCAGTCTGAGTTCTTTTAAATGCTTCCGATGGTCTGTACACACGTTCTCCATCTCCACTGGCGAACAAAACAAACCTGCAATCTGCGTTTGATGCTTACAGTTTCACACAGCTGATGAATTTGTAGCAGCACATACCTTGTTGCAGACTGTTGCCCTGTTGAAGTAGAGCTTGGAGTTGGTAAAGACGTTGTTTGGATCGATCTGCAGGGCCTCAGTGTAGAGGTTGTAGGCCTGCTGTGCACTGCCCGCTTTGAAAGCCGCATTGCCTTCCTCTTTCTTCTGCATCAGTTGTTTGGCTCTCTGGTGTGGAAATCAAATCCAGCAGCTCATAATGTAAGGTAACGTAATTGCTCCTTTATCCTAAACTTGATAAACGTGCATTCCAAAACGTGTTTTGGGATATCGAGAATCCTTTGGCTAACAGAGAAATCCATCACCCTGTCCCTAAGGATCTGGATTTATTTATCAGGTCATTAGATTTTTTATTTGTTGCATTCTATTAATTTGTAATAATTTATAGCATCCAATAATTTATTTATAATACATTAGGGGTATATAGCTCCAATATCTAATGACAAAGTTTGTTTTGTTTCATGAAAGAAGTCGCCACTTCTGAGAGGTGTCTTGATATGTACATACATTAATACATTCATATACACAAACATATGCACAAACATGATAGCCATCTAGGGTACCTTCAAACACACACATTCCATGTTACGAGTGCTCAACCAAGTGGTCACCATACGTAAGCTTAAACAAAAGTCAATTAACCCACTCGATAGATATCTCGGGCTTTTACGTGATCAGGAGCGAGACGGAGAACTTGCTGGAAATGCTGGAAGGCCTTCTCGATGCTGTCCTGGTAGTAGAGACAGAGGCCGCGGACATAGATGGCGTCAGCGCAGAGGCCATCTTGTCGAAGGACATCACTAACATAAGAAGCATTCAGAAAACTTAAAGAGCAATCGAAACCAAAAGAAATGAAACAGAAGGCCAACATTCATAAAGTGAATCCAACCCTTTCGGCTAGACACAGATGCTGCTATTGTTCAAACACACAATAGTCATATCTAGAAAAAACTGCACAAGCTCACACTGCAGAGATCTACAACGTAATGTAATCCAACTTCGTGCAGCATCTTTATGCCTACAATTCCTCGCACAAACTACACATCAATTTGTAAACAGTTTCCTCCACCTGGCGATGTTCTGTGCTTCATCGTAGCGTTTCAGAAGCGCTAGACTTTCAGCCTTTAGAATTCGAAACTTTAAACATTCGGGCGACAGCTCTGTGCTCTTGTCCATGCAGAATACAACCTGAAAACCAACAAGCATTCAGTCATCATTCAATAAATAAATATCTGCTGTACATTCAATAATCATTCAATAAATTAATATTTACTGCAATGTATGCACGAAACAAGACATGCTTTATATCAAGACACAGCACTCTAGGGAGGTACTTAAAAGTACCTCCCTGAAGTGCTATGCACATGGCTATCTAAAGGATCTAAACAAGCGCACATTAAGCAGTTTGAAAATGTATGCTGAAGTAGTTTTGGAAATGAATGCTGAACAAAGTCAAATGCAACAGCATGAACATACTTATTATTATTAATTAGTTACTCCTGTCGCTCCGGTGTCTAATGCACAAGACATCAACCGATGGCACTGCAACGCCAGGCTACATTCAGGTCAATATCCCGAAGGTCAGTCCACTAAGACAGTGGAGGACTGTTCCAAAAGGATGGTCTAATGTAGGAAAAAGCACAAAGTCCCTTAAAAATTAAAAGAATGAAATCTGAGAATTCCACTGCCCAACAGTTCAGCTTAAGATCAGTGACAGAGAAGTGGATTAAACAATGCACGTTGCATTACAATTAAGTGAGAAATATTTTATGGAAAAGGTGCTGTATAAATGCCCAGATACATAAATACTAAAGAGCTTCATGCTGTGGATGACACTGGTAAGCACAACGAAGTTAAGCAACATAGCTGAACATGTTTATTACTCTGATGGGTGACTGTCCAAGGAATGCCAGGCCATCTTGACCAACTCAACCTCCCATCCCTTTGAGCATAGCAAACAAGAACCAACACAAGAAGAAAGGTTAAAATGTGTCCTATTGTTTGCACTTCATCTCCGAGATCCTTCAACTGCAGGACCACGCTACAAAGGAGTCTCTACAGACATATGTAAACAAGTACATTACGTTAACCTTTTCTGGCCTCGACCACTCTATGGTGCTATATAAATCGTCTTATTGTTATTAATCGTTACATACCGTTCTGTAGTCTGACTTATTGAAGCAAGACTCGGCCTTGAGAACATATTGTTGTACTGCCCTTGCTTGCTGGCTCTGAAATTCAATTACAAAAACAATCACTGTAGATAAAGAAAAGAACAAAACAAAGATGGAAGAAAATTTTCCAAGATTCTGAACACAACTAACACAAGTCCTTAATATGAGTCAAGTCACACAATAAGAGTAAACAAGTAAAACAGAAAACTCACCTGCCTGTCCCCATAGGCTGTTTAATATTTTGGATGGGTGTTAAATCAACCCCCCCATAGCAAAGGGCGGCTAACCTGACCTTTAAGATTTTGACTGGACTTCTCCAAAGCATTATCTTTAGATAGGCGAGTCTAGTGAATATTAAGGTTACATTCTCTTCAACACGACAATCAAGCACAATCAAGCCTAGCGCAATGCTACCAAGGTCTTCAGATTAGGCAAAGACGATTAGATTTATCAAAAATTTCTGCATTCTTCACACAGCATCACAGCTTCACTTACGTCAACAGTTACAGGATAGCATTACAACTTCTACAAGGGAAGAGCAATCCATAGCAGCATCATTACCACAAGCACAGCCAGTGCTAAATCCACATAATGAAGACAAAGAAGAGCTGTCTCACTCACTGACCCCATGGGTGGAAAGCAGCAGCGACCTCATTTTCTTAGCCTTGGCACCCAATTGCAAATGGCCAGTCATCTCCCTCAATGCCTGATCTTCCCATCAGCAGTGTATAGCTAATATCCTCGTTTCATAGCCGTTTGCTGGTAGGCACTTGTGGAACAGGAATGTTCAAACACCTGTCTATCCTGGCATGGATTCAAACCCTCAACCTCTGGATTAACAGACCAACATGCTAAATACTAGACTTGCTCATGACAAAACCTGAACCAAATTCCTAGCTGCACCATATTTCTCACCTGACTAAAGTATTTTACAAACCTCCGTTTTAGCTACGCTGTTTCCCGGTTCTAGCCCGAGGACTTTATCGTACAGTAAAATAGCTGTTGCAACTTCACCCAAAGCGAGCTGGCATTTGGCCTCTCTTTGATATCCCTATAAAGAAAGTGAAACATATTTACTGACAAAAAGTACAACTCACAAACAAACATTTCACAATTACTATCATTTGTTGCTAAATGTGACTTTTTCAGCCATATTCCATACCCTAGCTTACTTATCACAATGCTCTGATGAATGAAGAATCAGAATAAGCACAGGAAAGTAAGACAAAAAATATTTACAAACCAGATAATTTTGTTTTCAGTTAGCATAGCAGTTTGCGATAGTACAGTCACCTCATATCATAATAAGCAAAAGGCTTGAATAATTAAATTTGTTTCAATTACTGGGCAAATTGTTTACACACATTGTGCCTCTGTCACCAAGCAGTCTAATTTGGTACCAGCATAAGCTGGGAAGTAAACGGCAAGTCCTGTGATTCACTGGCCCCGTGTCTAGGACCTTGGGATTCGTCCACTGCCAGCTCAAGGGTCAAGAAAAAGAGATGAGCACCTCCTGCCTCACTTGTGGGATATGGGAAACTTTACTTTACTTACTAGTTACACCTAAAATTACGTTATTAGTTCCTATGTGTCCCAAACACATTGTAATGTCATATATGACTCATTTGCAACAAAGCAGAGTTGACCAAACTTGAAAATTAAAATGAATAATGTTAATCAAAACAAGAACACAAATCCCAAAGTTACAGAAATATTCATATTGCACCACTCCTATGAACATCGAACATATGAAAAGTTACCTTAACGAACGTTGGATCAATCTGAGTAGATTTTCTCGCATCATCCAGCGCCTTGTCATACCGTGACAGCATCATGTAAGTGGCAGCTCGATTGCCATAATAAGCAGGACACGTGGGACACAGCTCTACAAGCAGCCACACATCCCATTCCGTGAACGTCTAACAGACTATAAGCACGACACACTGCGCTGTATCAAGGATGTTTTATCCAACTTAAATCTGCACAACCACTTAATACTCTTCTTGTTGTTAGGGAGTCCAGCATACATGGCAGAAAGCATTTCAATGTGAAGGTATACATGTATTATGTATTGAGTCATTAATATTGAGCCAAATAAAGTTCATCAGGTACTACCTAGGATATTTGGAGCTCCTTCCTCTTAGCCTTAGGATGCAAGAGCAATTTCTTATTTGCTTTTTTATGATCTCTAAAAATGACCTTTAAAATTCCTGCACTAGAATTGTGAAGGGCTCTCAGAAGCCTTCCGTAGTAACTCCAGTTACAATATATTCAATATACTACACGATTTTCCACATGATGTACAAGACAGAGACAGGGTCACAGACAGACAGACAAAGACAGAAAGAAAGAAACAAGATGGCAACAAGAAGCCATTCAATTTAAATTAAATTTTAACATTTTTATGTAAGATAACTCAAAAGAGTTGCATACTTACCAATGGCTTCTGAATACAGCCTCAGGGCACCATCATAATCTTTTTTCTTGTAAAGTTCATTGCCTTCAGTCTTCTTTTCTTCTGCTAATCTGAAACATAAAATAATTGCTTAAAAAATTATGAGAACTACCTTGAAATTATGACAACAAATGCCAGGAAATTAAAAAAGCAACTGCTCATTAATCACGTGAAAAAAGTTCATTCAAATCACTCGTAAATAATCAAAAAAGCACACGTTGACCTCAGTATCATACAACTCAGTAAAGAATTTTTAGCCAAAGCAGATGACAAGGAGGAAATTCAAACACTGGAAAGAATTAAGTTCAAGATTCTCCTCATGGGACGAGCCTCAGTGGTTGGCTCTGCCCCGGAAAACATCAGAGCTGTGTTCCGGCATTGAGTCAACTTGGATGGCAACTGTTGTGGTCTGCTGCCCGTAGAGACACGAGGATGCCGTGCTTCCACACATCAACTCGAGCCCATCACGCCTTCTCATGTGTTGGCCCTTCCTCTTGGACCAGTCTTCCACAACATATACGTACTGTGTTGCATCTGACTCTATTCAGCAAACATTTTCATACTGTCTTAAACTGTCTTAGGTCTGTGAGATAGACATGTTTGCAGCGCTTTTGTAAGGTACCTAAAAAGGCACCATATTAAGTAAAATGATAAACATATAATTCCACATGCATACATGTCTTCAAATTTGGGGTCCTCTTAGCCATGTAGGCCTACTGAGCTAAGGGTTTTCACAGAAATCAGTCTGAGCTCCACAACTGTTGGCCCATAATTGTTATGCTACTGCCTTTAATTCTTTCTTACACCTGAGACAGCAAGGGACGAATTCTTTAGTTCCAGTATCCATGATGCAAGGCAAACTTAGTAACATATCAGGTCAAGTCAGGTCTGTCCCTCAGACAGCATCATACGGGTTATGAAAACTTGGAACGGCAAGTCTCGGAACATATCATAACCACATCAAGAACTTTCTTTCGCTCTTTCATTGCTTTCGATTTAAATACTTCATGACGCAAACAATGGAAAATCTACAACACCCTGCAAAACACGTGTTTAGAACCCAAGTGAAAAAACAAGTTCCCTTTGTGATACTTAAAAACATACTAGAGAACAAAGAAAAGACCAAATTAAAGGCGCCAGTATTTAATGAAACATGTATGAAACGTTTTGGTATCAACGTAATATTCCGCATCATGGAGTATTGACAATAAGCAACATACACCCGTCATTTCACTCTTCTAACTTACTGCTCTGGCGGCAGAGCTTCCGTGTCCATTTTATCAGCTTGGGCATCTTCTGGATTTTTTAAAGTGGGACTGTCAGCCGGCGTTTTGTCTCTATCTTCTTCAACGTCCATCTTATCAATTTTCTCCTCAACTCCAGCCATGTTGGTCTCAAACGAAGAATATATTTCAAGGCTGTAAGCTTACGATACAACGAATCAATCGCTAGACGGCAAAAAAAAGCTCTTTACAAACGGAAGTAGTGACGGGACTATTCCACTACTGCTCCGAGCAATCTGGGGGTATACTTGGAGCATATTCCTTCTAGACGATTTCGTTGGGCGCTGTAGAAATCTCGAGATTACGAATGTCGCAGGTCGCGTGGCACACTGTTCCAAAGTGAAGGGCTAACTACGGGGAAGTTACAATTGGCCAGAGCTATCTCTAAAACTCCCAAATAAGAACATATATCACAAATCCTAAATTCTTGCACCGACTGCAAATAAAAGCAAAAATTTCTCAAGACTGGGCTAATAGTATACAATACAATGGCCTGGTTAGCTACATGCGTGCGTCAAGGCCCTCTGCGCGTTTGGATGCCGCTTTTCGTTCGGGCGGTAGTTTATTTCAAAGATTTGAATCTCGTAATCGCAAACTCCAAATTTCTACAGCGCTGCTTAAAAGCTAAGCGCAGGGCACCAGCTTATTCACGAGCGCTACGTCAAGTAAGTCAGTGGGGTTGTCCAAAGATGCCATGTGAAGAACCAAGTCCGTTTGCCAGAACACCAGAGAGGGAAACGGGAAAAGAGCTGTTAGGATGGATTGTGATTAAGCTGAGAGAAATGGAAAGGCAGCGGATTTGATGGGTCAGTGCGGGATTTCAGAATCTCAGACTAACACGGTTCTTACACAAGGACCTTAAATGGCATGTCGACCATTCAAAAGGGCAGCGGTGGTGAAGGGACTCAACTGATTAGTTCATTAAACAATAAGCAGAGTTTAGGTCATACGGTCGCTATATAAAGTGTACATTTTTATTTACATTTAATGCAACTAAAAGTTAATTACTTAATTAATTGATTACCGATTATCATTTTGTCAACTACACACCGTCTGTAACGGTATGTTGCGCCCACTGAACTTCGGGTTACACACAGTGTGTAGTTGCTGTTTAATTACACTGCGTCATAACGAAGATCATTAGCGTCGCCCTCCTCCTTCTTCCCGGCTTGGGACTGGCACCGCTCGAGTACGGCAGTGGCGAAGTTGGTTAAATACGGGCTGGAGACGAGCCCTAAATAGAGACGGCTGATTGCTCGTTGTGGCAACGGCAACGCTCCAGAGACGAGCAAGCTACGGATGATGCTGGGTCTCTTACTGGCAGCGCACTACCTGGACTAATTTTGGGCTATTTTTATCCTAGGATTTTGTGCATGAGAAAAATCGCCGATGTCGCAATAGTTAATCTTCAGTATTTGGTGTATTCAGTGTGTTGTGAGTTCGAAACCTGTTCGTTGGAATTCTTTGTCGCTGCGTTGTGAACCTGTATAAAGCGAAACAAAGGATTAGTGCTTGGTACAACTAAAATAATTGTACGTATTATTTCTATGTCAAACACTTGCACAATATTTCTTAGCACTGGTAGAAGTGTTTATATTAAAGTAACATTAAATTTATATTTAGCCTTGTTTTGCACTTCAAATAAACAAATTTTGAGCACTTATTCAGGTGCGATTCACTTTTATTCAATCTTTGTAACGACTACAGTTGTTTTTGGTAATACTTTGCACACTTGGTGCATATAATATCTAATCAGCACTAGCTCAAAATTAGTGGATTAGACTTCGTAATAGTAGGCAGGATACGATTTGTGGGGATGTGGAAATCTTGTCAGTACTGCCCTAGACTATTGTCTATTGAAGATAATTTTCCCTAAACAATTCGCTCATTCCTGTGGATTTCTCTGTGCGATAAACACGCAGAAACGGGTGTTTGCGTTCGCCCTACTTAAAAACAATATGGCCGCCGCAGACTTCGAGAGAAATAAGAGCGCTGCCACCTACCGGAATCACATCCTGTTAATAAGTAAGTAAGTTATCTGTAAGTAACAAAGAGTTTGTGAAATACTTTTATTGGTGTCAATAAATGAAGAAATCAATGAGTAACACAAAGATATCACACAGCATTGAATTCCTAATAAGTTTTCTCTGCGCCAACCACAGCTGCAAACAACTTTCTGTGTCCGCTAATTGCGGAGACAGTTTTTTAAGTGTCCACTCCTCATACAGAAGGGTGGTGCGCAGTATATTTCCAAAATCTATAGTGACCGTTCGTGGAATGGCACAAACATAACGTTAATATTATAAGTAAATCTTCAAAAACACAAAAAGAGGTGATACAGGCATGCTGTTGCAGTAATTCCTTGCAAAAGTAAATCAATACAAGTAAAACGTTTAACTTTCGCAGTTTCATTAGCGGTAAGTTTCATTAGCGGTATTTTGCGCAAGCCAGACAGAGTATGCAACCAAAAACACGAAACAGAAATATTACAGTAAAATAGCAAGAGAAGCATAGAAGAAATTCACTTGCTATAGAACATAATTTGTGTGTTTGTAGAGTCATTTGGGGAAAATTAAATTTGCAATCATGACATCGTTGTTGACGAAAGAGGAGCAAGAGGAAATGCTCAACCAAAAGATGGAAATGATGAAAAAGAAAAATGCAGAACTCATAAGAAGACACCAGGTAAGATTTGGGCTCTCAGTTTATTATATGCTTTAAATCATATGCTTTAAATATGATAGCAGAATTGCATGCATTCTCTCTGTACTTGGAGTTTGAACTCAAAAGTATCAGGTGAATGCGCAGTTTTATTGTAATGGAAAAGGTCCTCCTTTTATTGGATTGCTGTTCTAATATTTGTCCCTTCAAGCAGAATATATTGAATAGATTGACATTGACATATGATGTATATAATTTGTATTTTTTGATAAATGTTATAGTTAGTTGAAGAAGACAAACGCCTTGCCGAGCAGCAGGGCAGATCTGTCACAATCAGGAATCATCCAGCTTCTTATTCACCAATGAAAGGAGAAATTGTAAGTTACAGGGAACTTAAGTTTTATTGTCAGGAATAATGAATTTATTTGCAACTGGAATTTCTGGTTTCAAATATCTTGTTTTGATGATTTTTTCCATATCTCATTCCTCTGTGGTGTAATGCTCTTGTCAATACTTTCTTGCAGGTGATCAACGTTGAAGTCCTGAAGGGGAAATTGGACAAAAAATTCTTAAAATAAACTGAACTTGAAAGTAAAATTTGTTTTCCAGCATTAATTGTTGATGGATGTGTTCAACAATAGCACAGAACTGATAGTAAATATTTAAGCTTGGTCTATTTATTGATGCGGTGCGATGGTCTATCAGTAACGCATTTGGAAAATGATCATGCAGTTGTGGGTTCAACTCCATGTAACAACACTGAACAGGTTGTTTGTACATACCGTGCCTCTGTCACCAAGCAGTATAATTTGGTACCAGCATAAGGCAGGAAATAAATGGCAAATCCTGTGATGCATTGGCTCCATGTCCATGACCTTGGGATTCATGCATTGCCAGTTCAAGGGCCTAAAGAAAGGGAAATGAGCGCCTCGCCTACGTCTCACTTGTGGAATATGGGATACTTTTACATATTTATTGACGATCTTTACAGTTTATTTTGTGACTCGGGTTAAGACTCTACTTTAGATATACTTGGGTGTTACGAATTTTTATAAATCCAGAGTTTGTTGAAGAAATAACTGTGTTGTGTTGTAGTTGAGAGCAGATGAAGAGGACGATAAAAGAAAGACTTTGCGAAACAGCAAAAACCGATCAGCTAAGGTACAGTATTTCCTTTTGTTTGTCTGAATTTGCAACAAAAACTGAAATTTCAGCAAAATTAAAGCTAAATAAGAACTCATGTAATTGCCGACTCTTTTGTATTTTTCATCAACAGTTGTCATTAGCAGCATGGCTGAAGTTTCTACAGTAATTTGTCAGAAATGAAACTTAAAAATAACAGTGGTGAAAGACTGTTGTTTTATTACTGAATATTTCAAGGCAAGTGTATGAAATATATATTTATTTAATATTATTTACGCTTGTTGGGTCTACCTCTGCTTTCTGTAATTCTGCTGTAAGTGTTTGCATTTTAATTTCTTTCTAGAAATACAATGGTCCAAACGTGAAATTACCCACAGAGAAAACAGAAAACAAGGACAATGTACGTATGCAATAATTCCAATAATTAAATGTTTCATATAAAAATAAAGATTTGAGAAAAGTATTGAATAGCTAGTTGATTTTAAAATAGAAATAATACTTTGCTCCACTGTTGACTATATATCTAATTGAAAATTTTGTTACTTAGGGACCTCCGCCAGATCCGGCGTGTAAATTTTTGGCTGACAGACGTCGGGAAGGTCCACTTCCTGACCATGGAAAAAGAGAATACTCAAGAAGGCATCCGAGAAATTTTGGAGGCGTCGACTTCAACGACGTCCCAAAGAAAATTCACGATGAAAAAGAAAGACAGGTTCCTGTTGATCGCTTTCTTTCTTGTTTTGGTGCTCATTTACCAACCCCATACAGATGTGACTGAAAACATTAGGTCTGATAATATAGGACTTGATTATGCTAGATTAATGGGAATTGTGGTTTAATTATGTGTACACTGAGCAGTATTGTGGCTGCAAAGGTTTAACTTATCATTAGGTATTTCTAATTAATTTGTGGATCTTTTGTTAATTGTTTATTTTTGTGACTTTGATCTAGACATATCAGCCGCAAATTAGGACAAAAGCAGATGAAACGCTCTACACTACTGGAAAGGAAAGACGAGAACTGGAGGAGTGGCGAAGGGAAAGGGAGAAGATCGATCGTGAACGACTGGAACGACAGAAAAACAAAGAAGGGAACTGGAGAAGGGAATGGGATCGAGACAAAGATGAACTAAGGTAATGAGATAGATGCGCTGTCAACTAATTTTTTGGAATCAGGATAACAGTAGCTTATTTTGAGTAAGAGCACACTGAAACCTCGTTTTGGCGCAGCAATATTTTCTAGATATGAAATTTCAGCAGTTGATAATCTCTGTAAATGAAATATTTATTGGTTGCATCTGTTAAAATGAAATACTTGTATCTGCTTTCAAAATAAAGTTTCCTGTTTGGAAAATGTGTGTTGCACCTTTTTTGAAAAGCACTGTGCTGCTATTTTTATAGGCTCTTAAAGAATGCAGTTTTAAACTGCTGAAATTCATTACGTTTACGCAGTAGTGATTACTGTATATTTTGATTACCAAACATCTGTCAATGTATTCAGTTACACTGACGAACCGATTGAACAGATCCGACCTTTGAACTCCAGACCAAATCAGCTGGTTCCTCGACCCGGTCAGTCTTAAAACTTGTTTTTCCAAATAAAATTATTTAATCGTAAGAGATTTTATAATCAGCGGTTCTTATATCATTTCTTTTAATTTAGATGAATTATCTGTTTAGAAAACTGTCAACTCTTGAATCTCTGATTTGTGAAATTTTCTGTTTTATGAAGATCTTTTCTTATTGTTGTCTATTCTTGTGTTTACACTTGAATTCATTTTCATGTTCTTGGTTTAAAAATTGGACAATCTGTTGTGGTGTTGTATGAAGGCTGCGCAAGCAGGCCTGCATCTTGTAGAACTTGTCATCTTTTGGACGTTGTCATTTTTTTAGACGTTCCTATGGGTTTGAGTGTTCCCCAAATTTTTTTAAGCTCTAAAATATTTATGCAGGACCGTGACTATGCTCAAGGTGAATTTTTCTCAGTGCCTTTGAGAGGGTCTTGAAAGGCGCTATATAAATGCTCATATACATACATTTGTTAAGTTGATTAGTTTGGTTTTTGTCAAGTCGGTCGCATTGGTAGCGGTCGTTTTGCACTGGGACTTCATAAACTGTCTTCCCTTCACAAGGCATTCAGCAGAAAAGGTACCACTGGTATTTATCCCACTCAAGACCTGCATGCTAGTGGTAGCTGGTGACTGCTAACTAAATATACCAACTTGGTATTTATCCCTCTGAAGAGCTGAACGTTAGCAGCAGCTGGTAAACTTACTGGCAATGCTTGATTGTTGATTGTTTGGATGATTCATTTTTTGGATCTGTTTTCCATGATTTGTTGCAAATTACTGCATTTGTTTGGTTTTGTAGATATTTTTTGTGTTTGAAAGTGATGTAGTGGAGATTTTCATGCATGTTACACAATTTGTGCATGTGTTTTTTTAAAGGAAATTTTTAGTCTGCTTTTGGTGTATGTATAAACTTTTTTAGTGCATGTAACAACTGTTTCTGAGTTTCAAGCCTGTTTGATTTTATTTGTTTTGCAAATTCTTCGATGCTGCTTTTATTCGTAGGTTTCCTGTGAAGTTAAGTGCATTAATTGCACAGTTAGTGCTTGTCCTTTTTATGAGTGTGGGGATGGAGTGGAGAAAATAGCACATTGTCAGTATTCGTATCACAACATATGAAGATACTCAGAGTTCATATACTCAAGATGCTCATGTCACAAGATACTCAAGATATTCATATCACCTGATACTCAAGATATTCTTATCACAAGATACTCAAGACTTTCAGAGTTCATATCACAAGATACAAACTCTTGGCTTGCGTTGTTATCATTGAGCCAATAAATGAAATCAACAGCTCATCAACATTTTGGAGTGTTCCTAGTTTTCTAAGACCACAAAAAGACGCTGCCATATAGAGACGCTTGAGCTTTTTGTGGATTTGAATAGACGTCTAATTCTCTGTGTTTCTCTTTATTAAGATGACAGATTTAAAGCAAATGGCAGAGGAAGATATCATCAGAGGAAGAAAGATGGTCACAAAGATTCAAACACTGCAATAGCGTGCCAAGAAAATGACGAAACACCTCGTCAGTTAAACAGCGATGCATCTCAGCATTTTAACAATGAAATTGTACGTCATTCTAGGGAGAAGAAACCAGAAAGATTATCGCTGACGGAAAAATCCTCACCACGAGCAACAGACCTCAAGCAGGGAGACGAGGAAAAGCGTTTCAGGGTGGTGCAAGAGCAGAACGATTCGCTGTTCATAAAAGTTAAAGCACAGCCTTCAGACTCTTCCAGAGTGCCTTCAAACAAAGCTGTGAATTTTGTGGAGCTCGGCTCCTTAGACAGCATGCCACAAAATCATCCAAAGAATGCTCATAGGAATTTTCGAGATGGATGTTCCATTAACAAGCTCAGCAATTTCAGTGATAGTTTGCAAGGTTCAGAAAGGAAAGATGTTCCAGATGTAAGAAGAGGAGAAAGACGGCCAGCAGTATCGGTTCGTACCAGGATTTTTTCCAAGAGTGATGCAAATGTAGAGAAACCGAGTGTCTCTAGAAAAGCCAACAAAGAATGGAAAGGAGAGAAGCCGGTTGTTGAACCACAGCAGCATTCTCCAGACGAGAGTTCACAGGGCTCTCCAAAAAAAATGCAGTCTGATTCAAAACCAGAGAGACTTGTTGGATCAGGGAGAATTTCTGTTTATGGTAAGAAAAGAAAGAATAAGAATCGAAAGAAGAGAGGCAACGCAGATAACCAAGAACTGCCAAACCAGACGACTGATACTGCTTCTGGTTCAGCAATCGTCATGACTCAAAACAGCAGGGCGAAAATGCCTAGAAATGAACAATGTGAGGCAGAAACTCAAAAATCTCATGCACAATGCAAAGATGTATCAAATCAGGATGTAACGAAGCCTCCAGTTTCTCGTGATAATGCGCACGCATCTGGTAGCAGTAACAATAACCCTGACGCCAAAGAAACAGAGGGAAAGAAGAAAAGTTGTGAGCTGGTGATTGAAAAGTGCCTTGATAAAGACTTAGCAAAATCAGATCTGTTGGACACATCCTTTGATCTTGATCAAGATCCTCCAGAAGGAGATCAGTTTGATGATGAAGAATGGGAAGACATTGATGAAGAAGTCTGCATTGACTTGATTGCTGGAGGAGAGGACTCCTATGAAGATAATCCACTCGACATCAGCGATGATACGCTTGACCAGCTCATCAGTGTGCGTATGATACCATCACGAGGTCACAAGGTCGTGGACTGGGCGGCAGAGATGGAGTCAGTTGAACACAATTCTGTTTCAGAGAAACAGGAAGCTACCAGTCTTACGTCAAATTTACCCGAGAAACAAAGTCCATAACAGTTCGTTGTCATGAGACATCTGGTGAGAATTCTTTAATTTTCTAAGAAAACCATACCAACTGTTTTGAATATATTGACAGTCACTATTAACATAAGAAGCTGCCATCTACTGATTAATTCATATTCGTGTGTGGTATTTGAATTGACCAGTACTAACTTTCACTTAAAATATGGAGTAGAAGACCTTCTCTGACTTTTCACATGGTTTATCGTAAGTGAAACTTTGCTTCTGTGTTTATATTTTTTTAGCAGGGAACTTTTCAAAATGAAGATGTCAGATATGACAGACTGCACTGAGGATGACGCTGAAGAAACAAGACATTAATAGACATTTGAAATGCTTTATTGAATCTATAACTTTTGCTTGATTTTCAAGGCTTGGTTATGATATCTGATGAGGCATTTTTGGGGTTTTCACGGAATTCAAGACCCATTCATATCATTTGTCCGTGTGAGTTTTTCTGTTAGAACTAATGACACTTTGTGTCAGTTTGCTACGATTAATAACAGTTATATAACGAGAAAAAGATTTAGCAAAGTATTCGAGATTTTTTGTCTCATTTTTTGTTGCCCTTAATTTATAAGATCATAGCATTACAAAATAAATATATAGGTGCAAGATCGAGAGTTTTTTTGAAGGAGAATGCAATGAGCTGAATTCCTGTTATTTAACAATGACAAATTTAGGACGTTTCTGAGTTCTCGAATAGGATGGAATTGTGTGAGGCTGTTTGGTTGCAGTGTCTTCTACATTCGTCCTTTTTCTTCCGGTTATGTATCTGAACATTTTTGTAGTGCCATAGCAGGTACCCAGATTTCAAATGCTGTAGAAGATTTGTACCCAAGTTATTAATGTTGTATTTTTAAAACTAAAGTTTTGTAAGACTAAAGTTTTAATCTGGTGTGGCTACGGATTAGGTAGTTAAACAGTTTTTGCTGCAGTTTTTATGAAAGTGGTGCATTTTAGGATGATGTGTTTTGTCTGACGTGATATGTGGTAATTGAAAAATTCTGTTTGATAGGTGTTGAGAAAGTGACAGTCAAATCCCAGAGCTATGATACTTTTGAAAGCCTCGTCAGTGGCCATGTTTCACTTTGGCTGTTACAAATAATGGCTCAGTGGTTTACTTTCGTTGAACTAATACAAGAAATGAAGTAGGATTAAATATGAGTTCCGTGTCCCATATAGTATCCGTGTCCTATATGGGTCTGTGTCCCACATGGAATCCGTGTCCCATATGGTTCCATGTCCCATACACTGCTATATCAGGTCTGTGTTATTGTTCAAGTTATAATGACATCTTGGTGTAGTAGGGTGAATTGGTTTGCAGATTTAGCGTTCAGATTATTCTGTGCTGTTTGTCATCTTGGAGTGGTGTGATCTTTTTTGGCTTTGCGTCTGGGATTCAAACCCTGGTGTTTCATTTGAAATTGAGTAATTGTTGAGGTGTGTAACCTCTAAGGAAGTGTTGTTTGATTACTGTTGTAATTGTAATAATGCATTTATGTAGTGCCTTTTTAAGACCGCTCCTTCTGACGTGACAACACAAAATAACCAAGAAATCCATTATTTCTCACATGTATAATAATTTCGTAACAGCTTGTAATAAGGTCGTAAGGGTGTCGTTTGTTCGTGCTATAGTAATCATATATGTTACAATCTAGAGATAAAAATCGAGAAAGGCCGTGAGCTTAAATCTGTTTCACTTTAATCATAGTCATTGCAGTTTTTTATAGTAAAATGTGTGCTGCTGTAGTAAACGTTTTCCTATAAACAGAAAATGCATGATATGTTTTAACGTCTAATTTTGTCCTGTGCAAACTGATATCTACTGACCGCAAACACAAACTAGGTTTCCTGAAAATACTGACTGCAGACAAACTAAGTGGTAAAAGTGTAGTAACTGTGGCCTACAACCAGACAGTGTGGAGTGTGGCATTTCATATCAAGACATTTGTGTCTGGCTATGGGCATGTATATGCATTATTACTGTATCCAGTGGTTAGTGTCTGAACTCGTGGCCATGCTACACTCTTTAAAATAATTTCTGGAAACAGCAGTCTGTAATGTGGCCAGAAAAGTGATAGGCATAATTGTCTGGTAATGAAGCAAAGTAACTATCTCCTGTTGCTGTAAAATGATGTGACCTGTTATAGTAAATAGACAAAATTGTTTTGGTAGTTGGTTTGACACCAGACAACTTGTTTATGATCATCCAGCAGCACCTGTGTCTGCATTTTGCAGACATTATTTTTTTTAAAAGTTTTAGTATTGTAAGTTCTCACAGTGTTATTACTATAAGTGTAAATGGCACATTAGAAATTTGATGTTTTATCTCGCATCTCTGGTGTACGTAAAATCAGCTTTTCACCGTAAAATTACTATTTATTTAAGTTGCAGCAATTTCTTTGTTGATATTTATTATTTGTCACTGTATCCGGAAGCACTTGATGTTTGGAGACTATTTTAAATTATTTTAACTGTTTTAATTTTCTTAATTATAAATATTTATCTGTCGATTTCCATATAGTAATCATTTTCTGATTACCAAAATTGACAGACCAGGCAATTAAGTATTTATTTGCCTGCTATGGATTTATGCATGTTGTAAATTTTTACCTTACGTATTATCATGACGGCGCTAAAGAAGTCTCCAGACGAGGATTTAACGTTTAGCTTGTGACCGGCCATGTGCTGTTTTACTCAGTCTAGTTTTGGTGCAGAGCATTGTGTTTAGTAATGGAAATGAGGTTTTGTTCTCAAAATAAATAATTTACGCTACGACTTTGTTCATTTGTTATGTAGTCTTTGGGTATCAAATTTTCAGATTATACATCCAAATAATTACATTGAATTTATGTCCCTAAACAAAACTATGTTAACTTATCATACACTCATAACATTTGAAATTCTAGAGTGTATTTTGCGTGAGATTCTTTTGTAACTTACTCTAATAATGTTTAATTCGGATTAAGTTCACTGATTCAAACCCTAACTACATGAACTTCTGCTATTTGTATGCGAAACTTGTCTAATTTTTGCAGCGTGATGTGGATGTGCTTATGCAGTAGTATGTGTTTTTGTAGACAAGAACATCTTTTTCATGGCAACTCAGAAATTTTGTATTGGCCTACTGTAAAACTTTATCAGCATTCTTGACGATGATTCTCAGTTTGTTCTAGTCCAATTTTGTAACTTCTGTCAATACTATGATTTACAAAATATGTTGGCCCCAGTGTACTGTTGATTTTTTAGGAGTGGAGAGGAAAGAATTTTAGCACAGAGTGACCGGTTTTCTTTGAACCAACCAACCGACTCGTGTTGAGGAGAATTTGAGAATCTACATAGTAAATGTTTTGCTCTTTATGCAGTTATCAGTTGGATTGAAAGAAACGCGTCAGAGGAGTTGTACAGTAGTTACTGTAATGTAACAACTCGCTTTGTGCCTTTTAAAAATCTCCCTGAGGCGCTCAGTGCATGATTGTCAGTCAACGGAAAAGTCGTCATTGGAGTTTGTGTGTCAGTATGCAGCGGAGTACGACAGCTTAGCAAAGGCTACCTGGATTTTAAGAGTTTATTAACCATGGGTGGCCCCCGAGTCTCCATGCATTCGTTTACCATTTAATTTAAAAGATGTTTATTATTTTATTTAATGAATTAGACAGACAGCAGTGTTATACAATGCCAAAAGTATCAAATGCTGGTGTAAGTCCCTAAGCAGGACTGGCAGAGGAGTGTCTGACTTGCACATTTCTTTTTAAAAGGCAAACAGATTCGATATGTCGAGCACTACATCACTTATAATGGCTTTCTGGATTTTAGATAACGGATCTCAGCTGGTAAACATGGTTCTTTCGTTGTTGTCAAGTACCATGTGCTGAATGTATGTTTCTTGGGTTTGTCAGTAATGGTGCAGTGCCCCTCACTGGTGTGAACAGTGATGTGCAAAACAATGACACCATAACTGACTTGCTGGTTTTTGTCCTATGGTTTTTACAACTGATTTTTTTTGTGTTATCTCTTGTTATTCAAGACTGTGTTTCTTATTTAATGTGAGACTTGGCTGTGTTACTCATGACTTACATATTTATACATCTACAATATGAGTTTATCTGTTATACGCTTCCCTCTTGTACTTCAGAATCTGCTCTGTTTTCTTGGGAGCTTACATCTCTTTTTTAGAATTTTTCTCCTGTGTTGACTGACTGTTTCAGGTCTTGGAATTGTGCACACACATTTATTTCTTGCCTCATATCTGTCAGTATCCATGGCAGGCTGCATGTCTGTGAGTGGAGAGCAGTAGCCAAATGGTTAGGGCACTCGGAGAGTACAGGTTCGAGCCTATCCGAGGCAGTTACTGTGTATGACCTTGGGCAAGTCCTTCAAGCTCAATTGCTCAGTGACACTGTTGTTTCACTGTATGGTCTTGTGTGCACTTCTGAACTTTGGAATGAGGGCAGTGTCAAATACAGTTGTGTTTGCATCTGTATTTAAGTATCTGGAACACAATTTTATATAGTGCCTTATTCAACCTCTCGTAGGTTTTGCTCGGAATACAGGTCTGTGGGTCCTGATATCAAAGTTTCCATTCTTTCGTATTCTGATGCATGATTTCTGCCAGGCTGTCTGGGATTTTGTTCAGATTTGTATATTTTTTAATGACGTACTTTTAGTAAGCGAAAAGATACAGATAAGATACCATTTCATAAATGGTATCAGTGCTACTGATACTGATGTACCACACTATCTGAGCTGATTTTAAGGGAAAAATACGTTGAAGTTAATGATGGCTTAGTTTGGGCCTTAACTTTAAACCGCAGTTTACTGAATTTGTTATACAGTATTTGGCAAATTTATTTTTCAGACATATTTTATGTTCTTGAAGATCAGTGTCAGTACTGTTGACACCATCTAGAAAGTACTGTGTATTTCCTTCTGGAATCCTTTAGTCTGTATAACTACTGTTGATATATCGCAAATAAATGTGAGGTATTGCATTTTTTGTTCTAGATTGGTTTAAGGTTGGAATCAGTGCTGTTGATGCGGTTGCAAATATCCAGATTTGGTTCTGAATTGGTTTAAAGCTAGGATCAGTACTGTTGGTATAGTGCAACAAAGTACTTCAAAGTACTGCTTACTTTCCTCTGTAAATTTAGTATTTGTGATTCCCTGAGCTTGCTTGTTATCCACCAGATAGGTCTGTGTGTATTTAATTTTAATTACTTTCCTGTAGGCATTTGTTGTTGACTCGGACTTGTTGACTCTTGGCCACGTTTGATGGGCAGCAGATAGAACCCAAGTGCCTTTGAATCCATACAACATAATTTGATGCAGTATCAATTCATCTTGTCTCAATTTATTTCACCCTTTCTTGTTTATGAACTTGTGAGCTTTATAAATGTTCATTTACAATTATGGCAGACAGGTTTTTAAGTTTTTTGTTTCTGCAGACTTTTATTCGAATATCCTTTGAAGCATGTACTGCACCCTTAAATGCATCGTGAATTGGCAGGTTAATGATGACGACTACAGTAATGGTAATAATAATAGTAATAATAATGTTTTTGATCTTTTCTATGTAAAATTTTGAAAGTTGAACAAAATGTTCTGGGGAAAACTGTAGTAACAGCAGCTACTTTTCAAAACTCCCTTGCACAGCTGAGGGCATTTGCTGTTATTGGCCCATCTCTATGGAGTGGACTTCCACCTTCAATTCGTGCAGGGGTCTCTGCTGGAGCCAGCTTAGTCACACTGAATCAGTTTAGAGACGTTCTTATTTTCCCAGGGTCCTGATTTTGTTACCAGAGTGGAATGCATGTCTTGACTTAAATTGATGTGTCTGTTAAAGAGATAACATTATCTTACTGGAAATCTGGATAACAGTACTGATGCAAACTGTCTTAAGTGGCAGTGCTCTTTGTTTTGACTGAGCAATTGATTACGGTAGTTATGTGTTTGTTGTCTGGACATGTGTATGTATATATATATATATATATGTATGTATATATACATAGATATATATATATTCATGAACCTCTCAAAGGCACGGGGATGTCTTACTGCTCCAAAATTCTTATTCTGATTCTTCGTCTTCTTGTAATCTCTTCCTGCTCCAATTTCAAACACCATCCACTTTAGCCGTCCAACTGTCTGCCTGCCAGACTCCTGGATCTTGACCTGGAACCGAACCCTTTCTGCCTATCGATTTTGTTCTGTCTGAGCGCCTGTAAATAAGCTGGTTCCTGTGATTTTTGCTTTCGTTGGGCACTGTATCTCGAGCTTACGATTACGATTCTTTGAAACTGTGTAATTTCTGCTGTTTTGATTGGAACTATCAAGTGACAAAGCTATTGTATCGATTGGAAATGCATGTTGCTGTGACTACCTGATGTCATTTTATGATCCAATGTTCGAAGTGAATTTTGGTTCCGTGTACAATTTTTAGACAGATAATCTCTGAGTTTGCATAATTGCAGTTCAGCAAAGGACGAAATGCTTGTTACAGCCTTTGAACTGCGTTGTTATTTGCTAAGTGTGCATTTATCGATGTTGTACTCACCTTTGTTGAATAAACGTTTAAGTTGATGTTCGTTTAGTGAGGTTTTCAACATTAATGTCAGAGTACAGCTGTGCGGCACGGTGGTCTATCGGTAACATGTTTGGTCAGTGATCATGCGGTTGCAGGTTCGACTCCATGTAGTGACCCTGGACAAGTTGTTTTCGCACACTGTGCCTCCAGGGGCCCGGGAGCCATGGCGCCAAAGGCACCAATGCTCACACAACTTTTTTGGGCAACCTATGCCACTAAACAAACATTAATACTATAAAAATAATAAAGTCATATACACTGTGACATATATATTGCAGGTTGACTATGAAAGAACTAAACACCGGCAGTGGTTTAAAATGGCATAAATTTACAAGCAAAAATGCGACTCACGTGTACACAAAGATGGTCCTTTTTGTGTACACGTGAGTCGCATTTTTGCTTGTAAATTTATGACCAGCTTGTAAATTTATGACCAGCGGTCCAGCGAACATCAGAATCTCCACTAACAAAGCGTCAACTTCACAAGAAAAGGTCATCATCCACGGCGGGATACAGAATCAACATCAAAACTATCAACTTCAAAACGACTTCTTCAAAACGCTCAACTTCAAAATAACCACATGTTGTGAGTCCGGAACACCATAGCACAGCAAAACGACCAACAGGGTCAAACCAAAAGCCGAACTGAATTTAACCCACACTCGCGCCTATTGAAACGCAGGTGTTCCCGCCCGAAAAGGGACACCCCTATTCTATAACATCTGTTCCTGGTAGCATTCTAGCCTCCCCGCCCACACGTGCCACCCCGCAACAATATATATATGTAAGGCTATATATATAACGTTATATATATATATAACGTTATATATATATATAACGTCAATATAAATAAGTAAGCTAATGCACTTTTAAATTGGCATTTACACCAACGCTGTGTGGCAACAACATAGTTACCAAGAACGATCAGTACTACAGCAGCAGCAACAAAGTGCTGATTAAGTCTTGCTTATACAACTGCAACAATTACTACCATCTTCAGACGATAATTCTACACCGAATTTAATTGAATAACACTTTACTGATTCCAAAAGAACAAATACATTGACCATTGTATAGATTGTTGGGATACAAATGGTAGACCCAAAAGGGACATAGGCCCTACGGCCCGCTAAATTAGGGCTGCCTATTACAAAACGTGCATGTGGCGACAAAAATGTATAACAAATATTAGGTACAAAAATTAATATTTAACAAATATTAGCGGTGTCCACGGAACACAATGACAAGAATAAACATCCGAATTTCAGTGAAAAATGTTGATAAAAGTAAGATATCGCCTGTCGCATCAGACTGACCATTTGGAAATTAAGAAGCATTCTGATTCGCCACCGGTTGTTCGTTAAACATCGGTGTTCTAGAAGTTACTATTTATTATAAGCTTCGACGGTGTTTGCCTTTACACAAGCTTACTTATTTCAAGATCACTTTATGATCTTCAGCTTAGCTGCCACGAGGAATGTTACTGATAAGTTGAAGTTTTCTCCGATTTTAGTGTAATTTAATCAACCGCTGTTGTTAGCAAAGAAACTGAATTGACTTCAAGTAGAATATTTATTTTTGATTAATTGTAAGTATGCTTAAATCTAGTTTGCGTTAAAAATATATGGTCTAAGGGTGGATATTTTGAGAGCGATAATTGGATAACCGCAGTGCACACGAGAAAATGGTTCTTTTAAAAATTTTACCGCTTTACAATTTGTGTCATCTGAACTGGCAAGAGTGCGTAACTTATTGCACTTTGGTTGCAAACATTATAAAGGCAGAGCACGATACTTCTAGTCGGAGTACTTTGGAATTTTAATAGACATGACGATTTTCACGTTTCATCAATTCCTCAGTTACATTTCATCGAGTTATGTTTTAAAAGTGCCATAAATGCAATTGAACTTAATATATTGCAATTAGCATCTTTTGCCGTTATCGTTCATGTATCAGAGACAGTTTGTTGTGTGCAAAGAACCTCAGCCTCTGAATATTGCTTGAGCCAAGTCAAGAAGAAATGGAAAAGAAACAATAAGGCAGGAGAAAAAAGACACCTACACATTTTGACTGAGGTCAACGGGTGCATTTTAGCACCACCAAGAGGTTCTTGAAGGGGCTGTACATAAATGCTTTATTTTCCATGATTTGCTCTTTAGGCATTATAAGCATGGCAGGTTGGTTATGGTGCTTCATGAAGGATAAAAGTAAGGAATAAAAATTCAGCTGTAAAAATCTTAAGTCTTTGCTAATTGTAAACTGATTGTTTTTGAATTGTTAACTGATAATTTTACTGCAACATCTGCATATTTTCAGTTTAAATTATTTTATTTGTAGTTATTGTTATTACTGACAACTATGGGACAGAAAAGGAAGGCAACGAACGATGAGGAAGTTCAGCCGTCAAAGAAAGCAAAAACAGACGATAAAATAGATCAAACATCAAAGCCTCAGAAATCAGAAGTGTTTAAGAAAAAAGTAAGCTCTAATCACAAGACTTTGCCTGCATCGAAAGTAAAGCCGAATAAGAACAGAAATTCTTCAGGCAAAGCTGCTTTTCGAAAAAGTAATAAAATTGGCCAAACTAAAGATGGACTAAGTTCAAAAGTGACTGACAAAGAAACAGTTAATGAAGAAGTAAAGTCATCTTCAGGGAATAAATCGTCAATCCATCTACCTAGAAAACCAGAAGAAGTTTCTTGCAACTGGAAACAGCTTCTTAAGGTACTGTGTTGCAGCGATGATCTTTGAAAAATCTATTGACTCTAAATTAAAGTATGCATCCAGTTTTCAATCCAGTTAATAATCATCCCATCAAGCAGTGTTTAATTGTAGTTTTGGTGTTGTTGATATATACCAGGATCACCAGTTAGCAAAGCATGCACAGCAGAAAGGCAGTACTAATAAGGCTTATAAAAGTAGGTCTTGGGCAGCTAATTCATGTAATAGACTAACATAAATTACGGTAACACGACTGTACTCATGTATCATAAACTCTGTGCTTGTTGTACCTTTGATGTAAGCCATGGTTTCTTTTACAGACCTACTAGTATATGGTACATCACAGATTATTAAAAAAGGACACAAGTCTGTAAATTCCAAAAGAATAGGTTTGAATCTCAATGTGTTTCATTAAATTTCTTGATTTTCCTGAGGTGATATTGTTGCTGAAAACGTTTAATATACCAAGGTGCATTCCAAGTAAAAGGCATATGTTTTAAGTTTAAATCAGTGAGACATTCAGCCATTCAGTTTATACATGTACAATGCTTGCTGCACACATTGACTCATTATGTTATTGGATAGTGTTTTTATTTGAAATAATAAATTGTTGAATGTAATGTTGTATTTATGTGGTGACAGTCAGGTAAAGTAGTACATAACAACAAAAAGACGTCACAGAAAAAAGAACAATCAGAGAAATCTAATGACTCTAAAAAGTAAGCAGTCCAGTTTTCAATCCAATTAGTAATTGTTCCATCAAGTAGTGTTTAACTGTAGCTTTGGTGTTGTTGATATGTACTTGAATTGCGTGGCAGAATAAAGGCTTACAGGCACGAAAGGGGTATGAAAGGTTTAAAGATTGGCTTCTGGCAGGAGACTGGTTCAAGGAGGGCTTTTCTATACTTATTAGTTCACATTTGGGTCAGACAGTGTCTGCCGCATGTAATAAATACTCTGTTACAGTACCTAATAATTGTATGTCTTTTGGAATGTACTGGAAACGATGATTTATTTAGTGCCCCTTTTGTACATCTATTCTTAAGTTCATATGTACTGATATGTAATGTCTAACTTATGATTCCCTTGAAGGTGTCTATTCAGAAGCGCTTTTGGCAGATAAATTAATTATTTTTTTGAAGTGCATACCAGTGGTCTGTGATGTCACATCAAATGGTAGCTTTGCTTTCAAAAATGGCTTTCTTCTAAGTGTTTATCAATATTTTCTGCTTTCAGATCTAATGAGATCTGGTTTGATGGCGTAGATGAGATACTGCTTGAGACTGGTAGAATGCAGGAACCAGCATCGAGCAAAAAACCTGAAGCCAATAACTTGGTAAAACAAAATGCCTTTGAAGGGTATGTGTCTCTTTTGTATCCAGATGCTTAATATAGCAACTTTTAAGTACCTCACAGAGTCACTGCCTACACCAGTCTAAGTGATATTAAAGTTCATTAAGAACAGAAAATTTATCTTTAAGCAAATTATACTCAGATAACTGGAAATCACCACTGACGGGCTCACACACACACGTCGAGCTCAGCCAAAGGTCAACTTGTCCATAGTTGAAAGTTGACAAATGTTCAGAAATGTAGCCTGCATCTTCTGTTCAGAATCATGTTATGCAGTGCCTCCTAAGGAGACACTCCTCAGACCTGACGTCGCAGAACCACGATCGCACATAATGGTTTACAACTGTTTACGAATAGAGGCAAAGAAAGGTAAAGAAGATTGGTGCAGGTTGTTTGGCAACTCATCACAGAATTTTGAGCCAACTGTGGCAGAACTTCTGTTACCTTGGTTTTATTATGTCAAAGTTAGTAATAACTGACTGACTAACTTACTGCGATCTTTTACTGTTTGTTAATTTTATGCTTAATTATTATTTCTGTTGACTATGATGATTTTGACCAAGATGACGTGTCGTTGAGGTATTGAATAAGACAGTGATGGTGAATAGTCATAAATTTGTTTTGTGAGATTATTTGCTACAAAACATTTATTAGGAAATATATTTTGTTGTCAAATAGTTATGAATTATTAAGGATATAAAGAACTCTTTTCATTAGTGGGTAGTTAATATTTTAATTTTTTAAAAGCTTCATAATGTATTCTTTTGTTGTTTAAGCAGTGATAATTACTGGTTCTGTGCAGTTTGACCAAAGTGATAGCCATGGACTGTGAGATGGTTGGTGTTGGTCTTGAAGGCAAGGAAAACGTGCTGGCTAGAGTTTCCATAGTCAACCATTTTGGCCAGTGCCTCTATGATAAGTACGTAAAGCCAATGGAGAAGGTCACTGACTACCGCACGTTTGTCAGTGGGATTCGACCATCAGATTTAAAAAATGGTAAGACTTTTCAAAATTTCATCATTACTTCAAATAGTTCAAGAAGTAATAGAAAATATCTGGCTATTGATGGGGACATTTGACCAGAGGGCTAAATGGATGCTGTATATCACCTTGGTTAAGGTAACTCTGTTGCTGCTTAGCACAATTCAGGACCAGCGTGAGCTGGGAAGTAAATGGAAAGTCCTGTGATGCTCAGCTCTGCTGTCAAGGATAGAATTTGCTCTTTGCTGATTTGAGGTTTCTGCAAGGGATATGTCTTGTCTACACATCTTATAAGATCATGACTTTTAAGCAGTTTTTCAAGTGCCATTTATGGACTTAAAAAAATTGCAACCCAATTTTGTCCTAAAAATTTTATGACACGCCAACAGCAATTATTTGAAATGTGTAAATTTGTTGAATAGCGGAGGATTTCAAAACAGTTCAGAAGGAAGTGAGTGACATATTAAATGGCAGAATCCTTGTCGGACATGCCGTACATAATGATCTAAAGGTATGTCATTATTTTGTTTAATTAGTAATGAATTTTATTTATATTCACACATTTTCTATCATTAAATGGCCACATACAGCCCATTGAAAAGTGCTATGTAAATGTTCAGTTACATAACGTCATTCGTTCATTTTTTTCAGTCGTTTTAGGTCAGGACTGACTGACTTTGCAATCTGAAAGAATTTCAATGCTTTCAATATTTGCTTGGCAAAAATACTTAACCATTTTAACATTTTGTAAATTCATTGTAACAGTTCTCTGTAATAATGGCCATCTGTGTGACATTCCTGTTCTGCAAGGCATGTGGTATGGATTGTGTGACTGACCGACTAGAGTGTGATTTTTTCCTAACATGTCGTTTTTTGTAAGGAACCCACTTTTCGAGTATTCTCATTACAGGGCCTAATTCCTGAATAATAGTAACGTTGTTTTTATAAAAATTTTTGTCATTTCTTGATGATGAATTGTTGTTAAGGTTTTGTTTCTGGATCACCCGCGAAAGAAGATACGTGATACATCTCGTTATAAGCCTTTCCGAGCTCTGTTTAGTGGAGGCATTCCTTCTTTGAAGAAGCTGTCTGACAAAGTTTTAGGAGTTAAAATACAGGATGGGGAGCATAGTTCAGTAAGTGTATTGTACAAAAAACATTGTTATTTTGTGAGGAGTTCATTACTTTTACGGTTTAGTGAAAGTGGCAAGGTGGCTCGTCTTGTGCCATTTTGAGGCTGTTGCTTTTCTCAAACATTAACTGTGTGAATGATGCTTTCTGAAACGTTTCTTTAAAATTTCCTGTGTACAACACCTTCTTTTGGCATTTGCTGCAGTCTTTATTATACGCATTGATCTAGACACTTGATGCAGTACTTTTTAAGTACTTTAAAAAAGCAAGCACTGCTTACACTAGCCTAAATAATGCCATGCCAGCCATGTTCTGTACAGGTTTAGAAAGCTAGAACAGGAGTGTCGTCCATACAGGACATCAACAAAAGATTACTTATTTTGGACTCATCCCTTACCCGTCTACATTTGGTATAGTCCTGCCCCATACCCTTTTGCAGGTGTCCACACTCCAGCAGAGGACTAAGGCCTAGAATAGGCAACCCTGTTGATCTTGCAGTGCTAAGTGTGCTCAGGATGGGGTACCTTGATATCGCCACATCGAGCAAAGGGACTCTAATTAGATCCAATGCAGTACAGATTGACTGCTGTCTGAATTTGGTGTTTAAGGCACAGAAATAACTGTACTGAAATAACTATGTACCAGATGTAGATGCAGACTTCCGCATTGGGCATAACCCCTCCACTTGTCCACATTTGGGTCATCTCTCCCTGTCCCTTTGCAGATGCACTTTATGAATGACCCAGAGCAAGTGGACAAGGACGGATGTAGAGGCCACTCCAACCATCCTCTGAACTCAAACAGGGAGGCCACAGTAGGCATGGCCCCTGGATCTGCCAGTCTCTGTACCATGGATGATGTAAAGAACTATAGGTCATGATAGGCAGGTCACAAGAATTTTAATGTATTTCCAAGTTAGGCTATTCTGTTTATCTAAAGGTGTTGATCTTGTAGGTTCAGGATGCTCAAGCAGCTATGAGGTTATACACGATGCATCGGAAGAAATGGGAGAGCTCGATTAAGAAGAAAAACTAAAACTGTTGTGGGACATGAAAACCAGTTTGTTGTCTTTTGTCTGTTGCATTTTCCAACCCCGATGTCATGTGAATTACATGTGTATTTCATGTGAGAATTATGTTTTTTTGTTGTTAAATACTTGAGAAGCCAACAAGCAGAGAACTGGATTTGAATTACTAAATATCTTTAATAAACTGGATAAGTTGTAATGTTGACATGTTTAGGAAAAATGGCAAATAATAATCATAATGTTCAAGTTGTTGTTGATTTTTTATAATATGTAGTCGTATTATGAACTGCGCAATTACCAGTCCAAAACTGCTTTACAAGGGCTCAGACCAGATTACCCAAGTTGTAATGTAGTTGTATGCACATATAAACACAAACATTTCTGTAGTACTTCAAAGCACCTTTCATTAAGGACAAGTTATCTGTAAGCAGATGATGTTTGGCTATCTAGAATAGCCTTGGTAGCGACCTAGTCCTAGAAAAGAAAAATTAGCATTGTGTTCACAGGTAGATCTCAGGAATGGGATCTAGAAGCACACCTGACCAATTAACCCTCAGTTACTCCCTACGGCCCCACACCCATGACTGTACTGTTCCTCCCGCTGATAATTTAACACATTAATGTTTTATATTAGGATGATGTATGCCTGTTAAGTTTTTCTTGTGTTCTCAAGTACTTGTAAACCGATGTGCAATTAGGTTAATAAAGAATATACTTACTAACTTAATTCAAAGCAATACATGTATGTTTGAATGCACTTTAGAAGCCATTATGAGCAAGTGATTTTGAAACATTTCAAAGGCAGACATCTGCAGCTTAGAATAAGGGGTTTCAGAATGACCCTGTTTTGAGCTAAGGATAGGCGTTCATGTTAAAAGCAAATTCTCAGCTAAGGACTTTACAATTGTTTTTGAAGTTCTTGGCCTTTCTTTACATTTTTTGTAAGCACTTGAAAACTATTTTATGTAATCGTGTTGTCAGGTTGGCAGTGCTTCTGACGAGTTTCTCTTGAAGTGGTGCTATATAAATTCACAATTATAATTACAACTCTTGGTGCATGTTCAGTAGTTTAATGCCAAAAGGCAGTGAACACATTCTTGTAAGTGCAAAGTACATTAAAAGGATAACATTTATGCACATTCTTGTAAGCGCAAAGTACATTAAAAGGATAACATTTATGATGCTTTGTACAGACAAACAGGAGTTGGAACTAACTCCAAATGGTGAAATGAGATGGCAAAACCAAGTGCTAAGCAAATGCATAATTCAACAACTAAGCACACCAGCAATAGTTACATCTGCTTGAATATATGCAAAAAAATCCATTTTACTGCATAAAGGCTTTGGGGTTAACCAACCCTATGCCACAAAGCTTGAATTGGTATTTTCCCCTACTATTTTTCTCATTACTCCCCATAACCCATAATTTCTGTCTCCTAATTTCAACGGATCCAACCTCTGGCTATCTCTCTCTCTCTCTCTCTCTCTCTCTCTCTCTCCTGGCTGGAATTAATCCCTCCGAGGGGAGGGGTCAGCCACACCCCGGCTTTAACACAAGACTCAAAAACTAACGTGCAAAGAACTTCACCATGCCATTATCGAATATTTATTTCTGTAAGACTAATTCGACAGCATTCAGTTCTATACTGCCGAAAACTCGTTTAAAGCACGACAGCTCTGGCTCATTCTCGCGCCCTAGATGTTCGTTTGAGGCCAGACTTCTGCCAACGGCGTTGGTCAAACACCAAAAGCAAAGACCTTCGAGACAAGCGTGACAACTATTTTGTCATTACCTTCAACTATTTAAAATCACTTCACAATATTCCTAAAATCTTTTGTTTCTTAGCACGCTCGCTATTATTTTATTTCAAGCACACGCCACTAAATTGAATGCATACAACTATCAACAAAACCACGAAATGAAAAACCGTACTTAAATATTCCTAATGAGACTCAATGAAATTAATCATGAATATGCATATAGCGCCTCTGGTAACTGATTGAAAGGTACATAATTTTACTGACGCTATTGTTCCAATCAGAGCCGGCAAGTTTGTAGAAGCAAATACACATTTTTCTATAGCGACCGTATGCCTTCGGCATGATAATTTTTCAATGACTTTTTCGGGCGAGATTCTTCACCACCGCTGCCCGTTTGAATGGGCGCTACGCCAATTAAGGTCCCATGTACGGACAGTGAGTGGTAGATTGATAGTGTAACGCTTCTTTAACAGCATTTCTTTCGCTGTCACACTACTAGCTAACTTTGATTTACAATGTTGACCTGCTATCTTGATTGAAATACTATGAACATTCTGTATAATATATATGTATGAAAAAGTAAAAGTACTAAATACTTCGCTGTTTTAACATCCTGGACGCATACTGAATATCCGATGGAGCATTAGCTAATTTCCTCCATCGATTTTGTCTTGATTTTATGATTGCAGTTAAAAGATTGATATATAGATTGATTTATAGGCCTATAAATATTTACATTCTTTTCCCTTACCAACAAGCTTAGAGATTTCCTGTCATATCCACCAAGCAATGTTATATTAATACTTCGTATTTTATTGTCATAAAAAAATTATTTTTTTAATTGATGAGGGCATTTTCAGGGTAATACGAAAAAGTATTTTAAAATTACTTTGATATATAAATTATCGTGTAAAACATTACGCTATAATAAAGTTACGTCATTGCTAAAGCGTACAATCGTTGTCATTTATATAGTCTGTGTCCCGCAATAATTATAATGTATACGAGTAAGAGAGATTTTGAAATAATTTTGAATACTTCATAAAGTAATATTATTAAACAAGTTTACGCGCGTTTCTGGATTTGTTTCTTTGCACTGATTTTTACTAGTATTCGGGACAGAGTTTCGAAGACAGAGGTATATATTGTTTCAATGCATTATATGAGATTGCTGTATTCTCTTTCAAACTATGAGCGTCGATGCTTTAGACAGACCTAAGTGAGATTTTCGAGTTTATTTTAATTGGTGGGTGAGATCGGCGATCTGTATGTAAATACGTCAAAATCTGAGTAATCCTCAACAAATAGGCCGCTTGAGATTGCCCTACTTATAAACAATATGGCCACCAGAGACTGAGAGAAATTAGAATGCTGCAAGCGATCGGAAGAGAACTTGAGCAGTTGTGCTGTCTATGCTAGCTTAAACGTTGATATATGTCTTGAAGAACAAACAGTTTATCAGTTTGCAAACAGTGCTTACATAACTAGAAGTCACGAGTGGTGGGCCCGCAGACGGTTTTCCGATTCCCACTCTAGTACGAGGATGTCCAGTATAAGGATGTTAGTGGTTAGGGTTAGTGTTAGGGTTAAGGTTAGGGTTGGTGTTAGGGTTAGTCTTAGGGTTAGGATAGATACAGTAGGAATGGGAAATACGCCGCTAAACCCTATTCCTAACTCTCATGTTTGCCACTAACATCCTCCTACAAGCATGGGAAAAAGAAGGACGCAGCCCGCAGAGTCCAATCAAAGGATTCCCATTCGAAGTTGATAGTTGACACCTTGTTCAGAGTTCCTCAACGGCATTGCATTGAGGATAAAGAGCGACAGGCAATGCAGCCTGCTGCCTGTGGCACTTGTTTCCCTCAGTATCCAGCGTCCCTCACAACTGGCAGAGGTTGCAGCGTCTGGACATCTCTTGAGCCTGCATGTCATCACAGGACCTCTTTGTGATTGACAGTCGACGCCACCCCAAAGATGCTTTTCACCCTCCTTCACAGAACCCAAGATGTTCCCAGGTGATGATGCCATACCGGTCTGTAGATTCAACTGTCCGTCTTGGAACCTGTCACCCATTAATGGTAGAAAGATCCAATTGGCGGCAAGATATTGATACCGTGGGATGATTACACCATCCAGAGCAGATAAAAACCATGATAGAATCGAGAAAAAATATGTTAACGCAGACTTAGTCATAGTAGAAGTTCGATCAAACAAGAACTGTTGTGCAAATTTTGTGCAAGATGAAGAAACTGCCAAGCGAAAGTTTGGCTAACTCTATCAATATGCTGTGCATACGAAGCCTTGACGAGATTAGAATTCTTGTTTTTCTAGGTGAAAACTTCATTGTACTGTAAATAGTGTGAAGACTGGATTTTAGTGTTTGATGAATTTTCAAAGTCTTCAGTATGCACTGCCAGCTTTTGATTTATCTATACTTTCAGATTTTGTTTTTTGAATGCATGCATGAATGTCTCTGTGTTTCAGTAGAAACATTAACCGTTTTAAAACATTGATATAACTTCATATTTCTGGACCCCAGCAGAATGACTTCAGTGTGCCTTGTGGGCCTTACCCCATACTGAATCAAGCTCTGAGCAGGCCCCAGTTATAGTGGTGTTGGTCTCAGTCTTAGGTGGGACACGGTAGCTGATTAGATAGAGTGCTCGGCGAGAGTACGGAATCAAGCCTCCCCATAGATGGTTACTGTGTAGGGACCTTGAGCAAGTCCTTCACACACAATTGCTTCGTGCCTCAGTTTCAGATTTACTGACCTTGCACATGTAATAAATATAAATAATAATAATAATCATAATCTTAATAATGATAATAAATCCATACTAATAATACGCCCCACAATTGGGAAGCAATATGGTCATCTATGTATGCAGCTGTTTAGATGCATGCATATGTTTCATTTATTTTAGTGATTAGTTTCAGGTTGTGTGCATGTTTCTTTCCATGTGTATTTTAATTTCAGTGTGTAAGATTTTAAGATTTGCAGGTTTTGTTTCCTATGTTGTCGTTGAACTTCAGTCTGTCTGTTTCAGTGTTACTTGCTTCCTTTGTCCCACTTGAAACGACCATCAACATGAATGAGGTGGTAGGATTTTTATTTATTTATAATTATTATTAATATTAGTAATTTATTATTTATTTCTTAAGTTCTTTTGCACTTCATTGAATAGGTGTATCCTAAATTTTTGGTTTTTCTTTTTGCTTTTTTGTCGAACCAACAGTTAATGTTGTCTTCATATAGTGCAGTTTTGACATTTAGTTGTACTGATATATGCAGTCTGGAACATCGTACTTGACTGTGTGAGGTCTGACAGGCCTTCAGGGGTTTGCAGCTTGCCTAAAATGGCTACATGAAAATGCAGTGTTCCAAATATTTACGTTTGATGGGGTTGAGGTGTTGTTATTTGTGCTAAGGTATCATGATTAAAATACTATGTATGTGTTGTGAATCTAAAATCCTTTTTGTGTACTGCCATTATTTGAGAATTGTTCTGTGTTTTGTTGGTTTTTGTGTTGTGAAATCAGACTTGGTCTAGAAAACGCACCATATAAATGTAATGTCATGTAATTGTAATTGTAATCATGACAGTTGATACAGCATCGTCAGCAGGAAGCTACTTCAAGGGTGCTTTACAACGTCAAATGTCAGCGTGCACAAGAGTTCAACAATAAATGATAAATGGATGATGTATAAAATCAAAATCAGATGCTATTATTAGGGTTAGACAGTAAACAGAAAATTTTAACTGTTAGTAGATAACAAATGTAGCTTGTTTGGGTCTGATGCTAGTACCTGAGATCCCTGCTTGACCTTAGTGTCCGGTTGATTCATGGGTGGTCAGCTGGGCATGACCACTGCTTTCATGGAAGAGCTGCCTGTAACTAGATATTTATATAGCTCCATTTAGAATCTTCTCAAAGGCACTAAAAGTTGCTAGTTGTATATATCCTCAGTCATGTTGCATACATAATTTTTACATTACATGTTGTTTGTAAAACTTCAGTTCCATCACAGTAATTTACGTAGCATTACATGCTGTAAAGCACCCAATACCATGTGTAATTTTGCATTATGATATCTTATAAGTGGACCTGGAGAATTAAGCTGGCTACAGGGGCTCAGTTAGATTCTGATTGACTGTAATCTGACTGTGAAATGACAATAGCAAATTCTTCCGTCTAGGAGCTGCCTGGGACTTCGGGAAGTTCAAGCAACTACAGCGAGCCCTTCCAGAGAATGTTCACGCCGATGGCCGGGTCAGCTGGACATGGAGAGGGACATCACATCATTCCTCCCTACAGAATGGCTCCTTTCCCGTAAGTAATAGGCTTCTGTCTTCTGAAATGTAGCACCAGGACCTAAGGCTTCATCAGTCTGGTGCAGCTTGTAACCCTAGTTCTGATTATACCCACTGAAATTCATTTTGCTGATGCATTTTGGTTGTCAGGTACTTTGTTGATCACCAAGAAATTTAACATACATTATACAAAAGTTACGTTGATATTTGTTAAGGGTAACCCACATGGAACAATAGTGTTTTGCTAGCATGGGTGTCCGAATTTTATAACAAATTATGGCCAGCAATTTTGCTCTTGCCCTTACAATACATGATGAAATCTAATCTGTTAGTAAACTAAGAACTTCTATAGCACCATTATCATAATGCACAAGGTATCAATGGTTGCTTCATGTCAAACTGTAGTTCTAAGTCATAATGCCTTGGAGAAGTACAGTCAAGATCCATTGTCAGGCAAACCAGAAGCTATGCTATGATGGGTAGGCAAGCTGTAACAGCTGAGTAACACAATGCCATTGTAGCCAGTTTTCTGTGCTTTTCCGTAGACTCACCTCTTCTGGGTTTCCTGTGAGCGCTCCTGTCTTACCACCATCAAGCACTGCGAGGCATCTTCTCCCGCCTTCGATACCACAGCAACAGCAGCAGCAACAGCAGTCAGCTCACTGGGTCCTTGGCCCCAACAGTGATGTAAGTTGAGAATATCAGTGTTAATGTTTTTTTGTGTTGTTTACCTGTAAGTTTTGAGGAAAATGGCAAGTGCCTGGAGGCAGTTTTTCATTGGTTGTCTGGAATTGTCATTTGGTAACTTAGTTGGTGTTTGTTTTAAAGTTTCAACTTCTGTTATCTAATAAACCAAGTGCAAAGGGTGATAAGAGAACAGCAATTAAACTAAAACTGCTGAGGTCGTAGTATTTTGTCGTTGCTTAATATGTTACATATATTTGATAACTTTTCTGTTTTGTTTCAAAGTATTAGCTATTTGTTGTTGACCAGGAGTAAATCTTTTATCCATTTTTAGCCTATTTATTGGACTTGTAAGTAATATTTTTAATATTTTGCAACTTCTGTGTTCAACTGTTAACTTATTTATAATTTATATTTCAAAATAATTCCAGGCCAAGGCACTAAACAGCCAATGTTGCACTGATGTGCTGTAAAACCCAATCAGTGTCTGAGAATTTATATAGCACCTTTGAGGGATCTTCTAAGCTGATCTTTTATACATGTAAAATAATTGCAGTGTATTAGTAAACTCCGTATTGCCAGTGTTGTTAGTTCCATATAATCTTTGGTCCGATTCTGATGAGAATTCAGCAGATTTACAAATCTTTTTTAATGTTTAGAACTGAAGTATGGATGTAACATAATATAATGTATTGAAGAATTTATGTAGAGGCTGAAAGCATAAATATAATGCATAGAGTTTAGATTAAATTTAATGCAGAGTGTTTAGATGATGATTTTTGGTTGTACAGGCCCCAATGCAACAGCTGCAGCAGCAACAGCAAAACAATGCACAGTTCCAGCGCCTGAAGGTTGAAGATGCTCTCAGCTACCTGGACAAGGTGAAGGCCCAGTTCGGTGGGCAGCCCCAGGTGTACAACGACTTCCTTGACATCATGAAGGAATTCAAGTCTCAGGCGTAAGTTGTCAATGTCCCGTTATTTTTGCTGTCTGTAACTCTGTAACAAACTGCAGTTAATTAAATTTAACTTAATGTAATTAAATTTAACTTAATACTATACTGTAACTTATGCATCAAATGGCTATGATGAATAAGCAAAAGGATTAGAGGTACCTCATGAGTTTTTGCACTTTCAGGACATGCTGTTAGATACACCAGTGACCCCTCCCCTTGAAGTTAAGAAATGACGAAGAGAGTTTTGTCTTCTGTTACAGCATTGACACACCTGTTGTGATCAGTCGTGTGTCGAACCTGTTTGCTGGACAGAAAGAGCTGATTGTTGGCTTTAACACGTTTCTGCCTCCTGGTTTCAAGATCATCGAGGAGGGCAGTGGCCAGACGCTGGGCTTGTGCCAACCAGGGCAACAGGTGGTGCCCATTGCCAGTCTCGGATCACATCCAAACAATCCACCATTTCGGAGCAGCGTGAGTTGACCTGTTCACAGTCTTATTTACAAGATTAGTCACGTTTTAGTCGTCTGTTGGGACTAGTGAAGAAGACCTGTGGCTTGGAGCAAAAGGTTTGGAGAAAATATATTTCAAAGGGAGAACCAGTGGGTAGAAGTTTCTTCAAATAACTAAGGTCTGAAAACCATATCTTTGTAATTGTTACCTTAATGAACTATTCTATCACATTATGCTACTTGTATCTAGGAGCAACCTCCGGTTCGACCGATTCCACCTGTCGTTGCACCGGTCTCTCAGCATCAGAGTCATCTCAATTCACAATTGCAGCCTCCTCCTGGTCAACCAGTCGAGTTCAACCACGCCATCAATTATGTGAACAAGATTAAAGTAAGTTCCTGAAAGCTCCTGAAAGTTCTTGGAAGCTCCTGAGGTTCTGGGAAGCTCCTGAAGTTCTGGGACGCTCCTAAGGTTATGGGAAGCTCCTGAAGTTCTGGGAGGCTCCTGAGGTTATGGGAAGCGCCTCGAAGTTCTTGGAAGTTCCTGTAGATTCTTGGAAGCTCCTGAAGGTTGTGGGAACTTCCTGAGTTAATCTAGTCAAAACAACTGTTGTGTGGAAATGTTGATTGATGTTTTAGATGCAAAAACAACTTAAGTCCAGCCCTTCGTGTGCAGGTATTAAAATGAGTCATTGCCAATTAATTTTGGTGATTACTTGTGTACCGGTATATAGTATCTTGTGTACCACTATATATGTAGGGATGTATGCATGATTATGTATTTATGTATGTATAAAGACACTTAATATAGCACCTTTTAAATACCTATCCAAAGCAATGCTGTGCAAAGTTTGCAGATTATTTTGAATTTGTAAACAATCTGTTAAGTAGCTGTGAAGACCAAAAATTACTGTGTATGAGTCAGTTTGGGAGAGAAAAAAGTGATGATGAGAAAAAAGTTAATTCAGTTATTTAGAGGGGTCAGAAAAATAGGAGGAAACAGAGAACAACTAAAAAATTTAAATTGATCCACATGAATGTCCCACTAAATTGCATTCCTTATTCATTTATTAATTAATAGTAATTGTTAATTATAGTAGTAGTAATTATTTAATTGTAAATAAATAGGATTTCACTTAATGTAATTATTTAAAGGTCTTGTAAATAATAGTTTTGATGCGCTTAGCTTGACGATTCGACTTTCTGATTTGTTAGATGTATTACAATGGCCGACCTGAAGTGTACAAAGCATTTCTCGACATCCTACATAACTACCAAAGAGAACAGAAAAACATAAAAGATGTAATATGTAATTTTATGTGTAACATATTTCTAACATATATTATATCTAAATAAATTCATTATTGCAAAAATATACAAATAGATTTTACATGGTGACAAGATATGTGATGACCTATATCACATTTTCAACATTTATGCTTGTATATGTACATGTGTGTGTGTATATATATATGTATATATGTACATGTGTGTGTATATATATATGTGTATATGTACATGTGTGTATATATATATGTATATATGTACATGTGTGTGTGTATATATATATGTATATATATGTACATGTGTGTATATATATGTATATATGTACATGTGTGTGTATATATATGTATATATGTACATGTGTGTGTGCATATATATATGTATATGTGACTGAAAAAATTTATTTATAATAAATCTGTTTAAATATTTTTGCAACAATGAATGTTCGAATCTGCAGCAGTCTGATGAATTAATTAATTATTAATTAATTATAATTAATGAAATTTCGAACAAAGATTCAGTTGACGTCTGATCCGAACAGCATTTAACCAGATTTCTGTCATTTTTGTTTATGATAAAAATGCTTTCCTCTAACAAGTTTTCTATTATGTGATTGTGATAGCAGTGCAGCAAAGTTCAGAGTTCAAAGTCGACTGTGACGGAGGCTGATGTGTATGCTCAGGTGGCCAGTTTGTTTCAAGATAATCCCGAGCTGTTATCGGAATTTCGGCAGTTCCTGCCAGATGCCAATGGCAATGCGGGGTTGATAAATGGAGTGAGTACATCCTTAGTGACATGTCTTTGTTGTATGGGGATTTTAGTAAGTTAATACTGCATACGCTAAATAAATAATAAGTAAGTTAATAATTGACGCAAGATAGTGTAACTTAAGCTTAACTTAGTTTAAATTAAGCTAACTGGTTAGTTAGTTATCTAGACACTTAGTATAGCACCTTTTAATTACCTCACAATAGCGCTGCCTACTCTGTCTAGTGTTTGTAGATGTTTTTGAACAAAGAGTTAATCAGTAAGCAAACAGGGCACAGATAACGAGAAGAGTCACCACCAGCAGGCTCTTGCATGCACATACAGCCCAGCTTAGATTACCATCCAGAATTCACAGATGATGCAGAAGATACAAAGCTTAATTTGTTACTGAATGCAGTTGTACCATGAAATCTGTTCTGCTTTAGCTTGGAGCAGCAGAGTCAGCTTTTGGAGGAGGGTTTGGACAGGCTGCAACTGGAGTCGGAATGGAAGCAGTTGGGAGGCCAGCAGACCATTCGGTCACCAAGAGTTTTAATCCAATCCATCGAAGCCAGTCAACTGGGTCGAGTCATGCCATGGCACCAGCAAAGGTCAGTTGCTTGCATCAGGAACATGAGACATTTGTAATCTGGCGGTAAAGTGATATGTAGCGCTTCTGAAATGGTCAGCTTCAAGAACGTGATGCATGTGGAATCTGTCCATAATATATATATACACACATGTATATACATGTGTGTATATTATATATATATATATATATATATATATATATATATTTTAAGAGATCGGCTGTGTGCCTTGAGAACACGAGTTGTGGTTGGTCTTTATGCAAAATATTTGTAGCATTGTTGAAAAGGTCAGATGTATGCTCTGAAAACATGAGATGCATAATCTGTCTGCAAAACTGTCCTGGTTGTGCTTGTGAAATTATTAAGTCCACAGTGCATCATTTTTTAGATGTTGGATGGGGGCGTCAACCTGCAAATGCATCAGTCTGCACAAACCACGGTGAACTTCTTGTCCTGTTCTTACCCTCATAAGCAGTGCTTTCCATCATGCCTTCTCAGTGGTTGTACCGTCTGCCTAGAATGGCCTTCCTCTAGATCTATGTCTGCTTGTGGATGGGGTGCTTTGTGAACCGTTTTTCGGTGGTTTAGAACCAGGGCACGGGCTATGAATAGATATTTTTAAGAGCTGCTAAACTTTGATGAATGAATGAATGAAGGAGTGGGTGGGTGAGTAAGTGAATGATTGAATAAATTTTTACTTAATGTTGTTTTATTAAAGATGGTGAATTATTTTTGCAGAAAAGGAGGCTGTCCAAGGAGCCAGTTTTGACACCAGTTAAAGCTGAAGTACCCTTATCTAACAAGGAATACTTTGACCAGGTAGGTTGGCTGGTTTTTAGCTAAAATTGCAAGGAAACCGTTGATTTGCAGAATCTAGATTAATTTCTTCTTAGAATGAATCCAGCAAGGACTCCATTAATGCGAAAGTAAAGCAAAGCTGAACCTATATGGCTGACTTTTATGTCATTCATATCTTGACTCTGTTCTGGAGTGACATCATAGACTATTTTCGAGTGAGTGGGTGAGGGTTCTCAAAACCTAATCTAAAGTAGAGACTTCTAGCGCTACGTATTGTGACAGACGAAGTATCAGTCATGGGTTGTGCGAAGTGTTGCCGTTCACAAGAGGCTTTGCCATTAATGTTTCGGCCAGTGAAAACATTAGTGTGATATGTAATGACGTTGTAGTTGAAGAGGTCCATGTCTCGCGATGATCTGTACAAGGAAATGTTCGACTGTATCAGTCTTTACAACAGAGGAAGCATCTCTGCTGAAGACCTTCTGGTTATGGCCGGCCCTCTGATAAGGTGAGAATGATGGGGTTTTATAAGTCAATTCTAAAATGCAAACATAAACATGGCCTGGGTAGAGAATCTTACTCACTTACCAACCTTCCTTTCTTCCTTCATTCCTTCCTTCCCATTTATCTACATAAGAGTACTAAATGGTGCTATATTAAGTGTTATGATACATGCATTAATGCATACATAAGGCCCATTCAATCAACACTATGCCATATTTACTGTAATGAAGCAGAGTGGTTGGATTACAGTGTTATATATGTATTGTAATTTGAAATTGTAATTTAAAATTTATAAAGCGCCTCTTAGAGGATAAACTCAACAGGAGCGCTCCCAAACCCAAACAAGTTAAACAGTACAGTCTTCAGGTGCTTGTGGAACCCTAAGAGGGGGAGGGAGAGGAGCTCAAGTCACATTTCAAGATTGAGATTATTGTTGATGATTCAATAAACAATAACCGTAAAATTTTTAAAAACTGATATTGTGAAAAGCAGAATAGATCTGAAAGTAAAACAGTGCTTTATTGATAAAAACACCCTTTTACCCTTTGCAATTTTTTATGATTTATGAGTAATCTATCTGGTCTTGTTTACAGTAAAGCTCCAGAGTTGAAGTCTCGGCTGAGCAGCTTAGTTGAATCAGACCGAAGAGCAGCCTGTGAGAAGAAAGACAAGGACTTGCAGTGGCATCTTGGTAAGCTATTATTCAAGAACTCTGCTACCTCGTCAGTGCTTCCTTTATATAACAGGGGTTGGGCTGGAAGCACCTCTGGGTATAAAACTTGTAGGGGATAAAAACAGACACATTGCTTACTTACTTATATACATGCTCTAAATGAATGAGTGATGGTTGCTTCATGTGAAAGCCATAGTAGAACTTCACGATCCATTGGAGAAGGCTCATAGGCTATCATACGTGGTCAGCCAGCTATGACGGATATATCTGTCAAGAGCTGGCTGACCACAAATGATACCCTATTTGAACAGAGTATCTTATTTGTATTGGATTTGACTGGGCTTCTTCAATGGATTTTGAAGTTTGACTGTGGTTTTCACTTTTCTAACCTGTCCAGAGGTGGTTACTGCATAGGGACCTAGCTGATGCTTGTCATTAGGTATTGGTACTGTACGAATGCCAGAAATAAACGAATAAGTACAATGTTTGTTTGTGAGTCTTACACTTTAACTCCTTCAAAAACCAAAAGGTCAATTCTTGAGGAGCTATGGGGGAAATGTGTTCGGGCGGAGGTGGCTTTTACATCTTGGTCTAATCGCTGAAACTGACTTTGCAGACTGATACCATTTTATAGCACTTTATAAAGAGGAAAATGTTGAAAGCTTTGTGCTTCTGTGTTGTGTTGAAAGACCTATCGAGCTGCAAGCGCTACGACGACCAGCCAAGTTATCGCGTTCTGCCAAAGAAGAAGAGCCTGTCAAAGTCTGATCACAGAACAGCGATTGGCACAAAGGTGAGGTTGTTGCATTTCTTCGCAAAATAATAAAATGTGAATTGCTGCTGAAGGGAAGATAAGATATGAACTGAACCAATTGGTCCTTCTTGGTAATTTCCAACATCTGTTAACTCTGGACTTACCACTGAAAGGCCAACATTTGACCTCAAAACCTGTGGCCAGTCACTGCTGTAAATGCAGTTTCTTCCACTTTCTACACTTCCAGGAAAATTTTACCTACACTGGATCTTCCTTATCATGCAGTTCTTATGGGATAATACTAAGTTTGAATGCAGTAGCTGATTATAACTTGGAGAGTGCAGGTTTGAGTCTCCACTGTGACAGGTACTGTTTAAGGGACTTTAAGAAAATCCTTCAGACAAAATTGCACAGTGCCACCGATTGATGCTGTATGATTAAATGGTGGCGCTCTGTAAATAGAGAAATAATAATAAGTTTTGTGAGCAACATAAGTAATGCATTTTAACAAAATTGCATTATAATGGGGTTCATATTCCCGACCTCAGTATGTCAGAATTCTTGTTAAAATGATCTGTGTGTTGGGAAGGGTCCTCTGTATTTGATTTTCTTGATATCAGTTCAGACGGTTTTCACAGCTGATTTGAAATTAATTGTTGTGTTAGGACGGTGGAGATGTACCCGATGTACTGAATGAGGAGTATGCTGTGTTTGCTGATCCCGACGCTAAAAGAGAGTCGATAATTTGGCACTGTGGCAAGCTGTCTGCCTACGACGAAACTATTCTTCAGATTGAAGAAGAACGCTATGAGGTAAAGAGCTATCAGTCCAAATGTCTCGCAGGTAACCAGTCTAAGCAAACTGTTCAGTCTTAATCGAGTGATGATTGATTGATAATAATAATAGAAATAATAATAATTACAATTGTTAGGGTGCACTTAAAGGCATTCCTTCATTGACTGATTGATTGATGATTGATTTATGGACAGATGGATTGATGGACTGATTGATTGATGGACTGATTGTTTGATTGATTTCAGCTTGATATGGTCATGCAGCCACACTTGGATTTGATGAATGGCCTGACTGAAGTGTATCAGGCAATGCAGAAGACGGCCCCCGAAGAACAGGTCAAGTTTGTCATCAACGACCTCTCGGCTTACTGCAACATGTCAGAAGTTCACATTCAAAGAGTCCTGAAAAAGTACGTCGTGCGCCGATTCATCTACCATTTAAAAAGTTACTCAATCTCATTGTTCATTTATTCATAGCTCAGTTTCTAGGTGATTGGTATACTGTGGAAGCCATTCAAGAAATGCCATATGTGTGCATGTATGTATGCAAGCATGGCATTTATGTAGCACCTTTTGCAAAGCTCACTGAGGCACTGCATATGTGGCTATCATCCTGATCCGAACTGGTACGACATAAGCTAAACAGAGAATGTATTTTGAGCTGAGTCACACAAAACAGCACATATATTTAGTAGAAGATTGTTCTAAGAGGAACGTCCAATGCTTGAGAACCCCAAAACCTGTTGCAATTTCCCGCTTGCGCTTTGCGATAATGGCACAGTAGTAGTTTCCAGATTAGAATTCAGTTTGAAAGAAGTTTTCAGTGTCTTGTAAATTGTCTCTTTGTGGTTCAGATTGTATAATAACCGATGGGATACTCTATACGAAGGGCTGAAAAAGATCCCGTCTGTTGCTATCCCGGTTGCACTGAACAGACTGCAAGAAAAGTGCGCGGAGTGGGACGAGAGCAAGAAGAAGTTCAACCAGTCTTGGCAGGAATCGCTTTTGAAGCAGCGCATTCGCTCTTTCGAGCAGCAGGGGTCCAAGTTTAAGAACACGGACAGCAAGCAGCTGAAACCGAAAACCCTTGTCAAGGAAATTGAAGACCTTGCCAAAGCGGTGAGAAGCGCACGGAGGGTGCTATTGCCTTCTCTTTCTTTGTGTCTGTCTGTGTGTCTATCTGTCCGTCCATCTGTCTGTTTTCCTGCCTGTCAGTCTGTTGGTAGCCAGGTGTCTTATTTAAACATGGTTAAACTTTAAGCCATTGTCTCATTTGGAAATTTTTTAAATAGTAATTATTCAGATTCATGGTTTTTGACAGACGATTGCTGGTAAGTGAAGACGAAGGAGGTAGCAATGAGGAACAAAAACAGTTGATTGACATGGTGGCCTATTGATTAAGTTGCCTTACAGCTGATCTAGTGGTTATGGTTTAAATTCCCCACTGCCACCAATTTGTTTTGAACTGATAAGATTCATGTCTTATGAATTGGTAGGACTTTCTATTCATGTCTTCTTGGTCGGTTGAAAGTACTTAATGTGTCTTTTCCTGCCGTGTTCTCTTTGTCTTATTTTGTTCTTCTGTGTCGTGCCCTATATACTTCTATGTTATCCTGTCCTCTTCTCTTCTGAGTTCTGTGCTCTCCTATCTTGTCATAATACACCAGAAACTTGTTATGACACTGTCTTTGGAAATCATTTCAAAGAGCACCTTATGTATTAGGAGGAGGTCCTTCTCTAAAGCTGAACTGTATTTGTCATCCATCTCCTTGATCGCGTTCTTTCGGAAGTCCTCTTTTAAGAAAGCACGTTATAAAACGGATCCAGTGTATCAGTGACAAGATTTACGTAGATAAGATTTGAATATCGGTTTAAGTTGAAATGCTTCTGGAATTGTTTCAGAGGGAGTCACTTGCGAATGAGCCTCACATGACGCTTCCGTTCCAGGACCCAACAGTCTTCTACGATGCCGTTAAACTGGTCAATCTCGTCTCCAAGCGCCAAACAGGGGTCACCGAAGAAGAGTTATGGCGATTCAAGTGGACCTTGCAATCCATCTTGGAAAACATATTCCACATTCCTTACATCAAGCAAGAATTGGATTCGGACGAAGGTGGTACAGCTGAAGTTGGTCATATTTGGACAGTTAGCCTTTGGTGCATACCCTTTTAGTGGCTTTGTCATAAAGCAGTGGCTGTTCTAAAGTGGCTAATGTTGTTAAGAAGCAGTAGGTGATGTTTTCAAGATGCAGTGGCTAATGTTGCAAAATCACGGGCAGATATTGTTGAAAAACGTGTCTGATGTGAATAGCAGTAGCTGATATTCTAAAAAGCTGTGACTTAGTGGCTAATACTGTTGAAAGGCAGTGGCTATAGCAAAAGCACTGGGGTTCTGTTGTGTGAAACATTAAGAAAACATAATAAACAAAATTTTAAAGTTAAAACTTTGGTGCCTAAGTTGATCAAAATGGTTTTTAGAGTCCGTTGACAACCATATTTGAAAATGCATTTCGTTTCAGGATCTGGTTCTGAAGTACATGATGAACCTGTTAGCAAAAGCAAACACACTTCAAAGTCAACGCGACAGACATCTGCTGGCCATGAATCGGCCTTGAGTCAGCAACAGAATTCATCACTCTCACAGGTAGGGCTTGCTTCTGCATGCGGATGGCACTGTTTCTATGAATAATTCTGTAGTCATTGCCGGATTTTTACAGTTTTGGTGTCAGTGGCATCTCTTGCAGCCTGAATGCGACAAGGCTTAGGGACTTTGAAGATGGAGTCAGCTGTCAATGCTGGATGGGAATCCGTTGGTTGGCCTCAGCATGTCTGCCAGCGGTAACTTTTCTAGTTATCTGAGCACTGTGTGCGTACTGATGAACCGTTCTTAGGCAGCAAGGTACTTAAAAGGTGCTATATGAAGTGCCTAGATAACTTAGTATCTTGAAATTTGTTAATTTGTTGTTTAATCAACAGAAAAAGATTTTTTGGATTGCTTTTGTCATGTTTTTGCTTCAACGAAAGATCCATTAATACATGGATAACGCCTCCTAGCTGTTTTTGAATATATTGGTGAATAATAAATGACATTACTTATGTTAGTTTACTGATGTATGTCTTTTTGTAGGATGACACGGTGACTGTGTTTTACTGCAGCGATAGCTGGTATGCGCTGCTTCGCGTTTTCATGGTCCTCTGTGACCGACTGGCTTTCTTTGTTAAGCACACGGAAGATCTGGTGGATGACGAAAGGAGAGAGTTCAGTCAGGTCTGGCCAGCATCCATTTCCACGGCTCTTGAGCAGCACATGCAAGGTGAGCACATCCACTGACCTTCTAAGGAAACTCACATAATGATATTTATTTCTATTATTTTATTTCTTTAGATATTTGTATTTAGATATTTATTATTTATTTGCTTAAAGCGCTTACTGTGTGCACAGTCAGTAAATCGAAATCTCAGTTGAGGATATATGTTCACTAATGGCCAAGGCAGAGTCATGTCAAGAGTAAAGTAAATGCCAGAGTAAAGTATTTTTATATATTTCTGCATTCATTAAGCGCCGCTATCTAATGACTAAGCATCAGTTGGTGGTGCTGAGCAGTTGTGAGTGAAAGACTTGCTCAAGTTCCCTACGCAGTGGCCATCTTGAACCCATACTCTTCACATTGCAAATCGAGTGCTCTATCCAGTTGGCTACCGTGCCCCACATGGTGGGTCTTGACAAGTTATTTAAATGATGAAGCAAGTTGGCAAGTCGGGGCTTTTGTGCAGGATGATCCCAGATACGGGAGGAGCAGGAACTACCTACCATGTCACTGTCTTTTAAGAACCTATCAAAGGCCAATGTGTAAAAACATATCAAAGGCCAATGTGCAGAACGTTGTCAAGCAGTTGTCATGAGCTAAGTTCTAATGTTTTCTCTTTCTGTTTGCAGAGCACAACCACGTGCGAAAGAGCTACAAAACTTTCCTCTGGTTGACACAAAACTTGTTGAACGGGGCTCTTGATCTGGGAATCTATGAAGAACTGATCCGTGAGACGTTTGGAATGGAAGCCTACGTCACTTTCACCATCGACAAACTGATCCAGTCAATTGTTCGTCAAGTGAGTTGCGTTTGCAGTATTGCACAGTTTAAGCGACTTACATGTTAAGCAGAAACTGCAGAGCAAGAAATGATAGAAAGGCCTGCCAATACTGTCAAAGAAATACTGTTAGGCCTTGTGGACGTCTGGGCTATTGGAAGGAGTAGTTATGGTGTCAAACTGGGATTATACTCCAGTTTGTGGGTTCTACGTTTGTGCGAGGGTCTGCTGTTGATGACTTTTTTCCGCTGTCTGAACAGTACTTGCATACAAATGGACTTGTTTCTACTAAACCCTGACATAATTTTGGGTAGCCCCTTCCACAGGTAAGTCTTTGTTGGCTTTAGAAATGTTCTGGTGCATTACTCTATGTATTTGTTGCAGCTGAGAACTGTCATGTTTAGTGGTGTTTTGGAGACTTTGGTCCAGGAACACCACTGAGGAGTTTGTGGGGCCTATGAATTGTAATCATAATCAAGAATTTATAAAGCGCCTCTTCAGGGTAAACTCATCAGAGGCACTCTCGGCCAGACAACCCAGAGCCACTGAGGAGCAAAATGGTCTTCAAGCGCTTGCAGAAGAGAGGGGGAGGAATGTTCGATTACTTAACATCTGCTGATTAGATGATGAAAATTCTGTTCATGACATTTAAGATAGTTTAGAGAGAGCACCTCTGATTAGTTTTTAAATACCTGATTAAAATGAATCAAAGGATGTGTTTCAATGTTGAAACATGATTGCTTTTAGATTCTTCAGATAGTTGCCTCATCTGACTGCATGGACCTGTTAAAGTTGCTCGAGAGATATCGAAAACCAAACTGTCAGTCAGACTTTGAGTTGGCAGAATATCTGACACTGGCTCAGTCAATCATCCAAGAGGAAAATTGCTACCTAATGAAATCCATCAAAGTATGGCATTCAGTTTCTTTTCAACCTATGAACAAATCTCTTGCCTTTTACTAAAGACTTCCATGGAAAGGAACATTACAGCTAGTCTATAGACTAATTTAGCGAAGTGATCGATGTGGAGGTTACATGGAAATGTGCTGGACTTGGCTTTTGATTGCTTCTTGGTGGGCAGGTCTTTCATGTTGATGGTCCCAGACTCTGGAACTCTCAGTTGGCGAAAATATGCTCTGCAGAGTCTGTGTTAGCCCTTAGATCTCAACTAAAAACTCATCTTTTCCTGGACTCATTTCCTCTGTAGGCTGTTTCTGTGTCTTCTTGGATTTCTCTTCAGATAGTTGACCGTACTTAACCTGGAATATGGTACACACCAACAATGCTTAGATTTTCCCCAGACGTGACATTTTGCTGACCTAATGCACAGATGCTCTGAATGGAAGAGGCTAGTTGTTAATTAACCTCCTTCCGACCATCATTTGTGTATAATGTGGGGCACGGTAGCCGATTGTGTAGCCAGTTAGATAGAGCAGTAGTGGTCTTCAGGCAAGGTGGCTTTTACGCGGGTTTGAGTCTCTCCTGAGATGACTACTGTGTAAGGATCTTGAGCAAGTCTTTCACTCAGCATTGCTCAGCACCATCAATTGATGCTTAGTCATTAGTTGCTCAAAAAATGCACAAATAATGTTAACAGTATTATTTTGTGATGTTGCAGAAAGGTTCCAAAGGCCGGATGACCATCTGCTTACTACCGCAGGTGATGACCCACACATCGCGACCGGTGGGAAACGTCTCTTCAAAGGAGTGGCAGAGTTCCAGTCCTGCACCATCAGAGGAAAGGCCTCTCGTTTCGGCAAAGAGTTCATCAAGTTTCAACACGAGCGTCACTCTTGAGCCGAGCAGTCGTGTCTCTAAAACTACGTCGGACTGGGCTTCATTGTCTTCACCGACGCCAAAAAAACCTGTTTTTCTTTCAAGGTCAGATGCCATGCATTTTTATAACATTAGATCTCATGTTAGATATAGAGAGATTATAAAGAGATTAATTGCATTTCTTGCCATAAAATGTCTTAATCGCAAAGATGAAATTTTCTGGTGCAGGTGAAATGCTAGGAAATTTATTTTTAGTTGCCTGTTTTCCTTCCTGGCAATAAGATTTTGAGCAAATACTTGATTTTCAGTTTTTTATGCTAAAATCATTGTCCAGTTATCTAGTGAAGTTCCAGGGTTGTACTACACTAAAGCAGTAACGATAACAATAATTATTTGTACTGTGGTGGTGGAGAGAATTATATTTCAAACTTTTGGGGCATGTATGATAAATGCATTTTAGCAGGAATTTATGTGACAATGCATTTCCATTTTGTTTTGTATCAACAGAAATTTGTCTAAGTTACCAGGACAAGGCTTGGAGCTGAGCAGGCTGAAAAGTCTTAAAGAGATCACCGATAAATCAGCAAGCACACTGGAGGAGGAAGAGGATGACGAGGAAGAGGACGATGACGAGGACATCGAGGAGGATGAAGATGAATGTGATGGTAGCACCTGGGTTGATCAACTTGGCAAAGACTTTCTTATTATGAGACTGACCTCGTTGATGCAAGCAAAAAAGGTTAGTATCACGTGTTGGCTAATTTTCCAGCAAATGCTGTTAGCTGGTTTTCTGACAGATGTAGGGAAGACTGTCGTCTTAATCACCATTGTGTTGCTGTTTCCACAATGCGTGACCAGCCATCTCTGTTTAGGACATTTCTGCAGAACACGTGTAGCCTGAAGATTACATATGGCTTGGAGATGAGCCACCATCTGCCGAGGTTACAAATCGTGAGAATTCATTATTAAGCCATGAAACACAATGGGCAAAAGTTGTTCTCTTCCCGGATTGCTTTTTGTAGGTAAAGGGTCTTTCAAACTCAGTGACTCTTAATTAATAAATTAATTCTTAATTAATTTATTTGTGTATAACCAATTAAATCTTTAGTAATTAATTGTTAATTAACACTTGTGGATGTTGATGATAATGTAGAGTAGCTGCATTACTTTCAGCCTTGTCAAATGTCTTATGATATTTTCAGACACACAGGAATCTCTCGCTAAGGAAGTTCAGTCGATTCTCGAAGTGGTTAGCAGACTGGAAATCCCAGAACGTAACGGAAAAGAACGAGGGTGCGTGTTGTGACTGGTTAAACGGTGCACTCGAAGAAACATGTGGGAAAACAGTCCGTCACGCGGAAGGGAGCAGCACCAAGCTTCCGTACCACAGCTACGTCAAGTACTCTGTCCAAGCAGGCGATCGTGTGAACAGTGGCTCCACTTAGTTGTGAAACCAGTTTTCCACTTTCTTGGCAGATAAATGACAAAAGTAGCACAGGCCACCGTGATGCATACAAATTTTATTGCCACAGAAACTTAACCTGCTGTGAAATGTTGTCGACTTTTCAAATATTGTAAGAACTGGACTAAAAAAATGTGAAACTGATGGTAGAAATGACTTTGTAAAATGACTGATGGCAAAAATATGGTACCTCTTTGGCTGGGTACGACTGTGCGAGGATGTACAATGTATGTAGTGTTTAATTTTTCCTTATTTTGGCATGACCTATGAAACGCTTAGTTACTTTAAATGGTTTGCTGTTTTACTACATTTGTTTTGTTGGCATCGTAAATAATCGCTTCAGTCGAACCATTGAGAACTAATGCTGAAGGAGACGTTGCTTTTGCTTTAGGGCAGATTATGGAAAACTTCTTCTTTCAGTCCTCTGTTTGCCATTTTCTAGTTAAAATTACAGCTTTTTTGCCTATTTTCAGACGAAAATGGATATTGAAAGTTTCCTTGGTCAGCATTAATTTATGCAGATTTAAGTGGCCATCTTGTTGATGCAGTTCACTTAATATTTTAGCTTATTATATGTATTTACCAGAAAAATTCACAATTTTGAGTAAGATAGTGTGAAATTGAAACTTTGGATTCAATGTTTAGAATTTTTCACATTTTGAGATGTCATACTGTATTTTACATTTTTTATTTCAATCACTTGTCTTTAAAATCTGATTGAGCTTGTTTGCAGAAATTCTGTATATTTAACTAAAAATTTGAAGAAGCAAGTATTTTAAAAAGTTCAAATTTTTACCATTATTGTGCATATCAAGCTCACAACATAAAAATGGGATTCAGGATTTTCTTAAAACTTATCACTCATAGAAACAAAAAGTGTGAAACATTGTGTCAAAATACTCCAACCTTTTTTCCTCATAATTTCCCACATAATTTTAGCTGTTGTAAAATGACAAAACCCAGGTTTTGGCTGTTTTGTGTAGTAAGATGCAAAAGAAGTGCCATGAAATAAATAATTACACTGTTAGGCACTTTTTATTTTATTTAAATTGAGACCATGTAGCATGAAACTGTTGAATTGTTGACGTGGAATGTTTGCTTCCTTCCTAACTTTCTGTGACGCAGCCTGTGTCATCCCATATCCAGGTTAGATGTCGAAGCCACTTTTAGAACTTCTGGACATGCCACTGCCCATTGAAGTCTGTGGGCAAGCTTTTAAATGGTGATGACTACATGAAACCAAACATTTAATGACACGCAAATTGTGAATAATGCTTTGCTTGGATGTATCTGCTTGGAAGTGATCGAAGAAGAAACAAAAGTCTCGGGCCATAGGGAACATGGCACAACACACCTAACCCCTGCGAAATGTCCCACTGCCTACAGTCAACTCTTACCAGAATTCATTTACAACCTTTCTGCAGTGTTTTTATAGACATTTTAAAGGCCTAGATAGTTGCACTACAGTTTTTTCTTGCAGCAGACATTTCATTTGCACCGCCTCACTAGGCATTTTAGAGTAGACAGTCTGTTCTACAGCAGACATCTGAAAGGTCTGTAGTCACACCACAGTGTCTGTTTTCGGATCACACAATCTAAAGGTCTAGCCATATTGCTAGTGTCTTTTTCAAGCAGACATTTTAGAGGTCAGGACACCCATTTTACGGATAGACATGGACGTCGTTATCCTCCACAGAGACGATTCCCGCTTTGTGTCGATTGCAACTGACTTGTGATTTATTCTGCTGCGGTTTCATCTCGACAAAATTGGGGCCGTTTTGACAAAATGCTGGATGGTCTAATCAATTTGAATTGCATAAATTCACTGCGTGCTGGGGATCCAATCAACAGCCTTATTGCTACAGTGTTCTTCAATGTACACTCTTCTAAAGTCTGATAGCAGCAGGCATTTGTGGAGGGTCGGTTTAGTTGCATAGTTAGTTGGTAATTTTAGCAAAATGGAGGAATTGGGGTGAGGTGGGGTGGGACGTACATCCATAGACCCATAAACTTAGGGAACCGAAGCTCTTCCATATTGTCTTTCTTACTGCACCACAGAATGGGTCAGTTTGGGTCCGTCCGTTTATCACAGCGGCGGAATTGGGTGTGTGATGGAGTAGGACGTTATACTGTATAAATCAATACACCCTAAACTTGGAATTAGAGCGGCGAGAAAGATCGAGGAGGAATCAGGCTAGGTACGATTTTCGAAAACTCCTTTTCCCAGTTGTTTTGCTGTTGACGAATTCTTAAGTATTTCCTTCAAGGCCACGTTCGTTAGGCCAAGATTAAGCACTTAGCTGGCCACCAGTTTAAATCAATTTATCATTAACGTCAACATTTCGTTTTTGTTCTCACTTGCATTGCTCGCGCGCATTCCTCCAAATCCTCGATTCTGTCGGGCTTTCCTGATTACCCTTTGGTATAATATCTTAAATTTGAAACTTAGTCGAAGTCACGATCACGAAAATATATCTATAACAACTTTTGTGTTTACATTTGGGCTCGTGCTGAGGCTTTCTTCTTTCGACGTTCTTCCTCGGCACGAAACTGAGATTCAGAGTTTTACTAAAAGAAGGAAGGCCTCTCCTGGATCGCGCCAACAGCGCTTTAAGTAAGTAAGTAAGTAAGAATGTTTAGAGCTCCTTCGGTAAGAGCGTTACCTCATAGCGCATCGGCACAAGAAGAAGCCGGTTCGTATACCGATCGTCGCTGTATTGAAGAGATTTGTATTTGGGGCTAACATGGTCCGTACACAGGTACCCAAAATGGCGTGGCGCCCAGTCAAAACGCAGCCTTGGTGAAGGATGTCACCTATATAAATCCATTGAAAATGAGCAGGGTCAAGGCTATAATTTTGTGTCCATGTTCGATATGGAAACACGTACACAGAGGGTATTTTTCTATCTGCTCTCTGTGGCACGTAGCAGACATGTAATAGTCACCATCAAGGCTTGCAGTTCAGGTAGTTTGTTACAGTTTGCGGTTTGCAATAATTTTTAATCATCATCTGTAATCACAATCCCAGGCAAAGTGTTCTGTAGAGTGTTGATGAATAGACTGAGAACAGAGGTGGATAGAACTTTGAGAGAGGAACAAGCGGGGTTTCGACCTGGGAGGTCATGCAACGAGCAGATATTTACACTAAGAAACATAATCGAACAGAGCAGTGAGTTCAATAAGGAACTGTTGGTAAACTTCGTGGATTTTAGGAAGGCGTTCGATAGCATAAATAGGGATACGCTCTGGAACATAATCAGACTATATGGAGTGCCGGAAAAGTACATAAACATCTTTAAAGCCCTGTATCGGGACGCAAGCTGCTGCATCAGAACAGAAAATGGCAACACATTAATGTTTCAAATAGTAACAGGAGTACGACAGGGATGCGTTCTGTCCCCATTCCTATTTGCCATTGTCATGGATTACATCATGAAAAGAGCGATGAACGAACCTACTTTCGGTATAGGATGGGGACAGGGGAGATTGAAGGATTTGGACTTCGCAGATGACATAGCCCTGCTAAGTGAAACCCACATGGATATGCAGAAGATGACCACGAGGTTACAGGAGATGGGAGAGGGGGTAGGACTATGCATCAACAGTGCGAAAACAAAGGCCATGATCGTTGGAGACACGGAGCACTCAAACATCAGGATACGTCAGGAAACTATAGATTATGTTAGCAATTTCCCATACCTGGGAAGTTTTATGGAGAAGGATGGAGGCGTAGAGATGGATGTAAAGACAAGGATTGGCAAAGCTGCATCAGTTTTTCAGAGAATGAGGACAGTATGGAGATCAGGAGCGTTGAGAAAAGACGCAAAAATACAGTTGTACTCAACATTGGTGTTGCCTGTGGTGCTATATGCGAGTGAGACTTGGAAGACAACGGTGAAGACAACAAAACAACTGAATGTCTTTCATAGGAGGTGCCTACGATCCATACTGGGCATCTCATGGAGGGACCACGTCAGAAATGAGGAGGTGCTGAGGATGGCGGGATCGCAGGATCTTGAGTTTGCGGTTTGCAATAATTTTTAATCATCATCTGTAATCACAATTTAGAATCTTTTACGTTGAATACGTAAATCCAACTGGACAAGTGTCTTCCAAATACCTCCAGATTAAATGGAACTTCGTGAAGCAACAATGTTCGACTCTAACTGGCTTCAAACTCTGCTGTAGAAGCAAGACTGGTTGACTTAAGGGCCGCCCTCGTCAGAGTAGGATCCAGGTTTTGAAGTTGAGAGGAAGCATGGACGTAACTGTGGATCTTAAGCGGAAGTGATAAGCAATCCTCTGACAGCTAGGTTTGTTGGGCCTAAATTGAGCCCATATCTGGCCACAGGGTCAGCTGATGGCACAGTGCGGGTCAACTGTGGACCCAATGAACGTGGTCGTCTGTGTCAGGTCGCCATATAATAATAATAATAATAATAATAATAATAATAATAATAATAATAATAATAAATAATAATCATCATCATAATCATCATCTTTATCCAACAACTTCTACAGCGCCACTGTAATAATGCGAACCCGGTGTGCATTCCAAATTCCAAAGTGAGTCGAAAAGCCCAGAGGAAAACCTATTTTGAGGACCATAGTCCCCCCCCCCCCTCCAACACTGAATCTGCGTCTTCATGTGTCCAAGAAATCGAATCATAGACATCTTGAATATTAATACGATTGTAAATAACAGTATTTATCCATGAAAATAATAATTTGTGTAAATTGTTGTTTCGCAACAGAGAATCTTCTTCCATATATATGGCATCCAACGCAAACCGGAGGTTTGGTCAGAGCCAAAGGTTTTAAGAAGGGAACCCTTTTTAAAATCTTTGGTCAGAGCCGTATCATTGAATCAGCAGTCTAATTAATATTCATGATGTCTATGATTCTAATCCATAAAAACAGGAAATACACGTGCGCCGCCTTAACTTTTCTTCCAAGGCGCCGCGGCCAACGTGAAGAAAACCTAGATGCTCCCTTAAGCAAAAGAATATATACGTGCCAAACAAGTAGTGCGATTTGAGACGCATATACAGTATTCGCCAACCGCTTCGGTCGCTTTACCATCGTAACCTCCGAATTTCATTGACGCACAGAAACGCAGACTTAAGTCATGGGAACCGCTCTGGTAAGTATGACCGAATCCTTCACATCGACACAGGCATACCTCTAGTTATGTGAACCACACACAACGACGTACTGGCAAGTATGTGAACGAAAAACGAGTATAGGTCATCGTCAAGGCAGATACTCTCCGGGCGTAAATGTACGCGTTTTTTCTACAGCGACCGTTTGGCATCGAACCTGCTCATTTTCCAGTGAATTTTATCGTGTGAGATCCTTCACCACCGCTGTCCGTTTGAATGGGCGCCACCCCTTTTAAGATCCCCATGTACGTACCGTGCTAGCCTGAGATTCAAATCTCTGAAATAAGCCACGACCGGGATCACACTCAGAGGCGCTTTGACGTAGGGGTGTAGCTGAACCAGGCCAGCACCACCCGGTTTGCGAAAAATGACGTCTTTCGACCACTGGGATTGCTTCAATTTTCCGGCTTTCAGACGAATCTACTTGCTCGAAAAACAGGCCCCTTAAACGTAGCTTTAGACCTCCACGCCAACTGCGCGGCCTATAGTTAGACCACTGCTTTAGACAGGAATTATCTTGAATAGTCTTATGAGGTGGACGTACATAGGCACGGTAGATAGAAAAGAGCGAAGACGGCCATCGCCATCACAACTACCACTGGATTCGCGTTCGTCGTCGGAAAGTCCGTGTTCTCCGTCGCTGCGTTCGTCCACTTGGACGTCTCGTTCGTCGCATTGCCTGAGGAAGAGGACGACGCCGATGAGGAGTTGGGCTGGTAGCGTCGGAGGACGGCCCTCGACGCAGGCACTGTCGTTCGTGTCGAAGAGGCATCTGGTTCGATGGCACCAGTCTTGGAGAAGATGACGGCAGCAGCGGCAGCAGCAGAGGGAGGAGAGGAGGCCATGGGAGGTCTCTTCTCGTGGCTGTCGCGTCGCGCAGACTCGTTGCAGTTCGATGCCTCGTACAGGTAGAACTGATTTGGACGGTCGTCTGGAAAAACCCAGCAGTAGATGGCGCCCCAGGTCGATGAAGCAGGACGCCCCGTTAGAGAGGAAGAGGAGGACGAGGAGAAGGAGGCAGAAGGCGAGGCGGCTGGTGGCACGACACTTCGAACAACGATCGTAAGGTCGTTAGTGGGAGTGGCACGAAAGGACAGAATGCACTCGAAGGTCTTCGGTAGAGGGTCTAGGGAGTGGCATCCGAGAACGGTGAGCAGAATGTCCGTTCCGGAAACTGAATCGGTCACGTGGGCCGAACGAACGCACCGCGTTCCATCGCCAAGCTGAAGGGTCAGATTGAACAGAGCCACCGGTAGGTTGCATTGGACCGGTTGTCTCGGTTGTTGGCTGTACAACAGCCGGAAGTGCTTGCCCGGCAACAGACCGGAAGGCCCGCCACTGGTTTCCGGTAGAAAGGTGAAGAACCGGCAGTCGATCATGTCGACGGAAGTGACGTTGAAGGGCCAGAGAACCGCTCGGCTGAACTTGACGTAGAGCACGGACGGCGATTTCTTGAGGACCCGGAGGCAGAGGTAGCGCAGCCGACATCCGTTGCCATAGGCAGCGACGAGCATCACATCACTGGACGGCTTGATATGCGTTCCTCCACTACCACCACCCCCTGGTGGAAAGCCCCGCCACTCGATGCAGTGGAAGGCGTCCGAGCCACCACCACCACCACTACCACCACCACCAACAGTGACTGCCGTCTGGTTGAAGGTCACCGTTCGCCCGTCGGCCGAGTCGATCCATACCCCTATCCATTCGGGCGGAAACGAGCAGACGAACGGTCGAGTGGCGTTGCACAGGCGACACGATCGCGCGCATCCGAACGCCGTCTCGCCCGAGCAGGCGTCACGCTTCGTCGCGCACCACTCGTGATCGTCGACGCACAACGACGTCACGGGTCGCGGGGGGTCACGCACGACGCCCATGTGCAGGTGCCCGACGGACAGATCAGCCACCTTATTCGACGTCGACGCGAACAGGTCCTTGAAGATGTAGGCGTTGAAGCTGTCGTCCATCGCCAGGAAACGAGTCGGCAACCTCAGCAGCCAGAGCTGCGGCAGGCGTTCGTGTCTTAACATCACGAACGAGTATTGACCGTCTCGCCAGTCGGCCAGGCAGGCGAAGCGTTGCGGCGGTGTCCCGTTCACGTGGAGGTCCTCAGGGAGGCAGTCAGGGTGGCGGAAGTAGAGGTAAAGGTCGTCAGCGCCGTCCATGCATCGACTCTCCAGTCGTACCTCACCGCTTCCGCCGTTGCACTCCGAGCTCTGGACACCTCCTGCGCCGAATCCGCCGCCACCCCCGGGGCCACTCGAGGAGGGCGAGACGCGAGCGCTGAAGCCCCCTCGAAGAGCACAGCGCTCGCGTCCTGCGTCGAGGTCAGAGTGGCTGATCCGGTTCCGGTCAACGACGAGCCACCCATCCAGCTGCCAGGTGGTGTTCGTGCAGAGACCGAGGTCCGGTCGATCGGTCGGACTTCCGGTGCGCACCTGGAAAAGAGCTTCGGATCGCCGGACGAATTGAAGGCACACGTAGCTGACTTTTCGCTGACCTTTCTCCCGGTGCGATACGAGGTACTTGTCTGCGTCGACGACCTCCAGGCACGTCCGGGTGAAGGTCAAGGTCGAGGACTCGTTCGACCACTGGCGCAACTGGTCTCCGTCGACCGTGAGACGCAGCTGAAGGCGGGTGAAGCGGTCAAGGGCGCGGCCCCTCCAATCGCGCGGGGGGATCGTTCCGTTCGTTTGGATGTAGTCGGGCAAGGAACAGGATGCGACTGCATCGACGGAGGCCATGAGCAGGCATCCCAGAAAGCACAGCGGCTCAGGAAGCATGACTCGCCAGCAGAATGGCGGCAGCGCAGCTCGACCAAGATGCCTGCGTTGCTCCGAACACGTCCTGGGGAACATCTGTCGCGGTCACGGTTGAGATATCGTGGTCACTGTTGAGTTGGCTTGTCGTTCGCTTACGGATTTAGATATCGCAGTCACGGTTGAGTTGACCTGGCGTTAATCTACGGAATCGTCGACACGGTTGAATTGATTTGGTGTTCAGTTACCTGATCGCAGTAGGGATTGCGCTGGCTTGGCGGATAAGAAACAGCGGTCACAGTTGATAGAAACGCGTCGCCCAGACTGAAGCCATAGGCGTCATCCATGATTCTGGTTTGCGCAGAAACAAAATAAAGAATCAGTTAATATAAGTTAATGTTCGCCATAAGGCAGTAACTAATTTCTCATGCGCCTGTATAAGCTATGGAGTTCGCAAAGGCCGCTGTCTCTGTAGAAAGGATGTTTTGGTCCAAGAACGCAGTTAACAGCTGTACAGAACATCGCTCTATATAAGTACATGTAATTGGCGGCGACTCCGATTAAAAATAATGGGCAGCAAAGTTCTTGGAAGATTTCTCCAACATCGCTAAAAAATTCAATCGAAAAGAAATTGTCAGACTCACTCTGCTGTCGTCTCAGCTTCTGCCGTCTTTTTTCAGCTGTTCGTGCTGCTGTTGTTTCAGCTGCTTTTGAATGATTCTTATGTTTCGGCTCTTTGGTTTTTCTGTTTCTAATTTTTGCCATACTGTTTTCCTTATGATTTCGACTGTTGTTTTGTTTGTTTTGCTGCTCCTGTTTTTGCTGTTTCTGTTGTTGCGTCTGTTTATAATGCCTCTGGATCTGTTTGTTCCTCGTGTTAAGTCCTCGCTTGCTCAGCAGAGGGCTTTTGCTGTTGTTGGCCCATCTCTATCGAATGGACTTGAAGCGCCTCTGAGTAGTTTGTTCTGTAAGAAGCGCTACATAAGTTATCAAATACAATACAATAATATTTGCTGTCGCTTCTCTTATACTGTCTTTCAAGAATCTAGTGATTTTCCTGCTTCTGATGTTTCACTATTGTCTCTGCTTCTGCATGGTGTCTCAGCTATCGTCTCAGCTGCTGTTTTGGCAGTCGCTGTTTCTGCTTGGATTGTTTCTGCAGCAGCAGCAGCAGTAAAGACAACAGACAGACAGACAAACAGACAGACAGACAGACAGATATGCAGTCGACGTAGAACCACGAGACGGACTTGATTTCTGACGCTGCAACGACGGAAAGAAGCCCAGACTAGATGAATTGTATCACGCCGATAACCTGTGAACTATTCTGCAAAATATGAAGAGTCGACCACCCACGATACGGTGCCAGAAGCAGCAGCAGCAGCAGCGGTAGCATCCCTCAACTATTCGAGCAATGGATGCGGCAGTTTCTCTTGCGGCTGCAACCGCGGCCATTATTCACACTGGCGACTATTTATAAATCTCTGCCCACCCATCCCCCAATCACATAAATATTTACGATTGGGAATGTTATATATAAATGAGTTCGACTGAGTGTGCATATATTTATTACTGCTCATGCTTTAAAGATTAATTAGTATTATCTGTCGTTCGACTCTTAATGTTTATCTCCAAGAATCATCCAAATCAATGTGAATAAAATATTTCACCATCATAGTAATTAACACAGATATTTATGCATATCCACACATACACAGTATATATATATATATATATATATATATATATATATATATATATATATATATATATATATATATATATATATATATATACATTTGTGTATCAAGATACTTGACTATCTCTTTATTGCGTTGTGTGTGAATGTGTGTATCGTTGAAGTCGTAGACAGTTATTTGTACAGCGCCCTTTTCTTCGGCCTCGGCTGTGCTACGGCGCTATAAAAATTGTCTTATTATTATTATTATTATTAATTATTGCAGTTTCTCAGATTTAAATATTCGTGCATCAGCATCGTCTGGAAAAAACAAGGCCTAAAAACTCGAGATTTATAAAGAATGCTAAGTCGCGGTAACCAGTTTATTCACAGACGCTCAGTCAAAACAAAATCGATAGACAGGAAGGCCAAGATCAAAAGAGTCGGGCAGGAAGACAGAAGACTACGGTGGATGGTGCTAGGAATTTGAGCGGCGAGAGAGATAAAAGGAAGAGGAGGAATATGTATATATGTATGCATGTTCGTATGTATGTATGTACAGTTTGTGTGTATGTATGTATATATGTGTATGTATGCATGTATACGTATATATGTATGTATGTACACCTGTATGTATGTGTGTGTATGTATGTATGCATTTTATATATGTATGTATGTATGTACGCATATATGTTATTTGTTTGTTTGTTTGCATGTATGTACGTACGTATGTTTGTATTTGATTATTATATAGCGCCTTCATACTTCACATGGTTCGCAGTAGACGCCGTGTGCAGAGTTGCTGGTTTGTGTTATATTAAGAACAAACAGTGAGGAGAGATAGTCAAAAGAAGCGCTCGCAACACACGGTTACGGCTCCCCGACTGGCACTTCCCCGTTTAATGTCGCCAGAGCGCACCGCAGTTCAGAGATATTCCAGGTCTTCGTCAGCAGCCAAGACATGTCCGTAATGGAAAGTCGTTTCCACTTGATTCGTTTTGTTTCTTCGAATTCGTGATTGCCTCGTCGTAGACGCCATATTAAGCCCCGTCTCCAAATGGGTAAAGGCTGACCTGTGTACAGTTTGACCCATTCAAAATGGCGGTAGGGCTTCGATGATATAAAGTAACACCGTCCAGGAAAAAGTCCACGTATGTATTCCTGAATGTATGTATGTATGTATATATGTATGTATATATGTATGTATATATATGTATGCATGTATGCATGTATGTATGTATGTATGTATGTATGTATGTATGTATTCATGAATATATCTCATATATGTATGCATTTCGGCCTACTTATAAGCAAATTTGTGTCTGGCTATCTCTAAAAGCGGTTTAACATTACGATGTTAGATATAATTAGATGCTATTTCTAAGCTTGGTACCAGCCTCTTGTTTTGTTATTATTATTATTATTATTATTATTATTATTATTATTGTATGTATATATATGTATGCATGTAAGTATGTATGTATGTACGTATGTATGTATGTATGTATGTATATATGTATGTATGTATGTATGTATGTATGTACGTACGTACGTATGTATGTATGTATATATGTATTATATGTATGTAGGATGACAGCAGCCACATAAGGTGGTGATGATGAGGGAACAGCCTGTTTTCCTCAGCATCAGCAACCATGCCTAGAAATCGCGCCTCGCCTACAGAGAAGCGGAAAGTCCGAATCGTGTAATCGTTGGTCGCGACTTTTTGGACATAATTTGCTTTCTGTGACAACGAGTCCAAGTCTTCGGTTTATCGACTGGAAAGCGGAATTATACGTCCATAAAGCAGGTATCGGACTATCGCACGAGTGCCCTGTCGACGCGGAAATCACAGAGAATTCGTGGTGCGAATGATGGAGGCTACGGATTCCCCCGTCGGTAACGCGGACGGACGGATTGTGTCTTTGTGCTGGTTTAGGCCGGTCCACTACTCTCTCTCTCTCTTTGTCTTTCTCTCCCTTTGTCTCTCTCTCTGTCTCTCTCTTTCTCTATCTCTTTCTCTCTTGTTCTCTCTCTCTCTTTCTCTTTTTCTCTTGTTCTCTCTCTCTCTCTTGCTCTGTCTATCACTATCTCTCTCTTTCTCTTTCTCTTTTTCTCTTGTTCTCTCTCTCTCTCTCTTTCTCTCTCTTGCTCTCTCTCTCTCTCTCTCTCTCTCTCTCTCTCTCTCTCTCTCTATATATATATATATATATATATATATATATCTTTTTCTCTCTCTTACTCTCTCTATCTCGCTCTCTCTCTCTCTCTCGCTCTCTGTCTACCACTTACTCTCTCTCACACACACTCTCTCTTGCGCCTGATTTTCAGTCTTTCTGTAGGTAGTTTTCTCTCTTCTGCCTCTGTTTGTCTGTGTGTCTTTTTGCTTCACATCCGCCGGGAAATAAGCTGGTTCCTGCGACTTAGCTTCGTTGGGCGCTATATAAATCGGCAGTTTTTACGATCACATTGCTTCCCAACGTCAGGTCGTCTAGGAACGCTTCGTTTAACTCGGACTTCAGCTGACGAAGGATCGACAGAATTCCAGGGGATCCATCGGATCACCCTTCTGGGTACCCGATTCTGATCGAAGAATATTTGGAAAGTGAGAAATTTGCACTGGATGGCAGGATCTCTGCTGGTGGCTGGCCAGATCACGGACCTTCTTCTTCTTATTTCTATTCCTCTGCCTTCCTTTTCTAATTAATTTCTAACTCTAATTCTCATTCCTGCTTCTCTTCCTGCTCTTCCACATTCCTTCTTTTCCTTCCCTTTCGGGTTTCTGTTTATGCTGTTCTTCCTTTCCCCATTCTTGTGATACTGTTTCTCCTCTTCCCTGTTCCACTCACCTTCTTACTCCTCCTCACTGTTTCTCCTCCTCTTGCCTACCATCCTCCTTTCCTCCTCCTTCTCCTCCTCCTGTTCCTCCTCCTCTTCCTCTTCCTCTTCCTCCTCCTCTTCCTCTTCCTCCTCCTCCTCCTCATTCTCCTCCATCCCTCCTCCTTTTCCACCTCCTCCTCCTTCTCCTACTCCTAATCCTCCATTTCCTCTCCTATTCTTTCACCTTAACAATCGTCTTTTCCCATCTCCACGACATTCATCTTGGTCATCGGTGTGACCATCTATCCTGGTTTCACTGCCTGCTTCGCGCTTATTGGCTGCGTGCCTGACCGTGCCCTTTGACCTGACCTATTGTCTTGTAGTAATGGAAGGCACGTCGCAGGGTTTAGCCGATTCTGCTGCCATCTGTGGGTCGCAAATGAAGGCAAAACTGTTCGGCAGACACACGAAGGGGACATCCATGAACGACAGCTCTGCTCAGACCAGACACCTGCGTTGCTGCATCTTTGTGAAGCTAAAACTTGTATAGTAATAAAACAGTGGTAACTGTAATCGTAATCGTCCAAAGATAGCTAAGTCGCGATAACAAGTTTATTCACACATGCTCAGTCAAAACAAAATCGCTAGGCAGGTAAGGTCAGGTCCGGTTGCAGTTCGAGATCCAAGGGTCAAACGGATAGACAGTCAGATGTATGTATGTATGTATGTATGTATGTATGTATGTATGTATGTATGTATGTATGTATGTATGTATGTATGTCAGATGGATGTTGGTTAGAACTGGAGCGGAAGGGGATCAATCAGGATGGGATTTGTGGAAGTGGAATGTTTTCAGTTTGGAATGAAAGACTTGCGTAGAGGTTGCTAGAGATGCAGTGTTGGTGAGTCAGACAATTAGATACGAACAAAAATGCGCTATGTTTTCCAAAGTGGAAGTGCTAAGGAGAGGCCAGGAGCTTCAAAAGAACCATAAAATGTGGCACTTCGTCAATATTATAATGATATATATAATGAAAAGAACTGGCCGAATTTTTTTCCAACATCTGTGTTCGGCTACAATAACTGTGTTCTTCAATCAGACATTTGTTGTCTAAACGAGCTCTGGATCATTATACAGAGATAGGCCTATCTGGGTGTCGAAATCGAAGCCTAACGATTACATTCTCATCTGACCACTGGAACTCAACCCCGTTAAAGTCGCTTTGCTTCATTACCCGAATAACATGCTTATGTCTGTCTGTGTCTGTCTGTCTGTCTGTCTGTCTGTCTGTCTGTCTGCTTCGATGCAATGCCTTCACCTGCAGCAGTCATAGGTATTTCCTGCATCTCATCGGATTCTGGAAGATGGCGCATCTAATGAAGAACACGTGTTTTTTGGCTTCCCACCGAATCCAGTCAGAGATCTCGTGTAATTTGCACAGGACAGACGGAAAGGGAAAGACAGACGGACAGAGAGACAGAGGGAGAGTCAGCCAAAGACAGCATTAGAGGTATAGGCAGGGACACAGGAGAGACATAAGCAAAGGAATAGACAGAGGGAGAAAGAGGAAAACGGAAAGGCAGAAACAGAGGAAGCGGCATGAGACAAAAGCATAGATAGAGAAAGACAAGTGGAGATATAAAGGCAAAGGAGTAGACAAAGACAGAAGCAGAGGGAAGACAGATCGAGGCAAACAAGTAGACAGAAAGAGGCACACAGAGAGGCAGAGGCAGAGGCCGAGGCAGAGGCAGAGGCAGAGGCCGAGGCCGAGGCAGAGGCAGAGGCAGAGGCAGAGGCAGAGGCAGAGGCAGAGGCAGAGGCAGAGGCAGAGGCAGAGGCAGAGGCAGAGGCAGAGGCAGAGGCAGAGGCAGAGGCAGAGGCAGAGGCAGAGGCAGAGGCAGAGGCAGAGGCAGAGGCAGAGGCAGAAGCAAAGGGGACAGATGTAGAGACAGCATAGAGACAGAAACAGAAGCAGAGTAATAGACCGAGGCAGAGACCGATACTTAGGCAGACAAAGAGATGCACAACAGAATGACAGAGGAACACGGAGACTGTAAGGGAAGGCCAGCGATAGAGCCAAATGGAGAGACAAATGTACTGTACTGAAAAACACCTCGATGTACTGTAAAAACCTGGATCACGTGACTCAGCGTTCGATCCGACATCCGCCCTTGACTCAGAGCCGCGTGGCTCAATTTCGTTACTCTGGCGGCGCATAAATTTCTTCAGTCCTTTATTCGGCCGCCGGTTTCTTCATTACTGGGGGCGTTTCACTGAGCTTTCACTGAGCTGACATCAAAGACCGAACCGTTTCTCTTGGAGACTTCGGCCTCTGGCGTCAGCTGCAGTCGATTCTTCATATTGGCCGAGTCCTTCGATTATTCGACACACATTCAGAACATGAATACAGACAACACCGCGTCGTATACGCGCTACAGAAAGTAGTCACTGACAACACCAGACACCAGTGACGCTTAAATGTGTCGTACTCTTAGACACTAATTTGGCTTAATAGGCCTACTTGGTACACTTTCAGACAGAGGGACAGACAGACAGACAGAAACAAAGACAGACATAAACAGACAGACAGACAGAAACAAAGACAGACAGACAGAGACAGAGATAAGGACAGACAGACAGAGACAGAGACAGAGAAAGTATGGTGAGAGATGGAGGGAGAGATGACGAGAAACAAAGAAATAAAAAGAAAGCAATGGAAGAGTAAAGATAAAGATTTTGGGTGCGAGGAAGAGAAAATCACGAATGAGACAGACACTTAGACAGAGAAACAGGGATACAGACAGAGAACACAGGCAAACGATATACATATAAAAAGAAGTAAATTTATGAGCTTAAAGGCCACAGTTCCTGTGCACTGCAACGAGACAATTCATATCCGGAAGAGATTGGGGCACGCTGTTGCTTCGTTCGTATAACTGCCGACTGTGTTTTCGCCATGATCATTGGAGATATAAATTCAGGATGCATTTGATTGGACTGCCTCCAGCTAAGCCTATGGGTTGTAAGCTGCGTTACGTCGCTCACTCGCTGGGCTTAACTTAATGTCTGCTTATGACAGACAACGGTGTGGCTAATTAACGCTCCTATAGGCTCCTAGACGCATCGCTAAAGGAGGCCGAGGGGTCAACGCGTAGGCTTTTTCACTTATGCGACCAGGGTTCGAATTCCGGGTCCATCGTGTGAAATTGACATAGATCACAATGCCGAACTCCCTCAAAGGACAACATCATTTTGATTCCTTAAATCCAACACACGTACACACATACATACACACATACATACATATTCACATACATACACATATACATACATACTCACATACATACATACATACATACATACATACATACACATATACATACATACTCACATACATACATACATACATACACACATACATACATACTCACATACATACATACATACATACATACACATATACATACATACTCACATACATACATACATACATACATACACATATACATACATACTCACATACATACATACATACATACACACATACATACATACTCACATACATACATACATACATACATACACATATACATACATACTCACATACATACATACATACATACATACACATATACATACATACTCACATACATACATACATACACACTCACATACATACATACTCACATACATACATACATACACACTCACATACATACATACACACATACATACATACATACACATATACATCTAGACACATACACATCGCTCTTGGACACAGTGGCAGATGGCAAATACCTATCCCTTTCAACTTCTACGTCTGGGGTTCGAATTCCGGTTCGTCTTGATGTGAAACGGAAATTTCGTTGTAAAGCCATGGAAAAAGGTTGTCCAGCTGCTAAATTACTGTTGTTGTATTTGCGCTTCAGCCAAAATATCCTTTAACTCCAGGATCAAGCGAACCTGATGAATCGTCGACCTCTGGCTTTACAATCCATCTAAACCATTTGACAATCGCGAGACCTCGAATCGCCCCCCTCCGGACCTGAGTGCCCCTCTGGCCAGGGCGCTAAGTTTACCCTGATCAACACTTGAACAGTTCTCTTTAGCCGGGACTGGGCTCGGAGCGACTATGAGTAGATATCTTTTGGGTGCGCTATATAAATGTTCCGAATGACTGAATGAATGACTGAATGAAACCTGGTGAACGAATTAAAGTAAACAGTAAAGTATCCCATATCCCACAAGTGAGATGTAGGGGAGGCGCTCATTTCCTTTTCTTTAGGCCCTTGGGCTGGTGATGGACGAATCCGAAGCTCCTGGACACGGGGCCAGTGCATAACAGGACTTGCCGTTAACTTCCCAGCTTATGCAGGTACCAAATTATACTGCTTGGTGACAGAGGCACGGTGTGCGCAAACAACTTGCCCAGAGTCGTTACACGGAGTCGAACCCGCAACCGCATGTTGAAACAGTATCGTAATAAATATAGCGGACGACTTGTACAAGTTAAAGAGCACGTAAAGCATTGGGGTTCGAACCTCTTCTGAGACGGTTAGGCATACTTATCTTCGGTGTCAATGATTCGCTGCTATCGCTAGATTTGGCCCTATATAAATGTCAGAACTAAATAAATCGACAAATAAATAAACGTAGAGGCAAAAGTAAATTTAATTGCAGAACTAGGTTTTTCACTTCGTGTGCGTTTTGCCTTCGACTCGTGTGCCTAGCATAAGAAGAACTCGTGTCTTTTTTTCTGCGACTTTATGCTGGAACCGTTGACCAGCATCAGCAGCCCGTCCTAGCATCAGTCTTGCATTCATCAGCTGGCGCAAGGTCAGGCTTCCCATAAGACGCCGGATCGACCCCAGCATCAACATCTTCCGTCGCCTTAAACAGTCTCCGCATCTCAAGTGGCACCACGCTGTCTCAGCAGCCTCGGGTGCAGCGGAGAGATGACGAGGAGGGAGTCCGAATCCAAGAAATAAAAATGGCCGACTGACTGACTAACCGACTGACTGACCAACCGATTCACTTACTTACTGACTAACTGACTGGCTGAAGAAATAAATCAATGAATGACCGACCGACTGACCGGCTGACCTCTTGACCATATTGCTGACCCATACGACGTCAGTGTTGGAAAACATTTGCAGGCATAGTAGACAACAGGAGTTTGTAAACCAGATGCGATTGAATTCAGAGAGTTCTGTTCGTCGGGGAAAGAAGTAAAGAGTGTAAAATATATCACAGCAGTCGCTTGTAATTGCGATGGTGAGGAGAGAAGAGGAAAATTGCGTTAAAAGAATTATGACAGCAGAGGTTTATGGACGCCGCAGTCGGGGAAGACAAAAGAAGAGATGGGGAGACATGATTCAGCAAGACCTAAAGCTCCTCAGATTGAAGAAAGAAGATGCTAGAGATAGAAACAAATGGAAAAGGATTCATGTGGCTGAACCCTCCCCTAGGAGGGACTAATTCCAGCCAGAAAGAAAAAGAAGTCGCTTGTAATTGACTGTAAAGAAACAACATAGTAGAGAATTACATAGGTAATCGTAATCGTTAAGCTCGAGACTTCTACAGAGCCCAACAAAAGATAAATTGGGGAACCAGTTTATTCACAGGTACTGATATCCAGGCCCCGTCGGGGCAAGGGGCAGAATTTGACCCATGTCTACTCCATCCTTTGAGTTAGTATGCTTACATTACACCATGTTACAGTACATCACATCACATACACAACGTCACATTAGGATCACGCTTCCTTATATAGATTAACATTTACACTTACATCACATCACGAGTGCCTTGAACACTGTTCTTGTACGAAAGGCTTCGACGTTCTTGCAATTGTGTAGTTGTTGCAGTGAGTAAGTAGAAAGATTACGATAGATTATTATTTTTCTTGACCAATGAACATTAGCCAAGTTAAATAACGCGCGTATTTTGTGTAGTACATATGAGGACATGTCCTTCTTCCGGCTGAGGACAAAAGGTCTTGCTCTTGAAGGCAAGCTGACGACGAATACTATCGGTAGATGGACGGCAGATTCGGCTTTCAGGCCGGGTGAATGGACAGTCCTTAGGGATTGCGACGGGAGCCACTAGTCAACCATGGATGTACGGATCAGCCACATAGGTCGATTCATCATTAGTTCATTGTATAGGCATTGGCAACCTGTTTCGTGCAGAAGCCGAGTGTGATTTGTGGTTAAAGGAAGGATTTATGGTTAGGGGCCGAAATGAATGGGAAATGAACCCCGGTGGGGAAGTCTGAGAGGGGTAAGTCTGGTGGCATACAAGGACCAACCTCATAGAAATAAAAATCAACCCCAAATTGCCACGTCACTCATTTCTACTCTACTACTTGCTATGCGTTTGCTACTCCGTTGCCATTCCACTACTCCATTGCTACTCTTGCTACTCCGTAAATGCCACACCGCTATCTACTACACCATTGATTGCTTCTATTAAATGCCACAACCCTACTTGCTACATTACTTATTCGTAATCGTAATCCCGAGATTTATACAGCGCCCAGCGAAAGCCACGTCACGGGGACCAGCTTATTCTCAGTCAAAACAAATTCGATAGACAACAGGGTTCGGTCCAGATCAAGATCCGAAAGTGAGGCAGAGAAACAGCGTGGTAGCTACGGTAGTGATGTTTAAGATTGAAGCGAAAAGAGAGATAAGAAGAAGAAGGGGAGTCAGGATAGGATCTGATTGCCACTCCACTAATTGCTACTCCACTAATTGCTACTCCACTATTTGCTACTCCACTATTTGCTACTCGGCTAATGGCTACCGCAATAACTAATAGAAATTGACTAATCCCTATGGTGTGTCTGGTCTCACGATAAATGGCCTTCTCTAGAACTTTGCATATTTTCATATATGTATGTATGTTTGTATGTATGTATGTATGTGTTTTTGTATGTATGTTGGCGTGTTATCCGAAAGATCCATCAACCGTCAGCACCATGTCTCTGTGGAATAACGAAAGCTGCATGATTATTATTTCTGCATTTATTAAGCGCCACTACCTAATGGCAAAGTACCAGTCGATGGCTTCGAGCAATTGTGCGCCAAGAACTTGCTCAAGGTCTCTACACAGCAATCATCTCAGTGGAGTCTCTAACCCACACATGTCACTTCACCATCGGCACATGATCAAAAAACGTGCCTCCTTTTGTAAGTAAGTAAGTAAATAAGACATTTGATAACACGCCATGTGTCCATCGGCTGAGAGAGGAATCGTAGGCGTTTATTTACCTTACCTGGCCCTACCTCACATTATCTCACCTTAACTCATTAACGAATGGATCCATACAAATCAGTCGATAAACGTAGCGGAATTCATGGCTCGTAGCTTCTTTCCCATACTTTGCATTAGTTAGCCTTCTCTTTCCTGAGCTCACTAGTAGTAGTAGTTTAACGACATCTCATGGCATAAAAGGCCGTTGACGTCGCCCTCCTGCTTTATCCAGGCTTGGGACTGGCGCTACACGACTAAAGGCAGTGGCGGAGTTGAGCTCTCTAATCCGCTAAACTCCGCCACTGCCTTGTTTGGGGACAGTGCCAGTCCCAATCCTGGATAAAGGAGGAGGGCGACGGCAACGGCCTTTGATGCTATAAGCTGTCGTTAAACTGAGGAACTACTACTACTGCCTTGGTTGGGGGCAGTGCCAGTCCCAAGCCTGGATAAAGGAGGAGGGCGACGGCAATGGTCTTTGATGCCATAAGCTGTCGTTAAACTGAGGAACTACTACTACTACTAGTCCGCTAAACAAGTAGAGTTATACAAGTCTTCATTGCATTGCATGAGCAGTTTAGACACCGAAATGAACTAAAACTGATCGTGCAGTCTTTTTTTGATTATCTGAGCCACGCATTTAGTTGTTGGCCATATGAATCTTCATCGGTTGCGAGGAGCATATACGCCATTCCGGAGTTTAAGTCGCTCTCACCCGGATTATGTAGCGCTTTCAGTTGTCCTTTGTCAGACGCCTGTATCATAATGTAAGTAATGCCTCTGCCGTTATGTTTATGTATCATTCTGTATGTCTGTCTTTGTGGCTGGGAATCTTTCTTTATTTGTTTGCTGTGTTATGTATTCATTGTTTGTTTGTTCACGCCTACGATTCCTCGCTCAGCCGATGGATATATGGCGGGTAAAAATCCATTACTTACTTACTTACTTACTATGGCGGGTTAACAAATGCATTAAGTACTTACTTACTTACTATGGCGGGTTAACAAATGCATTAAGTACTTACTTACTTACTATGGCGGGTTAACAAATGTATTACTTACTTACTTACTTACTATGGCGGGTTAACAAATGTATTACTTACTTACTTACTTACTATGGCGGGTTAACAAATGTATTACTTACTTACTTACTATGGCGGGTTAACAAATGTATTACTTACTTACTTACTTACTATGGCGGGTTAACAAATGTATTACTTACTTACTTACTTACTATGGCGGGTTAACAAATGTATTACTTACTTACTTACTTACTTACTATGGCGGGTTAACAAATGTATTACTTACTTACTTACTTACTATGGCGGGTTAACAAATGTATTACTTACTTACTTACTTACTTTCTTACTTACTTACTTTCTTACTTACTTACTTACTTATTAAGATTGAACCACAAAGTAAAAACCCCAGAACCCTCTGATTTGGCGGATAACCCGCTCGCACAGGTTCCTGACACTAGATAAGTTGCACGCAGTACTCGTCGGTTTGGCCACACTACTCTTAAAGAGCGTTGCCATAGCAACAAGATGCGGAGGGACACAGGTAGTGCGTCGTGCAAACGTCTTGACGATATCAATGCGCATGATTTGTCAACGTCCGGCGTTTTCCCCGATTCAGCAATCATTCGGGAACCGGTTGAACTCTGTTTTGACCGTTATCGTCATCGTTATCGTTATCGTCATTTTCGCCTCTTCCGCCGTCCTCATTGCTGGCCGAAAGAACAACGACTGACCTTCTCCAGTTCGCCAATCTAAGACGAGCTTTGCGCCAAACAAAGCTGCTGTTCCAGAGTGTTGTATGTATGTATGTATGTGTACATATATACAGTATGTATGTATGTATTTATGTATGTATGTATTTATTTATGTATGTATGTATATATGTATGTATGTATGTATGCATCTATGTATGTATGTTCTAGATGTCTATATAGCGCCTTTTATTACCCTCTTGAAGGCACTAGGAATGGATATGTCTACGGAAATCGCAGTCTGTTATCGTTTTCCCGTGTACACCCTATATTCATCTATGTATATATATTATATATATTGTCTACACCGGCACGGTGGTCTTTCGGTAACGCGTTTGGTCAATGATCATGTGGTCGCGGGTTCGACTCCGAGTAACGACCATGGGTAAGTTGCGCACACGTGCCTCTGTCACCAAGCGGTATGATTTGGTACCGGCGTAAGCTGGGAAGTAAACGACAAGTCCTGCGATCCACTGGCTCCGTGTCCAGGACCTTGGGATTCGTCCATAGGCAGTTCTAGGTCCCAGAAAAGGATATGAGTGCCTCCCCTACGTCTCACTTGTGAGATATGGGACATACTTTACTTTACACCGTATTATTCTATTTAATGTTAAACACATCCCTTAACTAACGATTGAATGCAGCTGGTGTCGACATCTACAGCGTAAGAAGAATGCGTTTAAAAGATATTAAAATCAGCTAGGGCACATTTGCCCATAGAAGTAGTGTTCAGTGTTTAGCGACATCTTGTGGCTGCCATTATCATCGACATCGACCTTACTTCATTTTGTACGAAGCACTTATAACGAATCAACGCAACTGAACTATACTTAGGGCAAGACGGAAGCGTTTAAAAAATGTTAAATTCAGCTTTTCATTTTATCTTTTGTAGTAAAATCAAGTGAATAAGGACATCTTGAGGCTGCCAGGGCCGTCGACGCCGACCTCACCAAGGCCTACTTACTTACTTTCTAGATGAACAGTTTTATTCTAGATGAACAGTTTTATTTTTGCTACCAAAGAGGTTATACTACTTACACTTAGAGCAAAGAGGTTATATGACTTACACTTAGAGTATATATCATTGACTTAGAGTACATATCATTGTTTGCTACAATAATGTAGATAAGAAAGTGACCTAATCTTTGCATGACGTAGAATGAATTATGACGTCGATTCCTGACGTACAACATTCAATCGCAGTTTCCGCATTGTCCAATGGGAAGCTTCGAATGAGTCTCGCAGTCGGAGGAAATCAATAAATAAAGATCGATTTAGAACCTGGCCTCTGATCTTCTCTCTGATCGCCCTCAACATTCTTGGCAGGGGGCCTGATAATACCTGCCAGGGATCTGAAACTTTGGGGTCTGTTCTCGAGGCTTATGCCTCGAGGTCTAGGCCTTAAGGTATGGGGTTGGGACGAACCCCATTCCGTCGGGATTTGGTAAGTTTCTTTAGAGGTCATGGTGCGGAAGTTAAAGAAACTAAGATTATTATTATTATTATTATTATTATTATTACGAAAATTTCTAACGCGCGCAAAGTCACACAGAAATGCGAATCGGAGACATGAGAGGAAGTAGACATTTTAGATATATATATATATATATATATATATATATATATATATATATGACAAGATAGATAAATAGAGTAAACCAGCGAGCGAGCGAGTTAGTAAGTGAGTAATCGAGCGAGCGAGTTAGTGAGCGAGTGAGCGAGTGAGCGAATGAGTGATTGAGCGAATGAGCGAGTGAGCGAATGAGCGAGTGAGCGAATGAGTGAGTGAGTGAGTAAGTGAGAAGCTGAGAGCGATAGAGAAATAGAGCGGAAACTTAGGGAGAAAGATAGGGGAGGAAATAGAAATAGAGAGAGGCAGTCCAGTGATTCAGTGAGCGAGAGCTAGTAGCATAGAGACATACAGATACGGAGAGACAGAGAGCGACAGGGGCAGAGACGCATAAAGACAGAGCGAATACAGATGTGTCTAGGAAGCAGCTGTCTTTGTACACGAGGAAAAGAGTCAGCCTTCAAAGTAGACACGTTTGTGTCGTAAAAGCGGATCAACGTCGAGATTTCCATTGCAGCAGCCCAGCCACCTTTAAAGTTTCCATCTGCCAAGTATACATACATACGTTATGCATACACGTGTGTCTGCACTCTCAACACTAATGTCTGGTCAAAACAGTCACTGTAATGTGGCCACTAGCTACAAGAACTTCATAAGTAGACACTTTTAAAGCCAGTCAGGGGAAAGTAAGGAATACACAATGTGGCTTTTCCTAAACAGGCTAAAAGTCGTTTTAACTACTTTCAACTGACGCTTTTATGTCATATTTTAAACGCAAAATGTCTGACGTAATAAACCAAAACAAACTTGGCCTACGATCAAATGTTTTCCCCGACTATACCATAAAATCTACAGTGACCGCTCTGTCGCATTGAAGGTCCAAACTGACATGTTTTAAACATAGTATTGATGGTTAGTTAATGTCTTCGAGCCCATTCGGACCACGTTCATTAATGTCTGCTGATGGACTTTACGATTGTTTTGCAAGAATGTCCATGTACGTATTTAGACATATAATCAGTGGTTTTTTCCGGCACCTTTTCCAGCTAGTAAAAAATAATTTAGTGTTTAATACAAGAATTGTGTTACTAAGTTATTTTAATTATGTAATATAATGTAACTTATTTTTATTTTCATTCAGTTTTAGTGTTCACAACTTTACACTGTTTTCAGTGTTTATTGATTGATAAAAAGAATGAAATTTTAGCACAAAATTCCATAATTGTTCAGTTCCGGAACCTTTTTTTCTAGAAAAAAGCACTGCATATAATGCTTAACAATATGGGGCAAAAACATAGGGATTTCAACGCAACTTTGTGCTACACAATCTCCATATCTTGCCGAAAACAAGTGTGCATGCAGTCCAGTTTCTGCCTATAAATAAAAGCGAACAATTCTCAGGAGAGAAGAAACGGAGAAGTTTTCTGCGTTTTTATCTGCCTTAACACTTTGCTGGATCTGATCTATGACTGATCATGCGATGAGGATAATCGATCTGGGGGTAATATACGACGGGACACCCAGCTCGTATTGTCACTAGAGATGGATAGTATCAAGCGCCATCTATTCATTGCAAAGACGCACCACATAATTGTCGAATGGCTGGTCACTCATAAAGCCACACAGCATGGCTATCTAACTTGGCGCATGTATACATCCACGCAATATATATACATATATACACATATATAAATGTATATATTGCATGCATATAGTGCACGTATATTTTCAACACATATATATATATATATATATATATATATATCCCAAAATTCCAGATAAAACTGAATGTGTACTTGCTATTACATATCCCAAACAGAATATCCTTGTGTTCGTACATTTATATATATAAATGTTCTATTCACACACACAGTTACATAAATAAATGTGCTGCATTTATGCATACACACTGCATTCTGTGTGTTTATATATATATTGTTTATATATATATAATATGAGTGGACAGTATATGTAGATATATATATATATATACACTGTGTCCGGAAAAATTCCAAGGCTTTACGGTAAATATGAAAATAATTAGTAAACATTAATCGATTTTTAAAATTCCAAAAACAGTTTAATCCTGAAATATTATTTGCACTATAATTGTTGTTTTGGCGTAAAAATTTTATAACAATTTTGTCTTCCTCGCTGAACGCCATTTTTCTAGCAACTTTCTTTACAAAATATAAAATTCAAATACGTCACTGTGACGTAATTTTAAACGGGGGCCGTTAATAAATTACAAAGAATTTTGTTGGTAATTATATATTTCAGGATTAAACTGTTTTTGGAATTTTAAAAATCGATTAATGTTTACTAATTATTTTCATATTTACCGTAAAGCCTTGGAATTTTTCCGGACACAGTGTATATATATATGTATGTATATGTACGATAGTTGTCCTGTAGTACTGAAGACATTAATTTTATTTTCTTTGTTTTTTTCTGTTCAATTATAAGGTTCAAACCAGCATCGTAAATATTGTCATTAGCTGCATGCTTGAGTCGGTCCGTTCCAGAAGAAGAATCAGAATTTGCTTCAGTATAAGCATCTTCAGCAGCTTTAGAAGCAGAAGCTTCATAAGGAACTTCAGTACAAGCTTCAGGACAAGCTTCAGAGGAAGAAGAAGGAGGAGGCGGCGGAGAAGAACAAGAACAAGAAGAACAAGAACAAGCAGAAGAACAAGAACAAGAAGAAAAACAAGAACAAGAACAAGGAGGAGAAGAAGAATAAAAAAAAGAGTTAAAGAAGACTTCATTTTCTTAGCCTTGGTATACTAGGGCGGGTGGAAACGTCTCTTGCCGCCTGATCGCCTCACCGACAGTGTCCGGTCAATCAGCTCATTTTATTGCTATGTTCGCCCGGAAGGCCAAGTGGAAAAGAAACAACTGCAACACCCATTTGGGGTGTTGCAACATACCAACTGCAACACCCATTTGGGGTGTTGCAACATACCAACTCCAACACCCATTTGGGGTGTTGCAACATACCAACTCCAACACCCATTTGGGGTGTTGCAACATACCAACTGCAACATACCAACTGCAACATACTATGTTGGGGATTTGAACCCCAACCCATAGAACAACAGATGGTCCCCAACAGATGAGGGAAAGCAATTTCACCACCAAAACCTGAGTTGCTTTTCACATTATCGCAACTAATGTGATGCGTTAGGAAGTGGCTTATTGTAATCACGGTTCCAAAGCCATTGTCTTTGATACCCACTTACTGATTTTAAGGCATTAAGAATGGACAAGAATGACTGATTTTTCTTTTAAGCATCTGCACATTTGGTGCATCATTGGCTGATGCCTTGTGCATTAGACACCGGCGCGATAGAAGTTATTAATTACAATTACAATTACATGTATACCGTGAAACCAGCAGCATCTCATTGCCATGACAACTGCTTCATTCCCTCCATCTTCTTCTTCCTCTTTCTGTCTCCCTGCTTCTACCCTAAGTCCTACGCACTACTCTCCTATGTCTCCATTGTCCCATTCTCTGTATCTCTATCTCTGCCTCTGGCTCTGTCTGCCCCTGACTCAGTTGCAATCTCGGCTGTGTATATCTCAAGTGGGACCCATGCCAGAATTACTGGACTCTTTCCATTTGATGGTGCCGCAGCAGCAGTAGCAGCAGCTGCAGCCGTTGCAGCAGCAGCAGCAGCAGACAGCATCGAATGCATCGTCCAGGATTCTGGTGGCTGAATCTGTGCTTTTAAGAAATCCCTTGTCAAGTTTTCTGATCTGCGATTGGAGAAAAATGTCATCATGAACTGACAGATCAAGAGACGACGACTGAACACGAGAGACGTCTCTCGGAGAATATTACAGCAAATAATACCCATTGTATGGACACGCAGCAGGGGATCAAGTAGACATTGCTACAACACACAAACAGACAGACAGACAGACAGACAGACAGACAGACAGGCAGACAGACAGACAGCCAGACAGACAGACAGACAGGCAGACAGACAGGCAGACAGACAGACAGATAGACAGACAGACAGACAGACAAACATTGAAATCTGAAGAAGGTATTATTGTTTCCTCTATCGCCATTCTGCAGACAGAAAGAAAAACATCAAAGAAGGCAAATCCTCTTCACATCGGTGGTGATATGTATGTATATATATATATATATATATATATATATATATATATATATATATATATATATATATATATATATATATATATATATATATATATATATATATATATATATATATATATATATATATATATATATATATATATATATATATATATATATATATATATATATATAACGAATTGCGAGGCAAGCATAAAAATTCTACAAGAAGCAGAACTAGGCCTCAGTTCGCATATGTAGGTCTCGGATCTTTCTATACTAAATTTATTCCCTCACTATTATAGGTATATGCACGTGCGCGCGCGTGTTTGTGTATGTGTGGGTGTGTTTGTGGGTGTGTGTGTGGGAGGGAAGGAGGGAGGGAGGGCTGTGGGATGAACTATTTGTCTTTGATAAGTCGGCTTCTAGGCTGACAGGTGGAACATGATGGAAAACATGCATACTGATGCCGATCACGAGACGATGCCCACACAGCCTCCTCAGCTTTCTATCCAACAGAACCAACGGAGAAACAGAGACGCAGCATTCACGGGTGGATGCCGACTTCTGCGTGCCGGCATCTGTCTGTCTGTCTGTCTGTCTGTCTGTCTGTCTCTTGCATGAAAAGGATGCGCACTGCATATATACAGGATATATTTACATATCTAACCCCTACATGAATTAAGAAACAAAATATGAGCTTTGGCAGATCATTTGTATCTGTCATATTTTATATATATATATATATATATATATATATATATATATATATATATATATATATATATATATATATATATATTAATGTGCAGCCGAAATAAAAATATCTATAACTGACTTCATGAATGAAAAATAGTTGAAATGACTGCTCATTTATCAAGCTATCGCGACCTTATCTATTACTGTCTCGGTCGATTCTGCATATATATATACTCATTATATAAACCAACGACATATATATATATAAGATTATATGTATGAATGTTATATATGTATGCATAGGACATGGATAGTGAGAACCAAGACGCCAATAGAAAAATACCTAGGCGTATACACAAAGAGAGATAGAAATGAAAACATTTGTAAGAGAGCGAGACAGAGAGTCAGAGAGACAGAGAAAGAGACAGACAGACAGACAGACAGACAGACAGACAGACAGACAGACAGACAGAATGGAGAGTTTGAAAGAGTAAAGAGCAACTTTCGAACAATCATGGCGTATTATTTCAAGCGCCTATCAACAGGGACCAAATATGGTTTTCAGCGACGGGACCTATTGGACGTACAAGTACGGCCCGTGTAATAGGCCTATAGTATACCTCCCGTTCTTCCGATTTTCTCATTACGCCCACTCTGCACCCAAATTTTAGATCCTGGATCCGCCTCTCCGCAACTAGTTGCATGGCTGTGAAGAACGTTCTTCACGATATCTTCCTAATTAGAGCGTATATATTTCAACCTATAGTTTTGTTCTTGCCATACTTGTAAATGACGCTATATAAATGTTCGATGTCCGCAGTTCATGCATACATGTAACTGTAAACACGTGCTTTGGGTATAATTACGTATGCATGTATTCATCAGGACACTTAATGTAGCGCATTTAAGTATCGTACAATGGACACACACAACTGACTACCTGATTAAACAGCTGAGTTTTAAGACAATCCGAAGTTGTTTGCCGAATGGAGTTAAATGTTTTATGCAGTTATATATTTATATATATTATTTATATTATTTATATATTATATATATATATTTATATGTTCTTGTTGTTCGTCCGCTCTTATCACTCTTATCAATTATCACTCCTATTCTTCCTCTTCCCCTTATCTCTCTTCTCGCTTCAATTTCAAACATCATCCACCGTAGCCGTCCGACTGTCTCACTGCCTGACTCCTGGATCTTGACCTGGAACCGAACCCTTTTTGCCTATCAATTTTGTTTTGACTGAGCGCCTGTGAATAAGCTGGTTCCCGCGACTTAGCTTTCGTTGGACGCTGTAGAAATCTCGAGATTACGATTACGATTACGATCACGAACAATAGCAAGAGTAAAACAAAGCTATTTCGAAAAAACAAAAAGACGTAGTCTTGGGAACAACTGAAAGCATGTAAAACAGGCGCAAAGGTACATAAGCAGACACCAAACACACATGCAAGCAGCAGTTTAAGAAGACACATAGACACGCGTAGAAGCAAAAGGAAATGCCGACAAACCGATCGGCAGAGAGATCTAGAAAGAAGGCGCAGCTAAAACGACGAACAACAAATTAATATCGAGATACGATAAGAAACTGATATCTTTTCCATGTACCCAACGTGAGTTGCACACACAGTTATCGCCAGCCGCATAAATCTAAAGAAAAGAGAGATATTCGTGCAATTAGAAATTGCCTCGTTTAACCAACAGGAAAACTGAGTAGATACGGTTGCAGATTGATTTAAGCTCTCTCGACTGGTAACGCGGAGAGTGAGGGTTCGATTCTCCCCGAATGAAGCGGTACTTGCCTACGGACTAATTTCTGTAATCTTGAGGGATCATATGTACCACGGGTAAAAAAATTTATAACAGTAATGATGATGATGATGATGATGATGATGATGATAATAATAATAATAATAACGACGACAACAACAGTAATAATTACAATCACACTGTTATTGTTATTAACATTAATTAATAATGCTGAGGACTCCGATGTTGGTGGTGGATCATAGCTTGACTTCTGTTTTCTCTCACTTATTGAATTTCGACCTGGAATCTCTAACGAATTATGATTTGAGGGCGAGTTCACACGAACCGACCATCGATTGATGCTTTAATGTAATTGTAAACGAACATTTATAAAGCGCCACTTAGGAAACAGCGGCACTCCTGACTTGAACAAACAAAAAGGATTTCAGGCGTTTGCGAGACTGGGTAGGAGAGAGACTAAGTAACTGAAGCCGCAGGTCAAGAGGAAGGCAGTTCCAGCTGGAAGGGCCAACAAAGGCAAAGCTCCTGGACTGAGCAGTCGTAGTGCGGATGCGAGGGACTACCAAGAGACCACGGGTAGCTGAGCGAAGGGAGGCATGGGCAGGCAACGAGGAAACCGGAATACAAAAAGAAGTTAAGTAGGACGGAGCAGAGCCTAGAAGGCAGTTGCGCATAAGGATTAGAATCTTAAACTGGATCCGTTGACTGACAGGAAGCCAATGAAGTGAATCACGAATAAAAGTAGATATATGGGCAGACTTTGGAAGACCACCGATAAAGCGTGCAGCAGCATTAAGTATAGATTGAAGCTTGGAGGTGTTAATTGCAGAAAGTCCAATATAGGCAGCATTGCCAAAGTCAATCCTAGTGCAAATCAGGGCATGGACCAAGGTAGTGATATGTATTAATATTACGGCGCCATAGAAGCCAATGGATTACAGAAACAGGAAATACTCGTGGAAGCATTATAATTGGAAGAATATCTGGGCGGTTGGATAGTGATGGGCACTGTGTATTCACGGCATAAAAAGTGGGGGCACTGGCAACCCCAAAAAACAATTACGAGGATGCTTCTGACCATAAGTCTTTTTTTTCGGCTGCTTCAGTGGTTCAGATTCTCCCACTGAAGATATAGGATATGATAAGATAGGATAATTTAGGATAGGATAATATAGGATCGGATAATATAGGATAGGACAATATAGGATATGCTAATATAGGATAGGATAATATCGCATAGGATAAGATAAGATATATGATAAGAGATAAGAGATAAGAGATAAGAGATAAGAGATAAGAGATAAGAGATAAGAGATAGAGATAAGAGACAAGAGACAAGAGACAAGAGACAAGAGACAAGAGACAAGAGACAAGAGACAAGAGACAAGAGACAAGAGACAAGAGACAAGAGATAAGAGATAATATAAGATATAAGATTTCCTTAGGCAATTCGCTTCTGCACATAACTATGTCCTCTACTGCTCCAGCCAACCACATGTAGAACGGTGCAAGCACATGTTTGTGCGTGTGTGTACATGAACGTGTGTGTACATGTACGTGTGTGTATATACATATTATATATATTATTCTCTTCGTCTGTATATATATACTGTATGTATATATATATATATATAAACATGTTTACTTATTCCCTTCGTAAATGTCTCGTTTATTTGCAAAATGGTCATTTATTGCACCGACAGCCTCGATTGCCTCACAATACAACACGAGGCAGGACAGAGGCATGAGATGGATAAATGGACAGATGGGTGGGTGGGTGGGTAGGTGGGTGGGTGGGTGGGTGGTGGGTGTGGGTGGAGGAGGAGGCATTTCCCTTTCTGCAAAGTTTCAACAGCGATCGACTGTTGTGAACTGTCGTGTCGCTCAAGTTGACCAACGGCTTAACTTCCAATGCGAAAGCTCATCGCGTGTTATATATATATATATATATATATAATATATATATATATGCACGTGGCCTGCATATATATGTACACATGAATCTATGTGTAGAGATTATACATGTATATATGTATACACATATGTAAATATATGTATATCTGTTATAGAAAGGTATTGCAGCTCGTTTGAGAGGTACTAAAAGGCGTTATATTAAGTGTCTTGATACATACATACATACTTACTTACTTACCATACATACTTACAGACATACATACTTACGTACATACATACATACATACATACTTACATACATACTTACAGGCATACATACATACATACTTACATACTTACGTGCATGCATACATGCATACTTACATACATACATGCATGCATACATGCATATATATACACACATACATACTTACTTATTTACTTACATACATGCTTACACGCATTCTTACTTACATACATACATGCACACATACATACATACATACATAAATACATACATACATGCATACATACATACATACTTACCTACATGAATACAGGTCACAAGCAGTTGTCATCCGGACTTGCATGCCGCCTTGCGATTTTTGGTCCACTATTATCCATCCGCGCTACGCGTGTATCCTTCCGCTGCACTGCCCATGTAGACTGTCGTAAGATACATATATGAAGATATGTTTTAATGTTCGCGGACAAAAGTGCGGTCGTCTTACAATCTGCAATAATTTAATTTTATCGTCTACAATAATATAATTTTATCTCAGCCGGCCATCTCTTGTGTTTCCGATACTTTCCGGTTTTCAATCCGGAAGTGACAGTCGAACGATACATGCGAGATATACGCAAGACGACCAGACGACCGCACTTTTTCCGCGAACATTAAAACATATATTCATGTTATAGGGATTCAGACTTGGTAAGAAATGCAAGAAAGAAATCGTACTCACGACGCACATAATGCTTGATGCCCATTTACGTACGCACTAGGGTACGTCTGTATTGATAAAAGCAACGCTTTTAGGTCAGCAAAAGAAGCTAACTAAATGTTCGGATGCATATATATGGATGTGCGTCTCCCTCTGGCCAGGTATGCAACAAAGCATGTTAACAAGTATGTTAACAAGTATGTTAACAAGTATGTTAACAAGTATGTTAACAAGTATGTTAACAAGTATGTTAACAAGTATGTTAACAAGTATGTTAACAAGTATGTTAGCAAGTATGCTACTTAGTTACTAGTCAAAGGATGCTACTTGTCATCATAATTTGAAAATTGTTCTTTTCGCCGCGGCTTGACTGGGAACGCGCCCCTGTTTTTGTACCTATCCGTAGTTGCCTCATTTTTACAGCGCCCAACGAAAGCCGCGCCGCGGGGACCAGCTTATTCAGAGGTGCTCAGTCAAAACAAAATCGATAGGCAAAAGGGTTCGGTTCCATGTCAAGATCCAAAAGTCAGACGGAAAGACAGCATGGCAGCTACTGGGGGTGGTGTTTGGGGTTGGAAAGGAGAGAGAGAGAGAGATAAGAGGAAGAAGGTGTGTCAGGATAGGATCTGTGAAAGAGCAATGTTTTCAGTTTTGAGTGAAAGGCCGGTGGAAGAAATTGCAAGCGGTGGAGCATACAAACATGAAGTTAAGTCTCGCATTTGATAAGGTGGCTATGAAGCAATGGTAGCGCGCAGCCAAGATCCTACGGACGTAAGACGCCAAAGCAATCACAGGATCTTTGATAACACTCGTATAAGTAAAGCTCGTTCTGTTAAGAATAAATAAGACGCTGTTTTGCGTCATCGGGGGACAACTCGTTTTGACGGGTGCGTCATAATCGTATTGACGTCATCATAGACCTTAGAAGATGCCACGCATTCTTAATAATGAGTGAAAGTAATATTTGGTCAGATAATTGCAAGACGTTTTCACTGCACGAAAAGGACGACCACATGCGATCTCACGCCCCCAAAATCTTCAAGAATACACTAAGACACAACTATTACTCAGTTTACACGCAAAATTTTATGATGTGATATTTGACATTACGCGGTAGCAGATATGAACCCCAAGTTCCCCATTAAACGGGTTAGTGGTATATATATATGTGTGTGTGTATGTATATGTGTATATATATATATTATATGTGTGTATGAGTTTGTATCTCGCATACGTGGAGTTGAAAACATCATATTTATTGCATCGAGATGCTTTTCGCAATTTCTGGTTTTACTCAAGGGATCATATATAAACATAAACGTACGCATAAACACAGGAAAACAAATATATATACATTGCAAGCACAAACACATGCACGTGTTATGTTCATATGTAGTGTTTCAGCTGGAAACGCGGTCATCTAGCGTCGTGTTGACAGATGTTGGTAGATGATGAGAAAACAAATAAATCCAATGAAGAAGAAGAAAACAGAAGTCGAGTGGAAGAAAAATAGAAGAGGAGAGTAGTTGTAGTTGTAGTATATATAGGAGTATTTTAGTAGCAGCAGTAGTAGTAGTAGTAGTAGTAGTAGTAGTAGTAATAATAATAATAATACTGATAATACTAGTAGTAGTAGTTCGAGCCTTCCCTTAGACGGTTACTGTGTATGGACCTTGGCAAATCCTTCACTCACAATTGCTTCAGCATCTCAGATTCAGATTAACTGACATTACGGGCGTAATAAATGCAAAAATAATTAAAAGTAGTAGTACCAGTAGTAGTAGTAGTATGAGTAGTAGTAGCAGCAGAAGCAGCAGCAGTAATGGTAAAAGTAGTAGTAGTAGTAGTAGATGACGAAGACGACGATGATGATAATGATTAAGCTTGACCCCTATAACTAGAAGCGAATTTTCTCTGTTGTCTTTCTTCCGAGATGAATAATGGGATCTATCCTCCAAGCTATCTATTGATCTATTGAACTATTGATCTATTGATCTATTGATCTATAGATCTATAGATCTATTGAACTATGGGATACAAAAGCCAAGAAAGGTGAACAGTATGCAATTCAAACTGCGGCATGTTTTGGCATCCTGCTTTGGGAAGCGATCCAAACAGCAGCTACAACAACATCAGCAGCTCTACAAAAACATCCCGAGCAAAACAGTAAATGCCTAGTCAAGCACAGTGTTTTACAGGCAAACATTAAGCATTTCTACTTCTCCTCCCTTCCGTCACCTCATCCTTAAAATTTAGAAATTGCTCCATAGCCAAAGCTGCCCAACCTCTGTGGAATTAACATACGGCAGAATTACGACAATTATCTGATCTACCATACGAGCTCACCAACACTTCACGTCTTGCAATCTCTGCCTAGGTCTTTCGCTTAAAACTGAAAACAGTCATCTTCCACAAATCCTATATTAATCTCTCCTTTTCCCCTTATCTCTCTTGCCGATCCAGTTCTATACAATATCCGCCGTAGGCATCTGACAGTCGGCTTGCCTGACCCTTGGATCTTGACTTGGATAAGAATCTGACCTTACCTGCCTATCGATTTTGTTTTGACTGAGCGCCTGTGAATAAATTGGTTCCCGCGACTTAGCTTTCTCTGGGCGCTGTAGAAAGGTCGCATTTACGATTTCGATTACGAATTTTATAAATCAAACATGAGCATCATAAATTACTCCAAGACAAAACATTATACTGCATTAAAAGGCTTAAAGGAATGTAGGATGGTAAAAGGCTTAAAGGAATGTAGGACTATACGAATCTAGGCCTGCATCATGCTACGTTATGGTCCTACAGGAATGTGCAATGGCACAAATATGGCGGCAGTACGCAGCATCACACACCTAAAGGAATGTACAAAAGTACAAATATGGCCGCATTAGGCTGAACTACAGACCTGAGGGAACGTAGAATGATATGAATAAATTGCCTGCATTATGCTGAATTGCAATATGCTGAATTGCAGATCTAAAGGAACGTAGAATGATTTGAATATATTGCCTGCGTTATTCTGTATTACAAGCCTAAAGGAATGTACATTAGCACGAATACGTCTGCACTATGAAGTAGGAATAAAAGCATGCTTATATTGAGAGGAGGTGCTTTGGCTAGACTCGGGCGAACCCTCTTGGACATCATCCATCATCCTGCATATCGTGATCAGTTGACATGTTGGATCCAAGCGATAATCGACAAACGTTCAGACGGCGACATTCGGAAAAATGCAGACGACGTCTTTATCGAAGGACAACGGCGCGTTTAAAAGCAGACGACAGTCGCACGAAGATACGCAAGTGATGTGCAAAATCCTATTTTGGAAATAGTAATTTTATTTTGAGAATACAAAGTAGCATTTCTTACAAATTTTATTCTAAAACGCTTTCTGGAGTATTTTATTTCAGTATTTACGAAATTCTTTGAGATAAAGTACTTCATAGTATTTTATTCTTTATTTTAAAATACTTTTCTCGAGTTTTCTAAAAGTATTTTCAAAATACGTTGATAGAAAGTACTTTAAGAAATTAATATACTTTTATAAAGTATTTTTTCACAAAATATTTTCTAGTTGGAGAGTGCGTAACATCCCATCAAGAAAAGTGTTCTGCTATCAGCAAGCAGTTGCTGTTGAAAGGTTACTTTCGATTTTCTATTGGCGGTACGATCGACACAGCCAAGCGAAATCAATTTCACCAAGCGTTGTTTGAAAGTCTTCTAGCTAGCCTGTTAGCTCATTGGTTAAATCTTACGTCAAGGCGCCTCACGTGGCCTGACACACTTTGACGTCACAATCGTCGCCATGGTATCTCAGGTGGCCTGGTTTGCTCATTGGTTAAATCTTACGTCAAGGCGCCTCACGTGGCCTGACACACATTGACGTCACAATCGTCGCCATGGTATCTCAGCTGGCCTGGTTTGCTCATTGGTTAAATCTTACGTCAAGGCGCCTCACGTGGCCTGACACACATTGACGTTACAATCGTCGCCATGGTATCTCAGCTGGCCTGGTTTGCTCATTGGTTAAAGCGTACGTCAAGGCGCCTCTGTGAGCGAGGATCTTGTTTCGCATACAGACAATGGATATGTTTATAAGATTTAATCTCTGGCTAGCACGGTCCGTTTACGGGGACCCTAAGTGACGTGGCGCCCATTCAAAACGGACAGCGGTGGTGAAGGATCTCACCCGATTAATTCACTGCAAAAAGAGCAGGGTCAAGGACATACGGTCGCTATAGAAAACCGTGTACACTTGCATTTACTGTATCGGGATAACTTACGTTTGCCAATTGATTTGCTAGCATAAGAAGACTGACAACAGACACTACGGCTAAATTGGACACTTGGGAAAGACATCCAGCGTTATTGCCAGTGCCTTTGGTATTGACTGTTTTGACATTCATTAGCAGCGACTTTCTCCTAATCGCATTAACGTCCGATAGATTCAGCGTTAGTGATGTAATCTTTGTTGATCAGCAATGCACGGTTATGCAACCCCGTTTCCGATTAACCATAAATTAAGTAATCTGGAATATTAGTCCGGGTTCGGACTTGTTTCAGCTTTTCAGCCTTTGCTTTGCAAGTTTACCCCGCAAACTAAAATCGAATTTTGCCTAATATTTACACTTAGTTACAGTCGCTTTTCAGTATCCAGCGTAGAGTTTCTTGCGCGCTAGTTCGGCGAACTATTCCTTCTGAGGTAGGCCTACTGTTGCTGCCCATGCATTAAAGCAACTGCCAAAACTTTGAGAACTTCACCTCATCATTTGAGATGTCGCCTTTTCTAACAACCTGTTTTGTTCTAATATTATTCGCCAGATAATGTCAACGTTCAACATCACATGCATATATTTGGACGACGCACGCATCCATGCATATCCATATATATCGTAATCGTAAACGCGAGATTTCTACAGCGCCCAACGAAAGCTAAGTCGCGGGAACCAGCTTATTCACAGGCGCTCAGTCAAAACAAAATCGATAGGCAAAAGGGTTCGGTTTCAGGTCAAGATCCAGGAGACAGGCAGTCAGACAATGGGACGGCTGCGGTGGATGGTGTTTGAAACTGAAGCGAGAAGAGAGACAAGGAGAAGAGTAAGAATCAGAATAAGATTTCTGGAAAAGAAATACTTTCAGACTTCAGTGAAAGACCAGCGCAGAAACTGAAATAGGTGAAGTGTTGGTGAGTTCGTATGATGGATCAGATAATTGTCGTAATTCTGGCGGGAGTTTATTCCAGAGAGGTGGGGCAGCTATGGCTATGGAGCGATTACCAAATTTTAAAGATGAGACCAAAGATGTAATAAAACCCATCGATTATATGTTGTAACGCTATCCCAGGTATAGGTGTAACATTTGGTTTCTATAGTGTAACGACTCTCGTGAGGAAAAGCTGATCCGATAGTGGAAACAACGTTGTTCTGAAGAATCCAAACATACGTCAGAAGGCATATTTTCAAATACGGACATTAATAATGATTGCGATCGTAATTTACGATTAAGGTTAACGAAAAATCCGACCCAGATACGCAGTAATTCGTTCTGCGACCCCAGGCTCTCGGTCATCAGTCATCTTCATTAGAACGACCGCTTACGAACAGACAGTCAGACCGACAGACATACAGACAGACAGCAGACAGACGGCACACACAAATACAGACACACAGACATGCATAGACACGCATAGACACTTATATAGATGTCCGTGTGTCTTTTTGCCCTTTCCTCTGTCTGTGTTTCTACATGTTGATTGTTTACATACTGTGTCGTGTGTGTGTGTTTGTGTGTGTGAGTGTATGTTTGCCTGTGTATTGTGTATATATTCACTGAATTGTTTTGCTGGGTTTCGCCCAGATGATTCCTGATTGCGACATGCTTATAGGTTTCACTTAGCAGCGACCATCCACTGCCATCCTCCTGGTCCATAAATATACGTTGCCATGGCTAACTAGATTAGATTAGATTAGATTAGATTAAATTGAATTTTTTCAGTGGCATGCTCATCCACAAACGTAGCTTTGTCCCTGACCCAAGGCCAGGCGACCATCGACTTATGCCTTGAGCATTAGTACGGTGATGTAAAAGAAGTTCTCAGACTGAACTGAATGCCGTTCTGTCCTGGCTCATCTCCAGGCTGTGTACCTGGTGCTCGAGATTCTTAAGTGAGAGGTTCTCCTGCTCCAAGACTCTTGACCAAGCGGTTTTGGTGGATCACGGATCTTCTCCACTGGGGGCTTAATGAGGGCTCATTCGTCGTCGATCACTAAGGCAGCCGTCCGATGGTTCTGTTCCTGTGGAAAACGAGTTTTGTCCCAGGAAGATGAAGAGTCAGCGTTGCTCGATTATCTGACCCAACATACGAACTCAACAATACTTCCTCTTGCAAATTCCGCGCAGGTCTTGCACTCAAAACCGAAAACATTCCTCTTCCACATGTCCTATCCTGATTCTTCCTCTTCCCTTTTCTAACTTTGCGGTTCAATTCCAAACACCATCCACCATAGCCGTCTGACGGCCTGCCTGCCTGACTCTTGAATCTTGACCTGGAACCGAACCCTTTCTGCGTATCAATTTATTTTGACTAAACGTCTGAGAATAAACTGATTCCCGCGACTTGGCTTTCGTTGGGCGCTGTATAAATCTCGAGCTTACGAATACGATTCCTCGATTATAGTAGAGGCTACGATGGTCGTCGTTCGGTCCCGATTCTCCTAGTTGCTCACATGTACTTATCTTTTAACTGCGCAAGATCTTCCTGAGCCAACACCACATATCGAAATTCTCTAACTTCTTGTATGTGCAGCATGTGAATCGCAGGATATCGCGGCCCTCAGTTTAAGTATAAAAGACTATGACATAGGTGGCGCCACTGATGGCGTGTTCACACCCACACGAGCCACCTGGTGCGTTTTTAACAGTGGGCGCAATCGAAGCTCTCGAGATTAGATCTGATTAACCTTGCGGCCTAATTTGCCTAAAGTGAACATAAAACGCCACATCTGGACATCGCATAAAACGAGAACTTACCATTTTGGACTCAATCTTCTACTGCAATAAGAACTACTGGGGATTTATGGCACATGGACTTGCAAGTGTGTGTGCGTGGGTGTGAAAATATATTGTATGCATACAATATGTATGTTACAGTATTACTTTAATAAACAGATGTAACATATATACATGCATACATACATTTATGTACCTATGTATGTGTGTATGTATGTATGTATGTATGTATGTATGTATGTATGTATTCATGCATGCATGCATGTATGTATGTATGTATGTACATGCCAAACCGCAAACAGTGTTTGGCATTCACACATACATACATAATTCAAATCCACTCTTAAAGCCTTATATAACACAATACATGCATAATATATGTGTATAAATCACGCCAACCAGTCATATCTATTTACCCACATATATGTATACATGTATGTGTATATGTAAGTACATATTTATGCATATATGCATGTATATTAGTATGCATATATGTATGTATATATGTAGGTGTATATGTATGTATATATATATGTTTTCTCTTATCGCATACATAATATGTGGTCATATCTTTTGATTTTCGTGCATAGATCAGTTGGGGCCTAAGTCTCGCAGTCTTTGTTGCTCATCGCAAATCAACCCGACGTAGCAATTCCTCTTCGCCGACGAAGACGAAGAGGAGCTCCTTCTCCGCAGACGACGGACGATGCAAGGGAAGAGCTAAAATGCATGTATCCCTGTCACGCCACCCGAGACAGGAGGCGTAAATCATCGTTAGTACACGCACAAAGACCATGCAACAGACTACATGCATACATATACATACATGCATACATATATACATACATACATGCATATGCAAGAACTCTCTTACACATACCTACATACATGTATGCATACGTAAATACATACTTACATGCTTATGTAAGACCTCTTACACATATATAGATATATACTTGCAATATACCTTCATACATACGCATACATACATACCTGCATAGTAAGATCTCTCTTGCACATATATAGATACATATATGCAATATATGCATACATACATACATACGCATACATACATACATACATAGATACATACATGCATGCACACCTACATCAACACATGCATACATTCATATGTAAGATCTCTCTTATTCATATATAGATACATACATGCAATATATACATACACACATACATACATAGGCATACCTACATACATACTTGCATGCATTCATACGTACATACAAATCTATAGTACATAGAGGCATACGCACATGCATACATTCATACATACATACATACATACATACATTATAATGCATTCATATATGATACATATTTAACATAACACATAACTGTAATTGTAATTATGGTCGTAGTCGTAAGTTATTATTATTTCTGCATTTATTAAGCGCCACTATCTACTAACTCAGCACCAATCGATAGCGCCGAACAACTGCGAATGAATGACTTGCTCAATGTTACTAAACAGTAATCGTCTCAGTGGAGGCTCGAACCCGTGTTCTCTGTGTTTCGAGCCAAGCGTACCATCCAGTCGGCTACCGCGCCCCACAAAGTGTACATTTATATAGCGCCTTGTGTTGAAAGCTCCTCAGAGGTGTTCCGGACCTGCAATCGAGCAGAAAGGCCTTCAACCGGTGGCGAAATAGAGGCATAAAGAAAGGACCAGATGCTCCTATCGTGGTTCGCATGGCCGTCTGTCCCAGAATTACCTCAGCCTACGCTGATATAGATATAGGCCTATGTATACTTATACGGCTTACACATATCTATTTATACGTATATGCATATCAGAATATATATATACACATATACATGTGTACATGTGTATATGTGTATATATGCTCACCGCTGAGCAGCTGTACCATTGCATTATGCATGGAGGTGGGGATGGCGGGGCAGTCAGGTCACCTGGCGCGCAGAGTGAAGAAGTCTGCGGTTAGATGCTGCAGCTGGCACCATCCCTAAGATATGATGGAGCACAACTGGCCATGAGCTTATAATTGGAGAATCGCATACGTTTGGGGTAAGTTTGGGGAAAGTGGGACAATGAAAAATTGCGACGTGGGGTAAAATGAGACAAAGGAACCCTCCCTCCATTAAAAATCCCACGAATTGCGTTACATAATAGTAATCGTAATCGTAAACTCAAATTTCAAAAGCGCTACTTAAACGCTAAGTGCAGGGCACCAGCTTATTCATAAGCAATGCGTCAAGTCAGTGGGATTGGCCAAAGATGCCGTGTCAAGAACCAAGTCCGGTTGCCAGAAGACAGAAAGAGAAGGGGAAGGACTGGAAAGGCCTGGAAAGGACTGGAAAGGACTAGAAATGACTGGAAAGGACTGAAAATGACTGGAAAGGACTGGAAAGGACTGGAAATGACTGGAAAGGACATACTGCGCACAACGTTAACGCCGAAATATACAGGCGAACGGTGGAGACCCTGTCTCGGAGACAATCGTAACAAGGAGACTCCGGATGTTTGATCGCTTCGCACGAGCAATGCTAGACAGGACCCACACGGCGCTCAGAGACCGAGGAGCTGGAAGTGACTGGTCGGACGACGGTTGGACGGCCCAGGCACAAATGGACCCGCACGGTGACAGCAGATTTCCACCGGCCGAAATTCAGGCTCCACACAGCCATGGAGACAAGCTCAAGACCGGCAAGGTTGGCAACGAGTTGTGTACATGGCAACGCTCCAGAGAGGGGCACACCACTGATGAAGAGAATGATGATGAAGAAGATGATTAAGATGAAGGTGAAAAGGAAGAAAATGATGATGACGATGATGATTACAAGTTTCGACGTAGGGTAAATGGGTAAAATTTCCAAAGTGGGGTAAATGGGGGCAACGCACTCTGTCCATTATAAATAGATCAGCGCTGTAGTTATAACTTTGCGGACATCCCGTCTTCTTCTCCGCCATCCACAGATATTGGCCTCGTCTCCATGGAGTTCTTGGCCACCGAAAAGGGAATAGATATATTTTGTGTGCAGATATTCAGTGCATATACACATGTATGTGTATATATATTCCGATTTACATATACATATAAATAGATATGTGTAACCTATATAAGTATACATAGGCCTCTATCGATATGCGTAGGCTGGGGTATTTTATATACATAAATGCACGCAAATATGTAGGCTTATGTTATATATACACAATTGTTTTCATATATACACATAAATATGTGTGTAGGTATATGTATTATATATACATATATCCATATATGTGAGTTCCTCGACTATATATACATATATACATGCATGCATACACTTGGCGTCTACGAACAATTGAAACGCAATCATTAGTGACATTCCCCTGAGGGAGACTGCGCATGAGTTCTTCTTCGTTCTTCAGTTTGTAATTCGTCTTCTTCATTTAAGACATCAAATCACTTCGCTCGGCCAGAAAATTGTAACCAAAAATCCATACAATCCAATTCAGTCACTCTGGGACAGCTTCTAAAAGACAGTGGCACAAAAATGCTCATCAGATATATATGTACTTGCATACATTCAGGGATATATATACATACACCCATACATACATAAATACACACATACATACCAAAATAAATACATACATACGCACCTACATACAAACAAACATGCATGCGTGCACACATACATACATAGATACATAAATATACACAAAGACAAGCATGGATACATACATACATACATACCATCATACATACATACATTTACACACATTCATACATACATACATCTATAATACATGCATACATACAGACATACATACAGACATACATACATACATACATACATCTATAATACATGCATACATACAGACATGCATACATACATACATACATTTATTCATACATGCATACATTCATTCATACATACATACACAGTACTGTTGTCTATCCATCCATCAGTCATTCCTTCCGTCCATCCGTTCTTCCTTCCTGTCCTTCGTTTCTCTCGTCGATCTACTGATGGATTAAGATGAGAAAGGGGGCAAAATTTTACCTTGATCCAAGTTTACTGTGTGGCGAAGTTTTTGCATTTCTTACCACCTTTCTAGCCATCGAGACATTACTTCAAACTTTGGAACTGTTTGAGGCCCCTTTTTGTCCTAGGGACTTTCTAAACCAAGATTCAGTGTTTCTTTCCTTGTCGGAAAAATTGCTGGTGACTTCATTTGGTCATTTGCCACCTTCCGCCGGTATCGCGACTTTTTTGTTTTATCTAGTTCACTGATTTTCTACAAATGAATTCTCTTTACCGCTGTTATTACAGCTGTTCTTTATTTTACTGCTCAGTGGCGTGCTTCACTGTCACGACTAAGCGAATACATAAGACACCCACCTGAGTCCGCCATTATGATATCGGAGCTGGGTTCTTCGAAAGCAAATCGTGGGACAAAGACGTGAACGACCAACAGATTTTTACATCGAGGGACAAGTACAGGGGATGGACAATGTAGCTATAGGGCTAATGAACATGAATATACACCCCTATGCAATTTCGCCGATTAGATGTTTACGAGATATATTGGTACTTCCAACAAGCAGGCATACATACATACATATATACATACATACATACACACACATGCATACATACATACATACATACATATGTACATACACACATACATACACGCATACACACATACATACATAGATACATACATAAATGCATGCATACATACATGCATACATGCATACATACATACATGCATACATACATAAATACATGCATACATTTATGCATACATACATACTGCTACGTGCATACAGAAGGGGATCATGTTCGACAGACTGGGATAAAAGGAATGCGATCGCGGCAACAGGGACTCCAGAGAGATTAATTAAGATTGGAACAGAGCGAAGTATAGAGATCGGACAGAACACAGATGTGAACGCCAGCTAAGAAGAACTCTCTAGATCAAACGATTATTAATTTACTTATTTTATTAAAATGTAGCTTTGTACTGAGCGAACCGAACCCATCACGTCTCGTTCCTGCTAGACTAGACGGTAATTGATGACGTGACATTTACTGAATTACCTGGGGGCGTGGCCGAGATCTCCCGGACCCGCCCTTGCGTCTATCCATACATCTATGGTTTCCTTAATTTCCATCTTCGATGACTTACATGAGTTTTCAATTAGATTTCGGTCGTAGGCGGATCGAAAAATTAGGTTGGCAGATTTTCATCCGTATTTGAGCGCGTTCGTCAATAATCGTGTCATTGAATCAGTCGACGAGCCATAAGACGCCTCCGTTTGAGTCAATGCTTGTTAGAATCAAGCCTTGACTCGCTGGCTTAGAACATCGCGTCAAAGTATTACAGTATACGTGGTACACGAGGAGGAATAAAGCCCACAGTAGGAGGGAGTATCCGACAAGAGAAATATATTATGCTCAAATACAAATATAAATAATATATTATGGTCTTTTCTGGGAAGAGGATCCTTAAATTTTATCAGCGGATAATATCGGGAAAGGTTTCTCCTACGGCATTTGTAGGCTTTGGGTCGCGGAGGCGCCGCCGCAAATATGGTGGACACCAATGATCTCTATTTATACATCAGTGGTGGACACTGTCCGCTCCTAATGGTAGAGGCGAGAAGCATATATTGACAGAGAGGGGTCTCAGCGTGACGTCATAGCGCTGTCTTCGTCTGTTTGTGGAGAATTGGAAACAAGAGTGGAAATTTGAAAACATGTCTAATGGACGCCAGGTGCAAAGTCAGAAGCTTCTGGGACCAAGTGAGTGATAAGGCGTCGAGCAAAGTCTCCAGGTCGGTTGGCCGTTCAGCACTGCGCTGCCGTTACCATCGCCTAACGACCCAAGAGCTTTAAATAAAGACTGTCTAGATTAAACAACTTATCTTGATGATCTCTAAGTGGGAGATCCGCATTCGTCTATGTCTTTTTATTAGGGACGTCACTATACGTGTGCACGGCTTAAGACGTCTTATGGCGGATCATGTAAAGAAACTGTGCCAGTAAATTCTATTTCAAGCTACTGACTTCTGAAGACCATATATATATATATAAATACATACATAAATACATACATGCATGCATGCATACATACATACATACAGTGATTTTTTCTGTAAAAAAGGTTCCGGAACTGAACAATTATGGAATTTTGTGCTAAAATTTCATTATTTTTATTAATCAATAAACACTGAAAACAGTGTAAAGTTGTAAACACTGAAATTGGTTTGAAATATGTTACATTATATTACATAATTAAAATAACTTAGTAACACAGTTCTTTTATCAAAAACTAAATTATTTTTAATAGCCGTTACGGAGCGTTCCGTCTAAAACAGCACTTCGTGCATACATATATAATTTTCCAATTAAACATACGTACATTTCAACTAAAAAATTTAAAATTAAAACTTTTCAATTAAACACACGGGATTTTCGTGACTGTTGTGTTGTGCAACAGTACGTAGGCGACAGTCTCTAACCTACAGTGAAAAAAAGACAGGGTCTATTCTAAGTTTTAGGGTAGTCGGGTTGATCGGTTTTAGCCTTTGAATTAGCTTCGTATTGATGAAGCATCGGCAATTAAGTGTCTCTGGATGCAATTCGCACGTAAAGATTGCACTTTATAGCTAAACAATACGGCTGCACGTGTACGCCAGTACGGAAGCAGATGGCACAAAATTGCTGCCAAACCTCGGTTCGAGGACGGTTCAGGACAAGCGAAGACAAGGCATGACAAGTGCTCCTATTTGCTTCCAGAAGACAGGAAGACTGCGTATAGCAGATTGAATCCGATATTTTCAATTAGAGCAGTGGTTCTCAAGGATTGGTCCGCGGATCACCTCTGTGGTCTGCCATCGTCAGCCAGGAGGTCCACGGCGGCGATTTGCTCAGTGCTCCGGTCATGTGCTTCCCTGTATGCAACCTAACTCTGTCCTGGTACAATTCGGAAAATAGAAAACAGCATAGACTGTTTTATCTAATTCTATATATATTCTATGGTTTTGGCGACATCGCTGTTCGTGTCCCAGTGAAAACATATTTACTTATTTGTCCATAGGTGATAGTTTTAATTTTTAAGTGTGAGTTTCCAATAGAAACGATGATGCGGATGGAATTCTCTCAATTATTTGAGGGAGCCACCCGCATTAACTATAGGAAATTTGTTGAGTCAGCACTACTACCGTCTTTAGCACACGTCTGTGTTTACGCACTATGTGTAATCACACATACATACTTACATACATACATCCTATCTTGACTCCCCTTCTTCTTCTTATCTGTCTTTCCGCTCCAGTCCTAAACATCACCCACCGTAGCTGCCACGCTGTCTCTCTCTGCCTGACTTTTGTATCTTGACCTGCAATCGAACACTTTTGCCTATCGATTTTGTTTTGACTGAGCGCCTGTGAATAAGCTGGTCCCCGAGACGTGGCTTTTGTTGGGCGCTGTAGAAATCTCGGGATTACGATTACGATTGCATACGTCAATGTATACGCGCTATGTGTAGTCACGCATGCATACCTACCTACATACATACATACATTCATACATAGACACAAACATACATACATACATACATCCATACATACACACATACATACATACATACATATATACAAACATTGATACATACATACATTCATACATACATACATGCATACATACATACATACATACACATACATACATACATACATACATAGGTACATACATACACATACATACATACATACATATATACAAACATTCATACATACATACATTCATATATACATACATGCATACATACATACATACATACACATACATAAATACACACAGACATACATGCATACATACACATACATACATACATACACATACATACATACATACATATACACATACATACATACACACATGCATACACACACATACAGAAATACTGGCGACTGGAGACTCGTTCTCTGTCAAGTGTCATTGCGATCCGTCTTGTGTCCAGCCAGTTCCTGACAATAGTCGTTTACGTCTGGCCTCTGGCTGTCCAGCCTTTATAATTCATCCGGGTCTTGTTTATCAAACAAATATCGTCCTTTGTGAGCGTCTATCGGACTTGGCGCTAACGATTTCCGGCCGATGATTGAGGGTTTTTCCCATCCGCGTCGTCGCCCGTTTCGCCATACTGACTAAATTACTTAATCAATGCGTCGAGAAGCTCCATCATCATCGTCCATTGTTGGTCCTCTGGACGGACGCTTCCTTCTCGGACGCAAGTCGTTTGTACCTTTGGCCACGACGGATGCCGCCGACGAGTTATGTGGACCTCCGTTAGACAGTCGTGAAACTAACGCCTGGAGAAAGAAGACGCTATGATGTAGCCAAACAATCTTTGACATCGACTGTCGGTTCATGTTTTAGATACCTATTTTAGGTGTCGCCATTTCCCTCCGCCACTGCCGTACTCGGGCCGGTGCCAGTCCCGTCTGGATGAAGGAGGGCGACGCTAATCACCTTCACTATGACACAGCGTCGTTAAACAGCAACTACTACTTCTGCTGCAGCAGCTACTACTACTACTACTTCTACTACTATTACTACCACTACTACTCTTACTATTACTACTACTACAGAGGGTTATTAAACCATGAACTTTGAAAGTTATTGCAACGTAAGGTAAGATCGACGTCAACGGCGGAGGCAGTTATAAGATGTCATTAATCACATTATTATACCATAGAGGGTCATATATCATTAAGGTAAGGTCAACGTCAACTGCCCTCACAGCCACAAGATGTCGTTAAACACATGATACAATTATTCTATTGAAACTAAAACATCTGGACACAGAAGGCACTAATGAAGATAAAGACATGGTGGTCTCGCAATGAAGCTCAGTCACTGTGGCCCACAGCCAGAAATATTACGCGTTGTTACAGTAATTAGACACAACTGTCATGCGCGGCAGACGACAGTGCGCTTGTTCTGGCACCAGACAGCTGATCTCTGCGAGCGTTGTTTAAGCCACACTAGTGTCTGTTCTGAGCAGACTTTGCATTTACTTATAGGAATGCAGAGGCAACTTATTAACGCAGCGTCTCTTTAACAACACCGGCGACAATTTGCAGTCCATCTTTCTGTCCTTTGTCATCAGCCGCAGGCGAAAACAGCGTGGGCACGTGCTTAAGTCGTTCTAGCCTGTTGTGCTGCTTCTTAGTCTGCTTCTTGACTCTCCGTCCCTATCTTCCTCCCTCCTCTCTCTCTATGTCTCTCTCTCTCCGCACACACACACACACACAGAACTAGTGTCAAGCCACACAGAGCGAGAGCGAGAGACAGACAGACAGACAGAGAGAGAGACAGACAGAGAGAGAGAGAAAGAAAGAGAGAGAGAACTAGTGTCAAGCAACAACAATATGCATTGCACTTAAGAGCCTCTCACTGTCTGCTTATACCAACTGCTGTCGGCACCGTAAAGTAAGCGCCTCTGAGAAATTCTTGAAAGGCGCTATACAAATGACCAGGTATACACATGCTTATAATGCTGAAAGAATTGAAAGTAAAGGCAGTTTAAACAATAGAGAAAATCCAATTTTATTATAAACCGCAATTAGCAAAACTGAACACGCCTAATACAAATGATCTAAACCGCAAAACTAATAAGCGTGTGTATGTATTGTTTTAGATTTTGTTAGCATCCAATGCAAACGATGCAGAATTCTTACCATCTTTGAAGGAAGTCATTAAACAGAACGTATTTATGCCGTTGACATTTTATTTTCTCATTTTATTCGCCTAAAAGAATATAGAAAATCTTGCGCTATTTGAATATAAATACGCACAGTCTAACAATATTTACCTACATAAGAGCATATATATATATATATGTGTGTATATATATATTGTACAGGAACGTGTGCGAATGAATGTGTCACCGTTAAACGTCAGATAGGTAGCTTTTACTGGACAAGGTCCTGCCATAGAAACTGGCGTCTGTAGTAACGTATAATCCCATCACGTGCTCTTCCACCTCGTTTATGGCTGTCGGCGACTCAAGTCCTTCCTTTTCCTCCAATCCCATTCCCACTCCCATTCATCCAGCCTCGAACATTCTCATGGGTTCCCCAGGAATACATGCGCCCATATTTTCCGCCGCAGTTGAGCTCCGCGATTAAAAGAAAGACCCACGTCTTAATGGTGATGTCTGTTGACAGTAGATACTACTGTTGTTACTCTGGTATCAGTTGCTCGCAGTGTATTCGACTCTTTGTGCTGTTCGGTCGGTCGTTCAGGCGTTTGGTCGATCAGTGGCTTGATCGTTCGGTCAGTAGTTCGATCTATCGGCTGTCGATTGATCAATCGGTCAGTGGTTCGATCGATAGTCCGGTCAATGGTCCGCTCAGTGGTTCAGTTGGTGGTTCGGTCGATATTCCGGTCAATGGTTCGGTCAGTGGTTCGATCGGTGCTTTGGTTGGTGGTCCTGTCAGTAAATAGTTCGGTCATTGGTCCGGTCAGTGATTCGGTCTGACATTAGGTCAGTGAGTGTATTCGGTCGATAGTTCGTTCGGTCGGTCAGTCTTTCGGTCAGTTGATTCGCATGGCCACCTCGAGTCTTTTATGACTTTGTGCCAACCGTCAACAACTCGGCCGAATTTCCTCATCGAGACGAAGACCTTTCGCTCGTTTTTCATTTTCGTTCTGATTTCACCGACAGAAAAATCTCCGTTAGACAACGAGCCCTTGCCGAGTCGCGACTTTATTTTGTTGCCGCTATAAAAATTGTTTTCTAAATTTAAAGACCAAGAAAGAAGACGCCGTTCGTCTTAAATACGTCGTAAAAATCCAATATGAATTCGATCGAACAGATGACGAATAAAATGTGAAAACAAGATATAAAAGACACGATATGAGCAACAAAATTCTGTCAAGCTTACTTCGCGACATCACAACATTATGCCATCAAACAGGCGTTTTGGTAAGACCATATATATATACGCAAATATATATATATAGCATTTAATATTAATATTACTTTTTTAGCCCCGAAGTATTTATGATCCCTCAGGAAGTAAAAAATTATCCGGAAGAAAAATTATATTATATAATATTAATTATCATTATTATCTGCTATTATTATTGTTGTTAGTAGTAATAGTAGTAGTGGTGGTGGTGGTGGTGGTAGTAGTGGTAGTAGCAGTAGTAGTAGTAGTAGTAGTAGTAGTAGTAGTAGTAGTAGTAGTAGTAGTAGTAGTAGTAGTAGTAGTAGTAGTAGTAGTAGTAGTAGTAGTAGTGGTAGTAGTAGTAGTAGTAGTAGTAGTAGTAGTAGTATTCTGCTATGAGTAATATACAGTATTAAAATGTTTAGGTCTAATTGGATCTATGCAATTGAAACGCGCGCATGCGCATTTTGGTTATCCAATTATCTTCAGACGTACAAACCCTTCAGGGATAACACTGACTAAAATACTGATCAGACACTACTATTACATTAGTTTGTCTGATAAGAGGCTAGGTGGTCGTAAAGTGGCAAAACTGGACTTTGTTCTTCACGCGGTATCCCTGAAGAAAACCTCTTCTAACTTGACGCAGAGCTCGTGAAACAGCCGGTGCTCTGCGCTTAGCTTTAAGTAGCGCTTTAGAAATTCTCGAGTTTACTATTACGATTACGACAGTCTAGGGGTTAGTGAGGTCGTTGGCTCAAATCCACAACAGGGCGGAAAGATATTTCAAAGTTTTTGTTGCATTGGCGTCTGTGAATTAACTGGCTGAGTTGTGAAATATTTGTGACTACTTCAGCATTTACGCAACGCCTTTTGTAAAGTTTTTAATGCGAGTAATTGTTACATCGACTGCAGCGTTAATTCCATTGATCTCGAGTGCGTGTGTTTTAATAGTCGCGGATCAATCCTTTCAAAACTCAAAGGTTCAAGTGTAATGTGGTGTAATGTGACGTAAAATGAAAATAATATGATGTAACGTAATAGGATTTGGCGTGACGTGACGTAAAGTAAATAGTCCTGTTCTATACACGATAGGGTCAAAGTAAAGTGATATGATGCGTTGTAGGAAATAGAGAAAGTCTAATGGCCTTATTTTGTGGAGTAATCACTTACCTCCAGCAGGTGCTAACAAGGGCTTTTCCAATCTAACACGTCCTGTAATCTTGCGCAACGTAATGTAACACAATCGGACATTTATACTGCGCCACTTCTCGAGAATTTATGCTTCATGTAACACAATAACGGTCTAGAACGACGCTTGAGTACTCGTTGTCAGTACTTTGTTCAGATGTGCTGAACTCTGTGTCGCTTTCCAATCGCAAGCAACTCTTTAAGTACTTCTCTCAGACGCTACTGTACTATATCAGTCGATGTCGACTCGCAAGTATCGACCCAATTGCTTGTAGAACAGAAGGACTACAAGACTATTCTAAGTATGCTCTTCTTAAGAGTACTCGAGATGCCATTGTGAGTGTATTTTAAGGTTGCAACAAGGGTCCGAAGATGTCGCGGCCTGTGCTTAGAATAGGCGATGGGGGTGGGTGTTTGTCCGTCGGCGGTCGACTGATTCCGTGGGAGATGTGTCTGAGAAAGACCGAAGGGGGGGGGTGTCCGTGGATCGTCTGTACTGACTGAGGAGGACAGGCGGTCGAAAACGCTGTAGTAATTAGACTTGACTCCCAAAAGTAAACCGCGAATAGAAACAGACAGTCGCTCTGCCAGCCTACTTGCTTTGCGTCCGTCAGTCTGTCTGTGCGTCTGTGCGATAGCCGTAGGCTGCGCAGTCTGCAGAGGCAGCAGCAGCAGCAGCAAGCGATGCAGTGATTCTGCCAGCGAATGATGCGCAATGTCCTCCCAAGACGACATTCAACTCCTTTTCGCTCAATGATGCTTCGTCAGGAGGAGCAGCGAGGAGGATGAAGTAGGTGGTGGAGGAGGAAGAAGAAGAGGACGAAGAGGAGGAGGAGGAAGAGGAGGGGAGGAGGAGGAATAAGAGGAAGAAGAAGAAGAAGAGGACGAAAAGGAGGAGGAGGAAGAAGAGGAGGAGGAGAAAGAAGAAGAGGACCAAGAGGAGGAGGAGGAGGAGGAAGAAGAAGAGGACGAAGAGGAGGAGGAGGATAAAGAAGAGGAGGAGGAAGGAAGAGGACGAGAGGAGGAGGAGAAAGAAGAAGAGGACGAAGAGGAGGAGGAGGAGGAAGAAGAAGAGGACGAAGAGGAGGAGGAGGATAAAGAAGAGGAGGAGGAGGAAGAAGAGGACGAAGAGGGGAGGAGGAAGAAGACGAAGAGGAGGAGGACGAAGAGGACGAAGAGGAGAAGGAATAGAAGGAGGAGGAGGAGGAGGAGGAACGTGGGTGGAGGGAAAGGAGAAAAGAAAGAGGAAGACGAGGAACAGAAGAATGAAGAGGAGGACGAAGGAAGAGAAGAGGATGGAAAGAGGAGGAAGAGGAAGAGGGTAAGGAAAAGGAAGAAGAAAGGAGGAAAAGGATAACAAGAGAAAAAAAGGCAGTTGTAGTGGTTTTGTTAGTGGTAATATAAGACGAGGAGGACCCGCAACAGTCAACAAACGGACAGCCCGAGTAATATCTTCGTCTGAAAGATTAACATCAGCAGCAGCGCCGCCTTGTGTTGTCGCCTCAGCCGCTTTGGAAAAGTTTCGCATGAAGAGATCGAGATTTCGGTCAAGAGGAGATCGAACTATTTGTCTTGACTAAGACGCGTTGGCGGCCATCGAGACGTCCTAGAGACAGGTCAAGAGGAATGAACGAAGGAGGAAACGAACGAGGATGGCCGGGCCATGACTGACGCGAGGACTCTTGACGGTTGATCTAAGGGATTACCTAGGCTGTCAGGGTCACGGTCATGCTCAGCCGAAGTACTATAGGCAACGTCCTGTGTATGAATATTCATAATCATAAACTCGAAATTTCTAAATCGCTACTTATAAGCTAAGCGCAGGGCACCAGCTTATTCAGGAGCGCTGCGTCAAATCTGTGGGGTTGTTCAAAGATGCCATGTCGAGAACCAAGTCCGGTTGTCAGAAGACCAGAGAGAGAAGGGGAGAGGAGCTGTATACAGAGCGCCATCGACGAACAGTCGTATGTCTATCTGACTTGACACTGAGATGACGACAAGACATGGTTCCAGTTGCCTGTACGCTGAAACGCCCCAGAAAGGCGCTACATAAACTTCCCAATCAAGCAGAATCTCCGATTGCGGTTCGTTCGATCTGTGAAGCAGATTTATCGATCGGTTTAATCAGCGATCGATTCTTGACCCTCTCCTCTCCTCCCTTCTCATGAGACTAATCTCTGCCTTTGCAATTTTGTCTTAATTAAAGAGAGCCGCCTGAAATACAAGCTACCCGTCCTCGCGACTTCACTTGCTATGGTCGCTCCATAGAGTGCAGAGTTTACGATTATTACGTTTACGATTATAAGGTTTGCGACTACGAGATAAGAAACGTCGGAAGAAACTCCGTTCTGCATCACTCTAGTTAAAGTAAAGTGTCTGTTGCAATCAGATACCAGTGAATGAATGCATGAATGAACGAATAATGAAGTTTCCGTTCCTCTTTCACAGATCCTATCCTGACACCCCTTCTTCCTCTTATCTCTCTCTCTCCTCTCCAAACCCAAACACCACCCCCTATAGCTGCCGCGCTATCTCTCCGTCTGACTTTTGGATCTTGACCTGGAACTGAACCCTTTTGCCTATCGATTTTGTTTTGACTGAGCGCCTGTTAATAAGCTGGTCCCCGCGACGTGGCTTTCGTTGGGCGCTGTAGAAATCTCGGAATTACGATTACGATTACGATCCGTCAACGAAAACGACAACTTTAACTAAAACTCGGACAATAACGATCACAAAATGAAAAGAAATACTGAAGATGCAAAACTATAACTAGAACTCATTGTACTAATACATGTAGTAATGAAAACACATTACAAAAACAAATGATGAAAACTCGTGAGCGATCATTACTTTTGCTTACTTACTCAACATTTTGTCATAGTTGTGGTTGGTAGTTCTGATGCGTTAATCTATTTCAATATCTATGGTGATGTCGGGTGGCTTAATTCTGGCGTTTTTAGACTGGCGTTTTTAGAGTTTAACTGGTGCGCCTGTTAATAAGCAAGAAAAATATGATTAAATATATTTTTGAGTTTGAGAAATGGTAAGACTAAGACCCGGAAAACCCGTAAGTGCTCGAAAGAATAAGAAAATGCGCTAAAGCATGCTCCAAAAATACCAGTACGAGTAAAATAGTGGAAAGTCGTCTTAAACTAGGCCATAATGGCCTAAACTTCAAGACAATGCGCTCCAAACAGCACAGTTAATTTACCTGTACCAGTTTCAACTCATGAATGACTTAAAAATACATAATAACTACAGCTTAACCAAAATTCAATGGGTGAACGAAGAACGAAGTCACCTAGAGTGGGTGGGTGGGTTTGAGAGTGGGTGAGTGAGTGGATGAGCGAGTGAGTGAGTGAGTGGGTGAGTAAGTGAGCAAGGTAATGATCGAATAAATGAATGAATTAACAGACGAACAAGTGAATGAATGAACGAATGAATGAGTGAGTGAATGAATAGAGCGGCCTATATGTACCAGTCTGCCTTAATGACCACTAACGAAGTCATTGGCATCCTTGGGGCAAGAACAGCTGGCAAAGACCTACTTGTCTTCTGGTTCCCTGCGCAGATGCTTTCCATCGTGTCCGCTGCATCTCATCCTCGATGGACTCTGGCGCAGCAGCAGCGGCAGAATCGATCAACGTTCCTCGACTAATTGAAAAACGTGCAAATTAATCGCAAGATGAATTGATATTCATCGAACTACCATAAACATGACATCCATACAGATATACGCATATATACATGTGCATTTATATATACTCGTACATGCATATATGCAAATATAAATGCACATGTGTACACATAATTACATATCTATAAATATTCCATCTCTTATAGCGAACATAGGCCTAACCTTCCTCATTACGTTACTGAATCTCTTGCTCATTGTCATCATTATTTTCCTTCTTATTATCCACCCTATTTTTGTCCTTATTTTCCTTCTTATTTACCACCCTATTTCCTCTTTCCAATTCTTCGTCTATTTTCCTGAATGTTATCCTTTTCACCCTTATTTTCATCCCTGTTGCCGTCTTTATTTTTCTTACTCTCGGCCTTATTTTCTTCGCTATTATTCTGGTAATCCTCTTTATGTCCATAGTCGCATCCCGGAACTTCTCCGAACGAACTCGGCCAAGCATTGCTTCCTCCCCTCTCTGCCCTACGCATGCGCTCTTGTAGACTTCTCGCCAAGACACTATTTAACAATTAATCTCGTCAGGCGGTCATCGGATTCTCGCCGAGAACGGCAAGTCGACCGGATCCTGTTCTGGAATGGCGATTGTCGGTCGGGGCGTTCCAGTCTTCCGCTTCTACCCGGAATTACGTTCGTAATCTTTCGAAAATGGAAAACGTCGCTAAACGCCGGTCGGCGTCGAGACCGGAAATGGGAGGCGGAAGGGGAAATGACGCAACCGCGTTGCAAGATCGGTGAGGTTTCGACGAAGCGTGTGCCGACGCTTTGTGCAGTCACCAATGATTGGTGACTCAAATGGCAATTTGCTTTCAGTCATGCCATCTGCTGCCATTCCAGAACGGTGCATTGACAAGTCCCCCATTTCAGCGCAGTTGGGTCATGTTTTGGTGCCCAGAGCGAGCAAATCATCCCTGCGCCGATTTAAGACCTTATTTCACACGAAATTTGATCTTGCTCTACTTTGCTCTTATAGCACTTCGAGTTTCTGTCCATTTAGCATTTCTTACAGCACTTCAGTTTTTCAGTTTAGTGCTTCCTACAGCACTCAGTTTTTCAATTAGCGCATCTTATAGCACTTAAATTTTTGAATTTATCACTCCTTATAGCACTTCAGTGTTTCAGTTTAGAGGACGTCTTTTAATTTAGCACGTCTTTAATTAGCACGTCTTACGGCACTTCAATTTTTCACTTTTTGTAGCACTTCAAATTGAGTTTTACAAGAATAAATAAAGTAGCAGATCAAATCAAGCCTATCGTAGCAAGCAGCAGAAGAACAAAAGCTGAAGTGCTCTAAGAAACGCTGAATTTAAAAATGGTTCTTGTAGAACTCCGATTTCATCGATTAGAACCCCACTGGGGTCTGGGTATGCGAGAAAAGTAGCGCGTCCATTGTGGTTTAGACTACTCTAATGCTGGCGACATCTAGTATCAGTCAGTTTTTTGTAAATGCTTCAGAGAAAGGCCGGTGAGTGCTAGATCAGTCAGCCACCTCACGAAGTACAAGACTGTGACGATAGACGTATTATGCTACTGTTGCGATGATGGGACTCAGTGACGGATTGCATAAATTACACTAGTATAGACTAGACCTAAGTGCCTAATTGGTCCGTCCTGTATTCAGAGTCACACTGGATTGCACAATGTACTGCCTTTATATAGCGCACTTTCCAGCACGGTCACACTAGTGTTGCCAGCATAAAAGCAGTCTAAACCATGATGATCGTGCTATTTTGTCGCTTCAACGGAGTCCACAGTTGTCCTTGTAAAACTCCGATTTCATAGAGTAGAACCCCCATTTGTTTTTGTTGGACTTCGATTTGATCGTGTGTAACCCCAACTTGTTCTTGTTAAACTCCCCAATTTGTTTTCGCAGGACCCCTATTTTTCTAAGATAACGCCTAGATTTGCTATTGTATAGAACCATAATTTATTACTTGTTTTCTGATCGCCTATTCTTACTGGATCTTACCCATCTCTTATTAGATTTTTTACCTGATATTCTATCCAACAGATCAGACTTGGTCGCAAAATTTACTGCCATGTCAAGATCTGAACTTTTACAATACCAGACTGACCTTGAACCTTCATACGTTACTTCGAACCTTCTTTATTATGCTGGCCATCAGAGTTCAGGCATCGTTCCCCAACCAGCCAGCTCCCTCTTGTGAATAGCGGACATTTAGAAGCGCGTCAGTCTCGATCGCTTAGCACCCGAGACTAGTTCGTTGACCGCATTCCTCATTCCACGTTCCCACCCATCTTCTACCCACCCGCTGTCCATTCTTGCTTCGATTCCAATTAACCCCGCGTTAGTGCGCTCCGCTGGGTGCGTACGGCGAGGAACCCTCTATATCGGCGCTGAATCGATGCGTCATCGCGGACGCCGACAACGTCCCGGATGTGATTTACAAATTGCTCGCCGAAATCTAAAAACGTCGGTAAAAAGTTAAAAATATCTAATTTATTATAGTGTAGCGTGTAGCTCAGTAAAGAATAATCTCATCCAACGACTTTTGTGGCTCCAGCTTATAATGCAGTAGGCATCGATCAACAACTGAACTTAAACATGCGAAAATAATGTCACTAGACTGTCGATTATAACACTCATGTCTGTTTAGTCTATAAGTTTTACTTATGTTTCTGTAAGTCACAGTTATGACTCATTTTCAGTTTCAGAGATCACGATGGTGATTCACTTTCTTAGTTTCTTTTTAGTTAAGTTTTAGTTAAGGCTTTCTTTTTAGTTCAGTTATACGTAATATCTGTTAAACATTTTTGTCGCCACATGTATCGTTTTGTAATAGGCGGCCCTAATTTAGCGGGACTTAGGCCCCTTTTGGGTCTACCATTTCTATCCCAACAATCTATACAATGGTCATTGTATTTGTTCTTTTCTTTTGGAATCAATAAATTTGTTCATTCATTCATTCAGAGTTGTAAAATGTAAACTTGTGTGTAAAATAACTGACATTTCTGAGTGCGACACAAAGTTGAGGCAAGTCAAGATGAACAGACTGTTCACCGGCGATTAATCCTAGGTAGCAAAAGCTCGGGTTAGCTAGTGCTGTAAATTATCACACTTGTGCGTTTATATTAATTGTGTTGCAGAAGAAGTGGCTTTTCTGTATAAAATTAGACATAATAATGCTTCAGAACCGCCCGCAACCGGGGCTCACTGAAGGACTTTACGACGCTTCCGGGACCCTCTAGTCGGAAAAGGAAGCGCCTCATTCTTTCTCCCACCCCATTTTTCATTAGCCTTCGCCAACCCCTGGAAAGAACGATTATAAAATTTTCCAGACTACGGGAACGAAACATACATGCGAAAGAACGAGTAGAAATGAGTAGCTCGATGGCAAGTTGGTGACGAATATGATACGACCATTTACTAATACGAGTAATCAAAAGTGGAATGTTGAAATCGAAAAACTGATAAATAAGTTTTGACTGTAGACCTAGCATTCATACCCAAGACTGGTCATTCATTGTTTGAATATTGGGAAACTTCAACTTGAATTTCGGTGACATCGGAGAAAGTCTAGACGTGGCGCCATTTGAAAGGCATACTGTCGCATGTATGAACATGTGCAGACACACAGACACAGACAGACAGACAGACAACGGCAGGCAACCAACGCTCAGGTTAAGTATACATACATACCGCAAACACTAATGTGACTAGGAAGTTCAGTCATCATTATTTTGTTTGGTAAACTAGAACAGACAGACTCGCACAGACCCAACAGACACTCGCACGCATACAGTTTTAGAGCTCTGATGTAGCCATATAGGAATCTGAGAATCGTGCAGAGACATCATTTGTTTTAGAACTAAGAACACAAGAGAAAGGCCAGACTGACAGATCTGTATCGATTTGCAAGCCTTCGTCGCCTATGATAAGTAATAGACTGAGCCAATGATCTGCGTCCCATAAAATCGAATGGCTATACTGAACGAACAGTCAACTTGTAGCTGTGCAGCCGCCAGATACGAGAGTGAACTGCATGCAGTCCGGACTCGGAAGAAAATCGCCGAGAATCCAATTACACTGCAATGCCTTTTTATTAAAGGACTGAATGCCATAAGAAACCACGTCTCCCACCCCTATTCCTCTACGTATTCTCTTCCTCCTTCTCCTCTTTCTTCTTTTTCTTCTCCTTCTTTTTCTTCTCCTCCTCCTCCTCCTTCTCCTTCTTCGCGTTCTTCTTCGCGTTCTTCTTCTTCGCATTCTTCTTCGCGTTCTTCTTCTCATATGCCTCGAGATGTTCCTCGTCCTTGTGCGTCTCTTGTTTCTGCTCCTCGACCACTGGCTAAGTCTTCGCACCTCATAAGTCACGCCTACGTATAAAATTTACCAACCTCTACTGCGGGGCTTCGGCAATTTGTTCAGCAAACGGTCCATTCTGTGGAAAATCTGATGCACCCCTTAGCGACAACATTTTTGTGTTGCCTTTTCTGAACTTACTGAACAGACAGGGATCACGCATCTAACGCTGTTAGGCCTATTATCAAAATCACTCTTGCGTTATGTCCTAGCGCAAAGAAATTACATGTACTTTGTTCTTATGATATTCGCCAGGTGACTCGTGTCCAAGCCCAAAGAAATAAAGTTGTTCACATAATATTCGTCAGGTGGCGCCGATAGTCACCCTTTAAAAATAAACCATGTACCCTCGTTGCCATGTACCAAGCGTATAAAGCGGTTATATTATATGGATCACACTATTTCGCATTTGTGTATGTGCCATGCTTTTGGCCAAGTGCAAAGAAATTACTTCGTTGTTATTCGCGAGATGGCGCCGGCGTTATGTAGTCTAAATGCTCTACTTAGACCGCGAACGACGCAGGCGTCTAAGCCTGTTAATAGATAGCTACACGACTATTGTTCAAGTAGGCCCTACTGTAAGTTATACAAGTAAGCTTTTATTTTATTTAGCAGAGTGTTTAACACAGCGAAGACCATTTAAACCTGAAGCCATAGTAGATTGAAAATGAAACATCAAGAGAGTTGCTCACACAATTTTTTATTTTTTAAAGAAATGAACAGATCAGAATGAGCTGTCCACCTGAGAATTGTAGTCGTCTATGCATGCTCAAGAGAGTTTACTCAAAAACTAGAAAACTTGTACACAGCAACAATCCAGTCATAACTGCAAAACTCTTGTTAGATGAAACCATTAAGCAAAGTGTAAAAAAAGCATGTACCCTGTTGCGTTGATCGGTCCAGTCAGCTGTTAAGCCAATCTACTACCAATCGGTCAACTGTCCAGTCAGTCAGCTGATCAAACTGTCATGTGGTCAAGCAAAAATGAACTCCATGGTATTAATACCCTTTTATCTAAATGTAAAAGTAAATTACACGGTTTTGTATACCAACCAAATGGCCACGACCCTGCTCATTTTCAATGAATTTATCACTCGAGATCCTTCACCACTGCTACCCGTTTGAATGGGCGCCGCACCATTTAAGTTCCCTGTGCGTGGACAGTACTAGCCCAAGATTTAAATCTCTGACATATATCTAATATCAGTTTTCTCCAACAGTGCAAATATGACAACATCAATTCAACAATGGGGCACTGCGGAGTTATGATTATGGGATGAAAATTGTTAATTTCAAATGATCCACCGGGATTTTGAACCTCAGACAGACTAGTAATTACTGATGCAGAACCACTCTGCCAGTGCCAGATGATGTTAATTTCGTACTTCGAAATCAGTTTTAGAAACAATGAGTATCCAGTCAACCGTAACTACCTCAGTGCAATCATGCATAACAGTGAGTGGGCCAAGTGTAAATAACATTCCATACAACTGGATTTTAAGGCAACATTGGAGCTACATTAATTCATGCCAGAAATGGAACAATGCTGCAAACAAAAAACTGAAAAATCAGATCAAAAACAATTACTGTCATTCTCCAAAGAATTAATTCATTATTAATTTTTTACTAATTACCAGTTAATTAATTATTACATAATTCTCAAATTAATTAATTAATTAATCAACACAGAAAAGAGCTACAGAACAGCTAAAATGCTGAAGTGACCAGCAATATTTCCAACTCATTACAGATCGACTTTGTCACCCGGAGAATAGAAACAAAGCTTTTGATTAAGAAAATGAAGTACCGGTAACCACAGCAAAGAAATTACAGGTATTGGCATCAGTCTAAATATCAAACATATTACATTTTAATCAGATATTTACTCGTATATTTAAAAAATTAAACCTGCAACTTTGCAAGAGATGAAAAGCTATAAAAGCATTTTAGTAAGAATCAATAATTTTTTGAATAGTTGTAACCTATAGGCCTACATAAGCTGAGACAATATCACCTTCTTACACAAAAGCATAACATCAACCAACAGGTCCTAAACTGGCCAAATTAAACACTAACAATTTCTGCACAGTTGAACACCCATATTACCACATAGTAATGACAACATATAGAATAATTAATTAATTATCTAGCAGAAGTCGCTGAAATACATATTTCAGCGTGCAAAGTAATCTTTCACAAATCAGTCAGTAGTTTTACAAGTAATTTCAAGAAAGCATCTTAGCTACACACCGCTATACACAACTCTTATGTTGAATTTGTCCAACATCATAAATCAAGACAACCAAGGCAAAACTAAAAATATGTTGGCCTAGACAAGCCAAAATGTCACTTTCTTCCATGTTAGTTGAACGATAAAAGGAACATGTAGCAAACTAAGATTCAGCTGAAAGAAGAAGCATTACTGATGCATTTTAGGATTACTAACTACATCCAAATAAATAAAGCTAATATCTCTTGGAGGTTCTACTTGATTTCAGCACTGGTCTTTAGTTTTACACATTCTTAATAAAAACAGATGAACTGCATAGTACTTTTTACAGCTTACTGCATGTTGAACCAAAGAAAATCAGACTTTAATATCCAGCTTGGTGAACATAAAACAAGGTCAGCGTCATGGCTGATACAATGATCAACTTGTAACCGCTGTTGAAAGCCAAACTAATGGCTGATGATGGTCCCCAGACAGAATGGGGTGCTGAGAGGGCAGCAAAAAGACATCCTGCGAATAACCCCAGTGATGCAGCATCCTTCCAGTTACGCACATACCAGTGACAGCTGAAAATACACAGAAACAATAAACTACATTTCTGAAAAACTCAAATAAAGATGTTCACAAAATGTTGGTTTGAATAGCAGCCTCAATCACTGGGGCGGTGCAGTGTAATTTAGCCATATAAAACTATGTAAACCAGTGTTGCGTTGGTGTATATAGAACAAACACAAAATGGAAGGCAGCACCACACACTTGAAGTAAGGACTTGCTCAAGGTACCTGCACAGTGTCTTGCTCAAGAAACAAACCTGAACATATTTCATTGTAAAGCAACTGCTCAGTCAGGCACACCAAAGAGCAGATCTGAATTTAAGCACAAAAATTCCTTGCCAAATCTTTTTCCTCCATACCACTAAAACGACCAAAGCAAAACCGTGTACACTAGTACCCAATGTTACCCAAGTAAATTTTAGGGACATCTAGTTCAGGCCAGGGGAACAACCAGATAACACTGGGCAGCACAGCAAAGGAATCTACAGCCAGGAATGGACAAGACTGAGACACAGCCTGCAAAAGCAATTACATATAAGCATTATGATCCTAAACTCAATCCTTTTGTGCATCGGCAACCAGTGCAGTTCCTCCTGCATGAAGGTGGATATATGCCCAAACCTACGTATACCTCCAATGAGCCGGGTGGAAGCGTGTAAGATAGACTGCTTGGTTGATGCGGGAAAGGGTTAGCCCTGTATAAATAACATGGTATGTATGTATGTATTATTATAAGAAGATTTATAAAGTGCAAGTTACTAAAGCTAATTCCTCTGCAATTGCACTGACAATAGCTTGTCTTAGTCAGATGTTCAGCAAAGTATTAAGCGAGACACAGAACAGAACAAAAAGTTTTAAAACAGAAAGCGGCTGACCTAATGATCCACTGCAAGATAACAGCCAAAGCAAAGTCGCCAACTAAGGAAGGAATAAGGTAGCGCACTTCAGGCTGTCGCCAGGGCATGACTTCCGAGTACAGAACGAAACTGACAACTTCACCAACAACAGCTGCCACAAGAACGGCCAGGTTGACTGTGATATTGATTGCCATCGCTTTGCGTTCACAGTTTCTCAATATCAGGTGACTAAAAAGTATAAAGGTACTGTAAACTAAAAATATAAAGGTACTGTAAACTAAAAATATAAAGGTACTGTAAACTGAAAAAAACATTTCACAGCCACATACAGGCTGTCAAGCAGACAAGGTTACTCACCAGCCAAAAGCAAAATGTTACAGTAATTCATTATTCATTCCAAACATTTATATTGAGCCACTTCAAGGAATCTGCTGGAATGAATGGGGTGTTGATGATCACAGATCTCAAGGCCGTGAAGCACACAACACAGTGGCAATTCAATCGATAATTTAGCAAAGAATTCTTTAGTTTCACACGATGCACTAGGATTTAAATTCAAATGAAGAGATGAAAAGCAAAGACGTTAACAACTTGCCACCATTCTACACCAACTATCATCACTGTGAGAACCACTGCCACCATGACATTTACTATCATCCTTATAAACATTATCATTAACAGTAGCAGCAGCAGTACCAGCCATACAAACTTAACCATATCCCAGACATCCACGTTCATAGGGCCCACAGCAAGCCAATGGTGGCAGTCAGGAATTTTACCTTTTTCTCAAATGAACATTTTTCAAAATGGAAGTGCCACTTTTATGGCAGTTTTGAAATGTTAAATTACTGAAAAAAGAAGCACTTCATAAGCGTTCGCATATTTTGTACTATCAAGGCTTGGATAAATTCATGAGATGCTGTTAAACAACCATTATCAAGTTTCATTTAGACTGGAATCCTTGGTTTGTTTTGGGCGCAGTTACAAATACATTCCTCAGTCCTCACTGGTGCATCTGTTTCGTTCTGCTGACATCCACTGAACATCTCATTAATTATAATCACGCCGCAGCCACATTTCAACCGCAAATCAGCGTCATCATATGACCCACATTTTGCAGCCCCCACCAACTCCTACACACAGTAGGCCTTATACTTACCGGCGTACTGACTAACGAAATTGTGGTGAGAAGCAAACAAACTTGATAAAAAAAAGTTTAAGAAACGAACAGAAAATGCGCAGATGAACAATAATCGAGAAGAATGCACTCATACCTTTCCAATGACTTTCTCTCTACTGAATTCAGACCAACGTCCAGACCCCGAAGCCTGAAGCAGTCTAAAAGCGAAATTGGAAGAGCCTATAAATATACATGACGTAGTTCCTTATAATAGATTGTGCTTATAAAATAAGGTCCGAACCGGTGTACAAATGTCAAAGTTAAACTCGTTATAATATCTAACCACCGGTCAATAGTCTATTAGAGCTTTTAACCGACACGTGCAATATGCTGCTAAAACAACGCTATATGCCATACTGCTTATGGTGTCCTATATTTAGCAAAATTAACATTTTACAGTATAAACAACAAAATACTTCGTACCAGACAGCCGACGGTACTCATGAATATTAATAAGCAATGCCTATGGCGCACCGATTATATTAAAAGCAGCAACTGAGAGTAATTGTAATTGTAATTGTAATCTGACATTTATAAAGCGCCACTTCAAGAATAGACTCATCAGAAGCGCTCCCGACCCGAACCAGTGAAACCACTGGCAAATAATACAGACTTCAGGCGCTTGCGAAACTGCGGAAGAGACAAACTGAGGAATACTATGTAGCTATTTTCCTATCTAAATATGAGAATCGTTTTGAATTATGTGCTGTGACCGTTTCAAAAGTAAATGTATATGTAAAAACTTACACGTTTTTCTATAGCGAACCATGCTAAATAATTATGAGTATAAAGATATCGGAATATTTATACTTACTTCAGAATACGAGTGAATGATTGGCCCCTATACCTTGTAACTTGTGTATCTTTTATGATGATGAGCCAAAAGCTTCAATTCGGCATTCTCAAGCAGCTAGCAGTCGACTTAATATTTCTTCTTGATTCACTTGCAAAACTAGTTTCTCTAGCCACGTATGCTACTGTATTTGCCATATTTTAACAGTTTTACGTTATCATACACGAAGCACTTCAGTCTTATTTTTGCATTAATGCACTAATGAAAAATGCACACAGACTGATTAATTTGATGCGATATGCAATTAAAATACTATTAAACTAACTCACACTATTAAATGTAAATGTAAAAGATTTTCTATAGCGACCGTATTAATTAATTGATTGCAGAGGATTGAACATCCACACGTTAAGTTTTAAGTTGGACTGAACTTTGATGACAAAAGATAGGATAATAGAGTATATTAGTACTGTCAGCCACTGCTTCTTTGAGCTTTTGTTTTCTGCTATGGTGTATGAAAGGTTGATTGATTTTATCTCGATGTATTTTGTGGCCTTCTAATTACAGCGCTGTATAGACCGTCTTTTGGCAAGTGGGACAGTGAGTCAGATTAGATCATTTGATGAAAAATAAACATCGGAAAACATGTCAGCGCCTCAGGCCGATAATTTCTACTTGTATTTATCAAAAAATCCTATACGATTTGAGCCAGTCAGCAGTGTTACATCTGTCTTTTTCGACGACTCAAACCGACAGGTAACCACATTAGAAACTAGTGCAGCCTACTGTTATGCGCTACAGTTACCGCCGCCCCTCATCTGTTTTATAGCGCTTCTTGCGAAGCGAGTAAATACCAGTAACCAAGATCGAACAATAGCTTTGACTATATTACATTACTTAATGCGCATAATTTGTAAAGGTATCGACCTTTATGCACAACTCAAGAAAAGCCAGTATGCTCTTGTATTTCACCAATCGGTAAAAGTAAAGTTTGATGCGCTTGCGGCCGATCGCCGGTTAATCGTAATCGTCGTAATCTCGAGATTTCTACAGCGCCCAACGAAAGGTAAGTCGCGGGAACCAGCTTATTCACAGGCGCTCAGTCAAAACAAAATCGCTAGGCAAAAGGGTTCGGTTCCAGGTCAAGAACCAGGAGTCAGGCAGTCAGACAGTCGGACGGCTGCGGTGTTTGAAACTGAAGCGAGGAGAGAGATAAGGGGAAGAGGAAGAATCAGGATAAGATTTTTGGAAAAGAAGTGTTTTCAGTCTTGAGTGAAAGACCTGCGCAGAAACTGAAAGAGGTGAAGTGTTGGTGAGTTCGTATGATTGACCAGACAACTGTCGCAATTCTGGCGGTAGTTTATTCCAAAGGGGTGGGGCAGTATGGCCGCCCCAGATTGCTAGAGAATAGAACGCTGCAAGCTCTGTACAGCGATTCCCCAACAAGTAAGTAAGTAATCAATGATTAATGAGTGACAAAGAAGTTTGCAATAAAAACATATTTCATTTTTTTCATAGAATAAAATTTTTTATTGCATGAAAGAAATTATTCCACTGGGTAACTTTCTGATATACAAATAAACATTGCTGAAGAAAAAATGGTTTCACGGTGAAATGTTAACATCCCATGATGGGCTTTACACAGATCCTTTGCTATGCCATGTTACATTACTGTAATGCTATAATGTTATTGAATTTGTTTATGTTGTAGGTGTTTACCGTGAGGTCAAATGGAGCCGCTGGTGTTGTTGTTAAGGGTCCTGATGATAAGTTTTGCAGTACATTAAGGCAAATATATTCCTGCTGTTCATTTTACTTTCTTGAAATAGATTATAAAATTAATTTTAAATATGAAGTTTAAATATTACTGTGCATCAAACTAGACTTTCACGTGTATAAAAATTTATGAAAGCATTTATATTGCACCTTTAAAAGCTTCTACAAAAATGTTCTGTATAAGGGCTTACATTACATTGCATTTCTTAAGAATTAAATGCGATTTTTTTACTTTTTCAATAATTCTGTTGACATATTTCTGGGTTGATTCTTTAATTGGTATCCTTGGCTTTATAAATTTTTTTATTTTGGTTATATATTCTAGGCTTGATGACCGCGGTGAAATAATCTCTGTTAAGTTTTCCTATGATATGAGGATTCTGGGAGTTCAGAGATCGACAAGAGCTGTGGTTGGTGACTTTATCAGAAATTAGTTCCATTCATTTACTGCTGTGGTTTTCTCACACAATGCACTTCCGTGCTATTTGTATGTTAGAAAATCCTGAAGACAGATGATTGTACGCATGAAATGATTTGATTTTGTAAATACTTATCGCATGTTGCAGATCCTAGTATAATTTTAAAGCGTATAAACTCTCTGTCCAGACCCAATTCCAAACACCGCCCATCATGCCATCTGACTGCTTGCCTGCCTGACTCTTGGATCTTGACTTGGAACTGAATGCTTCTTGCCTATCAATTTTGTTTTGACTGAGCGCTTGTGAATTATCTGGTTCCTGCGACTTAGCTTTCATTAGGCACTGTAGAAATCTCGAGTTTATGAGTACGATTATGATTTTCAATCTGCTCGGTCTCTGATGTCATCTCAGTCTCGGCTCGTGATTTGCCTTTTTAGGTATTGACCTGATTGAGGCTTGGTTTTGTTGTGCCATCAGTTAACACCTTGTGCAATAAACACCGGCGCTATAGAAGTTGCTAAATATTAATGATAATAAAGTATCTGTGGAGATCTGTTTGTCAATACTAACAATTAGTTTTGTTTATTTTTCTTACAGGATTTTATAAATCTGTTTCCTGGTGCAGACATCAATGAATACTCGCAGACATGTAAGGTAAGAATTCAAAATTTACAATTTCCTTCATAAATATCAATTATGATGCACTATAAATTGTAATTGCAAATTTGTATAGCGGCACGTCAGGAGAAACTCCTCCACAGCGCTCCTGATCTGACGCCACAAAACCACGATCGGATAGATTAGTTTTCAACTGCTTACAGTAAATGTGCAGAGAAGGGCAAGATGGGAGCAAGGGGCCAGAGGGATGATGTTGCAGGTTGCTAGACAACTTGTTCCACAAAGATGGGAAGAGCACAGCAAAACTAAATTTTAGTTGATGTTGATTTTATGGTAAATGCTAAGAAAACTGTTTGCCGTTATTGTTTTATTATCTTTTGACTGAATTTTGTGCCTGTTGTTTTAGGGAAAAGAAACAAAGATCATTGGATTTTGCTGGACAAATCTTCAAGAAATTGTTTACGTTACTGATCACGGGCTTGAACATTACCAGGTATTATGAATAATTGAATATCACTATAAAGTAAATTTTAATTGCGGTTGGGTAAGGTAGATCCTTCAATCCCAGAACCATGCACCTTAGGACTAATGCTATACCATAGTTGCACATAAAATATGATTAACTACCTTCTTCTTTCTCTCGTCCGTCAGGCTATAGCCTCATCGTCGGCTATAGCCTGACGGACGAGAGAAAGAAGAAGGTAGTTAATCATATTTTATGTGCAACTATGGTATAGCATTAGTCCTAAGGTGCATGGTTCTGGGATTGAAGGATCTTTTCGATCTTGCTCAAAGAAACTCTTAGTTGGTTAGTTACTTATCTAGGCACTAAGTATAGCAAATTTGTCTCCAATTGTTTATGTGTTCTACTGTCCTCAGTTAATGACACATGGTAAATCCTGTCCAGAGCCTTATGCTTTGAATCCGTGCTATGTTTAAGCTTCTACTTGCTCATGATCTGAATTTTGTACCCTGCATTATTTCTTTCTCCAAGCAGTCTGCATTCTTCCATAGTATGTCGACTTCTTTGTCTTGGTATTTGTCAGCAATATGCTAGATTTTGATTTACCTGTAAGTTATGCTAGGATTCATGCCATATGCAGCATTGCAGTGGTGCTATAGAAGCTGAGGTTGGATTATGATGGATATCTTTGATGGTTTGTTGAAAGTTTGATTCTGTTCAGGTGATTCCTGAGAAGAAAACATTGAAACTTCTGAAGACATATAGTCTTAATGTCAACTGGTTCATTTGGCTGGTATGTATTATCAGGTTTTTGTATTGTGGGTGAGTGGGTGGATGGGTGGATGGATGGGTGAATGGATGGTTGGATGGATGGATGGTTGGATGGATGGTTGGATGGATGGATGGATGGGCAGGCAACCAAATGCTTACTGTCAGTACTTAATGTGAAATGACTTCTTTTACTAGGGTTCAGAACTCAGAGATTTCGTTTTCACCATTGATGAAAACCTCATTAGATATTTAAGCCTTTTGTATGCATTGAAACCTCCATTTTCCTGTAATGCTTCCTCTGGAGGTCATGTGACATACCTCTTTATAAAGTGGTTGTGTCCTTATACCAGTAATGCTACCTTTGGGGTCATTTCAGGTACCACTTAATTATGAGGTATTCTAAAGCTGCATTAATCAGAAAAACTTTTAATGGTTTCTTCTACTAAATGTGTTTACCAGTTTACTTACTGAAATCTTTGTTTTGAAGGTGGAAAGTGCGATGTTGCTGGTTTCCTCCGGAACTCTTGGCAACACGCTCTACCCATTCTACTTCAAGGTATGCAAACAAAGTAGCAGGAATGCTTTGCAATTCTCCTCTTCTTCCTCCTCATTTGCTTGATCTTCCCACCAACAAAATACAGCCAGGTACTCATTTATTAGCTAAGGTTGCTCTGGAGCACAAGTGGAAATCTCAAAATATCTTTCTGCCTTGACAGGGATTAAATGAGCAGGTAATCAAAAAACCAAAAATATGCTCTGAGTGCTACATATTTGTTGTAAAGACCACAATATGCATTATGTTATGACCATATTATTTTTTCCCACTGATAGTTTAACGTACAAATCTTTTACTATTAGGATGTTGTATGCCTGTTAAGTTTTTCTTGTGTTCTTAAATACTTGTAAACCCGATGTATGATTAGCTACTGGTTAATAAAGAATGTACTTACTTATTAATGAAAACAAACATTCAGAATTCTTGATTTTGGTCTCCATTCCGTTTTGGCTGGTAAAGTTTTCCCCTGTTTTCTGTTATTGCTCAGAGTGGCACCGCAGTCAAGCTGCCGAAGTTTGAAGTTGAGCTGTTGACGGTTCCGAAGCCTCCGTGTCTCACTTTGAAGCAGAGAGACGTCACGCTGGCAACAATGTTAGTGACTGCGGTGAATTCAGTTTTGCTTTGGAATTTTCTCTGGGTGGTTTGGTGTCCAAGTGGTAACATTGCAGCTGTTCACCACTGTGTCTCAAGTTTGAATCTGGCATCGACTGTTCTGCTTGAATGCTTTCTTCCTCAAATTAAAGACTGTTCTGGAAGTGTTCCTGAGTAGATACATGTACAGACGCTTCATAAATTTTGTATTATTCCTTACATTACAATTGTGTGCGACACAGAAATAATGCAACCTATTTACATGTAGAGTTTCTTAATAATGAGATTCCTGTTAGTTAGTTAGCTGGTTATCCAGATACTTACTGCAATGCATTTTAAGTTCCTCACATTTGTGCTGCCTGTGCTAGCCTGAGAAATGTTAAGTTTATTGAGAACAAAGAGTCCATCAGTAAGCAGTGCTCAGATTGCTAGAAAAGTGACCACTAGTGAGCTCATACACGCTGGCATGCAGAGCCCAACCGAAGGATTGTGTATGTAAGTGTGTGAGTGTGTGAAATAAAGTAAGAAACTGATCATGCTGTGTACATGGTAGATCATATCTATTATCTACTAAAAGTTAAAATGTTCTGTTTACTGTCTAACTCTGGTATCAGCATTTGATTTTATACATCATCCATTTATCATTTATTGTTGGACTCTTGTGCGTGCAAACATTAGACATTGTAAAGCCCCCTTGAAGTAGCTTGCTACTGACGATGCTGTATAAATTGTCGTGATTACAATTACATTTAAAAGCATGTAATTTGTGTAATGTATTGGAGTAAATTATTGAGCATTTATATACTAGCATGTGCTGGTCTGGCATGTTGTACGCAGATATGGTCAGTTATATGCTTTGGTCTTGCGTCATGGTTCAACGAACCAGCGAGGGACATCAGCAGCAGAAGTTCTGCTCTACCAGATTCTAAAGTTAGTCTTCTCTGTTTCAGTCTATAAGTCATTTTATCTGAATTTGTAACCATGGTAATTATTTTATTAACTGTATTATTAATTATTTATTATATAATTAATTATTATTGTCTGACCTATGTTTATTTTGTTATCCAAGTGGTTATCTTTCAGCCTTTATATATTGTTTGGTGTTCAGATTCAATCTGAATTTGCTGCTTTCCAAGTAGGAATGGAATGAAACAGAAAATGTTTGAGACTGTTAAATAGATGTTAAATACTGATGCACACTAGCTGTTTGTTAAATATCGTGCTAGCTATTTGGACATTGTCTAAAAAGCTCTATAAATGTCGAAATTGCTGTGTTTCTAGTGACTCAGCTGCTAGGAAGACGGATGTTTTACGACTGAATCTGAGCGGAAGGTTTGCTCTGAACGTTGTCGACAATTTGGTCATAGTTCATCATCAAGTCTCGAAGGTTTGCAGATGAGGCATCTGTATCTTTTGGAAATATTATCATAGAAGCCCTCTCATGGTAGAAAGTTGTTTCTAGATTTTTGCTGCACTTGCGTCTGTAGCAAATGCGGCTATAAATTCAGTATACACTGATTGTCACTGTTGGTGGGAAGATCAGGTGGCAAGGGAGAAGACTAGCCACCTGGTAATCTGGTAATGCTTGATACCCACGGCGCCTCTTAGGGCTAGATCAAGGGACTACTCGTATTCTTCTGTAATAGAATCAAAAGTGCTTTTAAATGCTTCCTTAGGATTAAACCATGTGGGTTATATTTCAAATAGCCAATATGGTTATTTGTTAATTGTTGTAACAGCTGCAATGTGTACTGTTTATTAGGTCAGGTGAATAAGGTAAGGTAAGGTAAAGAACTTCTACAACACCACTGTAATAATGCTCATGTTATGGTCCAGTTAGCAGGTAAGGTTTGGTATAAGTTTTGGTACTTACAGTATCTCTATGGATAAGCCTCACTTCTGATTTCCCCGACCTAATGGATTTTGACTAGACTTCTCCAGCTGATTGTGTGCATTTTTACTGTAGTTCACTTGAAGTGACCATCAGTTGATGTTGTGTGCATTATGATTAGTCATTAATTAGATTTTTGTTAATTGAGGTACCAGAGTTTTGTTTTGATATTTAGTGTGCCGAGTATTACGTGTACAGCTGTTTTGTTTTTATGACAGACGTCGTTGTTATATGACATCCGTATTCCAGGGGAGTCGGGGTTAGGAGTGACGTGTCATCAGCCTTTTCTTTCTCCACTACCCATCAGACCATTCAAGCTTATACTTCCAGGTATGTCCATTGGCAGGTTCCTCTTCAGTTATGAACTTCATATTTGCTTACATACTCAACCTACTCACTCACTCACTCACTCACACTCGCATGCAGACAAACGCATTCAGGAGTCTAGAATTGAAGCGATGATAGTATGTCGGTAGCTACCATATTAACCTGTGGAGTTTATTTTTCCAGCTGTTCCAACGTCTTCAGGAGCCGAAGTTCAGGAGTATAACTGTGAACTATGTATCCTTTCTAGTACTAACATTTCAATTTTTAGGTTGTTATTATCATTTTGTTGCTATTATTAAATTATTATTTTTAGTAGCTTCTTTGAATGCCCATAGCTGGATTTCTTAGTGGATTTCTTATGTGTGTATATATATGTATATATACATACATGCATACAGGCATATATGTTAATATTTTTATATTTAATTTTGCACAAGGTTGAGAATGAAAACAGAAATACAAAAAGAAGTTACAAGAAGAGTTACAATGCATTTATTAAACAGTGTTGCTGTCTGATGAATATTCATAAGTGGTAGTATGTTAATTAATTCTTCAACTTACCTACATAGTGACCATACAAGGGAAGGCTTCGGCCTACGCACATGCGGGGATTGTATTTGGGAAGAAAATGGATGTGATAATACTTCTAAAGCTAAGAAACAAGGGAAAATATGAAATATCAAGAAATCCGGGGTAAAAAAAGTGAAAATTCAAGCAACTTGGCGTAAACGAAGCGGGACAGGGAGGCTAAAAATGTTATAAGAAAATTTGATTTTTTTGAAAGTAGTCGTTTTGGTCGTGAAAGTTACAAAGACTGGAGACAAAGCCCACCTTAAAGGTGTTTGTTTAGCTGTTTTTCTTAACCAATATACAGATTCACCAAATTGGGTCATTTTTCAACCCGACATAGTTCTTGATGCCAAACTAGGTCAGTGTTGCTTTTTCATTAAGCCTTTCTTTTTCTGCCTATCTAGCAACCATATAAAATACATTCCATCATTGAGTACGGAAAAAACAGAATCTGATGATATTCATTCGTTCATTCACTCATTCATTTGTTCATCAATTTATTTATTGTCATTATTTATTCAGGTGTTCATTTATTCGTCCATCCATCCGTCCATTCACTCAGTAATCCATTAAGTCATTTAATATATAATAAGTTCAGTTTGTAATGATTAGTGCATCTGCTTATTGTCATATCTGACTGATTGTTGACAGGATGCTTCTGGTATTTACGATTGAATCTGGAATCAGTTGTTTCCATGATTACAGATAAGGTGATTTGGCTCTACATAAATGTGCATTTACATTATGCTAAATTACCAGTTTTGTAAGATCAGGATCAGGGCAAAGGTTGAGAATTTAAATGGTAAATAGAAAGAAAAAAGAGTAGATTTTTCTAGATCACATGAATTGGTCTCTAAAGTTCCTTGCATTAATTTTAGCTAACATTACAAGCTTTACATTACATCGTTAGTAATGGATGATGATACAGCACTGCATTTTTATACCAATACTTACACCTACAGTGACTAAAGACTCAGTTCGTTGTTAGTTGTAGGATCATCTTTAAATGTTTAAGAGATTTAATTTGGATTGTCACTATGATTGTGATTTTGTTGTCATTTATCATTTACGTGAACATTCTGAATACCTCAGGAATTGATATACATAGAATAGGTATTACATGTCTATTTCAAAGGTCACTTGTCCATTAACAAGCCGATTACTTGTGGAATACTTCAAGGCTCTATTCTGAGGCTTTTGTTCTTTCTGATATATGTAAACGACCTAACAACCACTTAGAGAATATTTCATTTCATACTGTTTTGCTGATGATACAAACACTTTTATTTCAGGTAAGTCGGTAACTGCCTTGCTTGACAGACCCAACTACGAACTGACAGCCATCTCTTCTTGGTTTAGAGCTAATAAATTATCACTTAATATTGATGAGACCATATTTATACTCTTGCTCACATTGCAGACCTCTGCAAGCATGTGACTACGGGATTACTATGGATGACAGAACGATTACCCAAGTAACACTAAGTTCTTAGGAGTATTCTTGGATCAGTATCTACTGTAACATGGAGAAAGTACTTTAGTTATATATCAAACAAGCTGGCAAAAATATTAGTGTTTGTCTCACATTTGTCACTGTAAGTAAGTAAGTAAGTAATGCATTTGTTAACACGCCTTATGTCCATCGACTGAGCGAGGAATCGTAGGCTGCTTGCCTAGGTCTGCTTTATCATGGATTTGCTTTCTTATCGTTCACAGTGTCGTCTGATTGATTTTCTTCTGCTGCGTCAAGACAGCAAAATGGTGGTCCTGAACGTCTGTCGGAACATTCTGGTTCCTGGTCGACAGGTCAATCTGACAATTGTCGCCACTATTTTCAACAAACTCAACCGCGTTTACAGCGACTATGTGAACGCAGTTAATGGACTTGCGTTACCGCCCAACTCCGTAAGCTCTGTTGTTTAGTGCTTATAGTTAATAGTAGTAGATATTAGTAGTAGTAACTGTTTATAGTTGTAGTTATTAGTAGTAGTTAGTAGCAGTAGTTATTAGCTGTAAATATTAGTCATTATAGTAGATTGGTCTTTGCTGGGAGGCTCTGAAAGGTGGTGCGTAAATGTATCCTTTTGCCACGGCAGTTTTTATATTCTTAAGCCCATGTAATAAGTTCAGAAAATGGTTTTTAATAGTTTTTAATATTTGTAATGAATGATTGATTGATAACAGTATGTCGAATGCAGGGTTCGAACCTCCTCTAAGATGGTCTTTGTGTAGAACCTTAAACTAGTCCTTCATGCACAACTTCTTAGAGCTGTTGAGTGGTGTGTAGTCATAAGAATTTGGTACTATACAGCTTGGCCTGGTTAGCTACATTGCTCCAAGTTAGTTCCTCAGTTTAACGACAGCTTATGGCATCAATGGCCGTTGCCGTCGCCCTCCTCCTTTAGCCAGTCTTGGTCCAAGTGTACGTCAGTGCATCTATGTGCACTAGGATGATGTTTTTGCCTACCAATATTGGCTGTATTTAAGAGATTTGAACCTTGAGCTAGCACTGTCTGTAGGGGAACCAAAAACTGCATGGCATCCGTTCAAATGGGCAGTGGTGGTGAAGTATCTCACCTGTTGAATTTATTGCAAAATGAGCAGGGTTGAGGCCATACGGTCACTATAGAAAACATTTACATTTATTTTATATAAATACAGAAATAATGCTAATAATTAAGTTAATATTATTATTAAGAATTCAGCTTGACCAGTCATTTCCATGATTCAGACTCTTACTATTTGATTGTTTGAATATACTGATTTTTTGCTGCTACTTATTAATATTTATTTCCTATTAAATGTATTAAAAATAATTAGGAATGTTGTGTTACTAAGAATTAGACTAGTGATGTTGTTGTTGTTGAAGGGGAGTGAAGTTAGATTAGAAAGCACGTCAAAGACACCGATAATAGACCAGTCGGATGTTTATACACACGTCTTTTCGGCGTTTGATGAATACAGGGTATTTCACTTATTGTCTTGATAATATAGTACAGTATAATGTAGTATATAGTATGATAATTAATTATATTAATAATATTAATCTGTGCTTTATAATGAATACAAGGTATTTCACTTCTTGTCCAGTGCTTATTGCTGTTTTGCAAAGATGATAAAATTCATAAGGTGTCATATTTCTCACATGTTTGTATTAGGCTGAAAGATTTGATGTTTAATTTTATGTGATAGATTATGATGAGATATGCAATTTCATGTTTGTAATCATATTAATCTGGTGGTGGTGGTGGCGGTGGCGGCGGCGGCGGCGGCGGTAAGTAAGTAAGTAAGTAATGCATTTGTTAACACGCCATATGTCCATCGACTGAGCGAGGAATCGTAGGCGGTGGCAGCGGTGATGCTGTTGCTGCTGCTGCTGATGATGATGATGACTATGACGATGACAGTGTGCATGTCCGTGTCTTAGGGCCATTTGTTACTATGCTATGCTATATTGGTTTGTACCGATACTATACTATGATGGTAGTGATGACGACGACGATGATATGGGCCGTTATTTGTGTATTTTACTGTATGTTGTGAATAAATGAAGCAGAATCAAAGTTTAGCGATGGGGTTTTTTGTCTGTTAAACAAATAGGTTTTTCGTGTTTGAATTTTTTTAGAACTTTGCGGTTTTAATTAGGTGTTCTTAACTTGTTTGTATTAGGATAGCAATTACAAGTTTATTGTGGCAGTTGTGATTGAATATCTTCGCTCACTAGGATTGTTCCAAATACCTGTTCAGGTCAGCATATTCTACTCTTTCTACACAATTCCTTTAATATTCTACTCTTTCTACTCGATTCCTTTAATATTCTACTCTTTCTACTCGATTCCTTTACTGATTTATTAACTTCTAAGTAATCAGTCATCTATTGAATGTTCAAAACTCTGAATTTGATTTTATTTCATTTTTTGACTGTTTTTATGAATTTTTATCAGGTTCTCTCTGGTCGTTCGCATCGTCTTATACCTGTTTTATTTAGAAGCTAACATCAGTCGTGTCTTGTGCGTTACAACAGTAGCACTAAGGAAGCTTCCAGACTAGATTCAGTTACATTTTAGAATAGTTCGTTTCGCATTTTAATTAATTGCTTATGTCTGTTCATTTGTGAATTGTATGGCATGTTGGTCCATTTGGTGTCGACAATTGCAGGTTCAAACCTGCTTAGCAGACTTTGTATAGGGACTTGGACAAGTTGCTTTTCTCACTCATCCGATCTAGATTAACTGACTTCGCACTTTTTAATAAGTGAAGTAACTCAATTTAATTAGATTTGGTGTAATTTTAATTAGATTTTGTGTGATTTTAATAAGATTTGTTGTGATTTCTTTAATTATATTTGGTGAGATTTTAATAAAATTTGGAATGATTTTAATTAGATTTCATGTAAGTTTAGTTATATTTGGTGTAAGTTTAGTTAGAATTGGTGTAATTTAAATTGGATTTGATATAATTTTAATTAGGTTTTGTGTAATTTCATTAGATTTGATGTAAGTTTAATTAGATTTGGTGTAATTTTGAGTGTTCTGAAGTTGAATTGGTGTTGTGTCTTTGCTTCCAGCACTTTCTCTTTGAACTTATCATAAACACTTTAGTACATCATAACTGCTATTACCAGCTGCACCAGTTTCTACAGTATCATGTCGTCAGCGACTCCAAGCCACTCGTAAGCACTGACGTTATTCTCTTCATTCAAAACGGTATCGAATTTCATTTCTCATCAACTGGTTTTTACCTGTGAACCCTTAATAGCATTTGATATCAAATGTGATTAAGAAACTAGATATATGAATAATTGTTTCTGATATCGTTATAATTTATTTACAAAATCCTTTGATTGGGGTTTGTTTGTGTGGACTCCCACCTGTGGTGACTCTTCTGTTAGCGCTGTTTGCTAACTGATGAATCTTTTGGGCTTAGTGACTTCAACATTGTGTAGGCACAGCATAGACAGTGCCGCTGCTTAGTTTCTCTTTAAGTGGTGCTATACAAATTTCTGATTACAGTTACATTTCATATTTGAGTAATAACTTGCAATACTTGGATAATAATTTTTCGTTGGCATATAGGTTCGTAACTTAGCGTTTCCTCAGTGCTTTCTAAGAACCTCCTGACGATGCTCTGTGCTGACTTAAATGCCACAGAAACTAGATCTGCTTGTCAATGAAGTTTTTGCTGCAATTAAATCTGAATGTTTACCTTTATGGCATTCATTCATTCATTCATTCATTCAGAGCATTTATATAGCGCCCCTTCAGTAGTATACCCTGAGGTGCTCCCAGCCCAGCTCTAGCAAAAGAGAACAGTTTTTAACTGTTGGTGAGAAGCGTATCTAGCATCCCTTGTTAGAGGGAGACGCAGATTAAGAGGGAGGCCATTCCACATAGAGGACTCAATCACCGAGAAGCGTGAAGCTGTATTATTGCAGTGCATGCAAAAGGAACAATTTCACCTCAGATAGGCCTGCTATTTCTTAAGAATTGAGCTGTTTTCTTTTAACAGTTTGGGTTTTTTAATTTACCACCATATCATGTTTTCAATATGTTTACTGTCATGGAGACATATTTGCATTTTACGTGTACATGTTTTGTCATTAGGCATGCTTGCTTCTGTCGCTGGAGAGTTCTTACCCGCCAGCTTACCAGCTCGCTCTAGATATGCTCAAAGTAAGTCCTGAATTTCATAATTTCTTGAATACTTCCTTACTAGTTACACTGTTACATGTATGATGTAACATCACTGTTTTGTCTCTGTTTATAAGTGAGGTTGTGATGCTTCTGAGCTGTAAACTTAGGACTATACTGTAATTACAAACTCAGTTCTTTTTAGAGAAATCGAATTTTTCATTTAGCCTGCCTGCCTGCCTGCCTGTCTGCCTGCCTGCCTGCCTGCTTCTTTCAGCAGTAATAGGCTTCTTGGCGGCGGATCACATCGCCCTTGGTCGATCCTCATCATCGTTGCTACCTGCTTCAGGAACTCCGAACATGCTGTTATCATTCAACTCTAGTTGGGAACCTGTTGGTTGGGCTTTGCGTGTGTGCACGAGCTTGCCACTGGTGACTCTTCTAGTTTTCTGACCAATGTTTACTTGTGGACGAATGTTCCGTTTTTAATGACATTTAACATCGTTAGCGCAGAGAGCGCCTCTGACGAGTTTATCTTGAAGAGGCGCTATACAAATTTCAAATTACATTACATTACATTACATTGGTGTTTGAGCACTGACTGAAGATGTTTCAGGAATTTCTTGAAATTGTGTTTGTTTAATAAACGTTTCATTACATTGCATTACTTTACTTTCCAGCGACTGGCAACAGCTAACGATTCTATCATCGAAGTTCTGATATCGAAACAGCAACTGCTACCTGCCATAAGGTTTTGCATTTGTCATTCATTCGTTTAGTTAGTCTTGTATTTGTTCGTTCATTCACTCAGTGACTCCTTAACTTGCTTAACACTCATTCATTCACTCTGCTTTATCCAACGATAAATACAAAGATTATGCCACACTCACTGTTGTAAAGTGTAATTGTGATGATTCGTTTGGATCAAAAGTAGTGCTTTTTGCTTTTAAATAAAGGGTGTGCAGTATATCATTGTTTTGGAATATGCAGTATTAGTAGTACTGGTAGCAGTAAATGTTAGATGCTGATCATTGCAAAGTTTTTGCCGTTTGTTTAGATTTGCTCAGAGTGTTGGTTTGGTGGATCAGGTGTCTGCAAGAAAGTTCCTCGAGGCCGCAAAGGCTGCCGAGAATCCGATGACTTTCTTTACGGTGTTCAGGTTTTTCGAGCAGAGGAACGTCAGACTGCGTGGCAATGCAAAATTCCATTCCGGTCGGTTACCATTGCTCTTAAACGATAATGATTTAAAAATAATTAGTGTGAAGTAGTTGCAAGTTTTTGTAGCTCCTTGAAAAGCTTCTCAATCGTTCTGTGAGTTGGTGGAATAAGGTATAGGTTTGAATCTGCTTAAATATATATTGACGATGCAGAGGTTTCCAAATTTGAAGACAATGATTGATTGATTGATTGATTGATTGATTGACTCTTTATTGATCCCAAATTCAACATATCAGGTTACACATAAAACGTACAGTTTGCCAGGATACAAAAGGCAAACCCAGAAGGGACCAGGGTCCCACTTAAATAGGGTCACCTATTAACATCAGTGACGTAAGATGGCAATCGAAATGTAAACAAAGCCTATATCATTTTGTAAGCAAACTAAATAAGTTATGTACAATCCTTACACAAATGAAACTAAAAATAAAACTATACAGAAGTCCGCTGCATTACACAGTCCTATATAACAAAAAACTCAGAAAAAAAGAAGCAAAAAACTAATGGTTTGTATGAACAATTCAGTTGGCAGTCAAACAGATGTTATTAAATAGTGATGCATCTGCCTTTTGAACAGTTTCAAACATGACAACATACGAATGCTCATTGGTAAAGCGTTCCAAATTGAAGGGCCAGCACATTTAATATTGAATAATCGAGTGTTGGTGCGAGCAAAACTGGCATAATAATTACCGTGAATCCTAGTAAAATATGAGTGATGATCGATGATATTGAAGTATCCATCAAACTTCGATGGCAATAATTTATGTTGATATTGATACATAAATACAGAGATCTGGAACTTATTAATGGAATTAATTTTTAAAATATTTAGATTGACAAAATAGGATTCAATATCGTTCACCTGAAAAGTTTTTGTAATAATTCTAAGAACACGGCGCTGCAAAACAGATAAACATTTTATACGCGAAGGGTAATTAGAGGCCCATAAAAGGTTACAGTAGGATAAGTAAGGATAAATCAATGAATAATACAAATTAATTAATATCTGTTGGGGTAGGATATAACGAATGCGTGACAATATACCAGAACATTTAGCAATTTTACTTGATATATGAGATATATGCTCTTTCCACATTAAATGAGAGTCAATATAAACTCCAAGAAATTTACATGAATTCACTTGAGTAATCAGTTGGTTATCGATAAAAATATTAATAGCTGATTTACAAAAAACCTTCCGATGCAATCTAAACAATATAAAATTAGTCTTTTGTAGATTCAAGGATGATGAAGACAAAGAAAAGTTATGACAACTGTGGATGAGTTTAGAATGAACAGAAGCTCATTTTTGGATTAAATAAGTTTTTTCATCACCTGTTGCTACAAATTTATAAACACGTGAAGCGATAATTTTTTTCTTGACAGAATATTATCGAGGAATAAAAGACAAAAAAATTATGTATAAAATATCTATAGCTCTAAAGATTTTAATTGTTTGCCTTCATATTACCGGTAACTGATAATGTTCAAATTCACCAAAACAACATAGCTGCCATAGAGTTAATATTATTATTATTGTTGTTACTATTGTTATTAATATTTTTTGTTAATTAATAACTTCTATCGCACCAAATCCAAGCCACAGTCAGGTCAGTGACCAGAAGATCACTCCACTAGGACAGAGAGGCAGCCTGTGGTGGATAAGCAGTTTGAAAAGGTATGCATTTCGAAAAAGGTGTTAAGTTAGAGTATTGAAGAGTTTAGTATGATGCAAAGGCGCTGCCTATGCTAGCCTTAATGGTGATGGAAGTTCATTTATAATTAACAGTTCATCAGTAACCAATCAGAACTCATGTAACTAGAAAAGTCACCGTAGGTTGTATTGGTCATCAGTGCATGTCTATAGTAGTCAGTGCAGCTGTAAAAGTAAAGTAAAGTATCCCATATCCCACAGGTGGGACGTAGGGGAGGCGCTCATTTCCTTTTCTAGGCCCTTGAGCCGGTAATGGACGAATCCCAATGTCCTGGACACGGGGCCAATGCATCGCTGGACTTGCCATTTACTTCCCGGCTTATGCCAGTACCAAATTATACTGCTAGGTGACAGAGGCACGGTGTGCGCAAACAACTTGCCCAGGGTCGTTACATGGAGTCGAACCCGCAACCGCATGATCATTGACCAAACGCGTTACCGATAGACCACCGTGCCGCACCGGTGCAGCTGTAGTGTGACTAATGCACCCGATGTAAGCGTTTTGTCTTTTTCTTTTAGGTGAACACTGTGATCCTTACGTGGAACATTTCAAGCAGCTATTTGGTGCAGATGCGCTTTTGTCGACTTAGCATTTGACGATAGATATGACACGTGGCGTTTGTTAGCAAATTAATTGTAATTTTAGTACTGTTCAAATATGCCGAGGATTTGTTTCGTGGCATTTGAGAATGAACTGGTGCTTTTGTGCATGAAAAGAGATTCCAGTGCAGTCTGAAATCCTTAGATAAATTTGTTTGTTGACGAATTAAACGTAAAACTCTTAATTGCTTTAATGGGAAAGAAAATTTACTTGTAAGCTTCAAATTTATCACTTTTTTGCTGTATCTTCTCTGCTTCAGGTAAAACTATGTATGTGTATTATGTGTGTTTGCATATAAAGATGCATTCATAATGCTTTTACTAATGGGTAGCTTATGTATGTATCGATCTATATATCTTGGGAGGTTCAGCTGCTTTTGAAACCTCTCCCACATCCTGACTTTTTGAGTTGCTAACCACCATAGACTACTCTGCAACTCGTACTTGCTACGTGCATTAACTTCTGAATGATTTTTGCGGGAAAATGTCAGACGCCCCACAGTACATTCTTACAAGCAATGTATGGAAGCAGCAGACAGTATTTTACTGTCCAGAGCAGTACTGGCAGTGAAGCACTGGCATATCCAGAAGGCCGTACTTTGCCAAAAAAATTAAATGACCTTTTCTAGCCATCACGATGTTTTAATGACGAGTTTCTGTCATGGAAACTTTTGATGTTTTACCATAGGCAAGGTTTATGATCAATCTTCTTGGCTCAGCAAAATTTTTTAACATTTTAAAAGACTTGTTGTTAATGAATTCTAGCATCATTTAGGAAGAGAACCTTCAACAGGTACGGAGAAAGCACTTTGAAATTCTTCAGTTAAACTGGTAATCATAAAATCAAGTATTTCCTCGGTTCATCTGGTTCAACCCTCGGGCAATCGCCCGTGCGCGTGGTTCAACTATGTATGAGCAGAGACGCCTTTTGCTTTCACAAAGCGTAATTAATCTATTCTTGGCAATTAACGATGACGCATTTTTGCTATAAATTCCCGTTTACCGATTAGCTTAGTCATCAGCTGCTAATAGCAGGTCAGTAAATAAACTAGTTTCTAGCTCATACATGTATATACGTGTGTAAAGGACAATATTATAAGTAATGCAGTGATATCCAGTAGTTTATAGTAGTTCCTCAGTTTAACGACAGCTTATGGCATCAAAGGCCGTCGCCCTCCTCTTTTATCCAGGCTTGGGACTGGCACTACCCCCAAACAAGGCAATGGCGAGTTAATGAGTTTATACCCTAGTCTGGATCTATGTAAACGGAAACATCGTATCAGAATTCGGGTTACAACGATACCTTCGGCACGTAGGTTACAGTAGGTTTCACCTAATTATGCTGAGCATAATTACGTGTCTGCGTGCTTTCTCTCACTGCTGACTATTCTGGGAACCTCTGGAGTATTATATTATGATGAGGAGGGGGGCAGTGTGGTAAATACCGTGTTAATGATTAAATTCTTGTGCCGTTCTCTGCCAATATGTCACACGTGTATGTATATATATATACACAATATAAAATGAGACGCGTTGAATGTATATATTTCTATGTATATATGTCTATGAAATATATATATATCTATATGACCACTACGTATGACCATTGTCATATATATATATATATATATATATATATATATATATATATATATATATATATATATATATATATATATATATATATATATATATATATATATATATATATATATGACAGGACAGTGGTCCTGAATATTTAGAAAACGTATAACCAATCAATAATATAATTGTCACCAGCGGTCGGATTATATATATAATATATGTATATGTGTATATTATATATATGTATATATTACAGGACAGTGGTCATACGTAGTCGTCGTATATATAAATATTTCATATACACTCATATGTATATGAAATATTTTTATATATACGACCGCTACGTATGACCCTGTCATGTGTGTGTGTGTGTGTGTGTGTGTGTGTTTGTGTGATCCGCCCACTGGTGGCAACTATATTATTGATTGGTTATACATTTTCTAAATATTCAAACGACTTGAAAGGTTTATACTGACTTCCAAATGGTGTTTTTATAGGTATCGGGTTTGCTTGTTATCTAGTCGTTAGTTTGCTGGACTGTCAACAGGGAAGGTCGTGGGGTTAAAATCCACACCAATACGGAAAGCTGTTTCAGAATTGCTGTTTCCTTCAGCTACAAAATGAGTACCTTGACAGTACACTTGAATTCACAAAATGAGTACCTCGACAGTATACGGTTGATTTCACAAAATGAGTACCTCGACAGTATACGGTTGATTTAACAAAATGAGTACCTCGACAGTATACGTTGATTTAACAAAATGAGTACCTCGACAGTATACGGTTGATTTCACAAAATGAGTACCTCGACAGTATACGGTTGATTTCACAAAATGAGTACCTCGACAGTATACGGTTGATTTCACAAAATGAGTACCTCGACAGTATACGGTTGATTTCACAAAATGAGTACCTCGACAGTATACGGTTGATTTCACAAAATGACTACCTTGACAGTATATGGTTGATTTCACAAAATGAATACCTTGACAGTATATGGTTGATTTCACAAAATGACTACCTTGACAGTATACGGTTGATTTCACAAAATGACTACCTTGACAGTATACGGTTGATTTCACAAAATGAGTACCTCGACAGTATACGGTTGATTTCACAAAATGACTACCTTGACAGTATACGGTTGATTTCACAAAATGACTACCTCGACAGTATACGGTTGATTTCACAAAATGACTACCTTGACAGTATATGGTTGATTTCACAAAATGACTACCTTGACAGTATACGGTTGATTTCACAAAATGACTACCTTGACAGTATACGGTTGATTTCACAAAATGAGTACCTTGACAGTATACGGTTGATTTCACAAAATGACTACCTCGACAGTATACGGTTGATTTCACAAAATGACTACCTCGACAGTATACGGTTGATTTCACAAAATGAGTACCTCGACAGTATACGGTTGATTTCACAAAATGAGTACCTCGACAGTATACGGTTGATTTCACAAAATGAGTACCTCGACAGTATACGGTTGATTTCACAAAATGAGTACCTCGACAGTATACGGTTGATTTCACAAAATGACTACCTCGACAGTATACGGTTGATTTCACAAAATGACTACCTCGACAGTATACGGTTGATTTCACAAAATGACTACCTCGACAGTATACGGTTGATTTCACAAAATGAGTACCTCGACAGTATACGGTTGATTTCACAAAATGACTACCTTGACAGTATACGGTTGATTTCACAAAATGACTACCTTGACAGTATACGGTTGATTTCACAAAATGACTACCTTGACAGTATACGGTTGATTTCACAAAATGACTACCTTGACAGTATATGGTTGATTTCACAAAATGACTACCTTGACAGTATACGGTTGATTTCACAAAATGACTACCTTGACAGTATACGGTTGATTTCACAAAATGACTATCTTGACAGTATACGGTTGATTTCACAAAATGACTACCTTGACAGTATATGGTTGATTTCACAAAATGACTACCTTGACAGTATACGGTTGATTTCACAAAATGACTACCACAAGTAACTATTTAAGCCGATTACTTATTAATTAATTAATTAAATTTAATTAATTTAATTAGCCTGTTAATTACTTATATTTTATGATAAATAACCACATAGATACATAGTTATGTATTCTATATATAATATATATTCTATATATAGGCCTACATCATGTATGTATATATCCATGATTATGTATTCTATATATATATATAATATATATATATAGGCCTATGAGATGTATGTATGTATATATGCATGCATGCATGTATTAATTATGTACATAATATGTACATACATAATGATGATGATGACGATGATGACTACGACGATGATGATGACAATGACGATGATGACTACGACGATTATACATGCAAGTGTATGTATGTATATATGCATGCATGCATGTATGTATTTATATGTACATGTATGCGTGTATGTATGCGTGTATGTATGTATGTATGTATGTATGTATGTATGTATGTATGTATGTATGTCATGTATGTGTGTACTTATATACAGCCAATATCGTGCATGTGTCCGGTGTTGAGAAGGCCTAATTGAAAGTTATAAGTTATCAGGAGAGGCCGCCCGTTGAACTGTGCACACACTCGAGTGTCCGTTGAAACGCGTGGACTGAAGCACCCGCGACAGACATCTCTACGTCGCGTGCATTTATGGGCTGACAGTCTGCTGTGCACCTGTGCCAGCGTCGACATTTAGTGTACGCTGTGTGGGTTGTGCATTTCCAACGACCGTGCATTAAAGTGACAGGATTATGTCCTGCAATAGTACATCGCATTAACACGCTCACGACATCGTCTCTGTTAAGAAGAGAAATCGTTGCTGAACTCTGCGATCGTATTCGCAAAGGTTCAACTGTTGCTGGGAAGTAACCGAACAGCATCGAGCGAGAAGAACGAATTCGCGAGGATAGAAATTAATCTGCCTGAAGAATGAAGACGGCCACCGTATCAACTACCGTTGAAGAGTATGACGTGAGTGGGCCTAAGCCATTCTAAAATAGCCCAACAGAATGACGTAATCGTAATCGTAAACGCGAGATTTCTGCAGCGCCCAACGAAAGCAAAGTCACGGGAAGCGGCTTATACACAGGCGCTCAGTCAAAACAAAATCGATAGGCAAGAAGGGTTCGGTTCCAGGTCGAGATACAATGTTCAGTCAGTCGGACAGGCAGGCAGACAGGCAGGCAGATGGCAGACGGCTACGGTGGGTGGTGTTTGGACGTACTGTAGCTGTATGGGAAGAGGACCTGTCTAACACTGATTCATATTATCTACCACTCAAGATAGGCTATACTTTCCCACACATTTTGCCTCTGCGTATGGGTGGAAATTAGTGGAAGATTTAGCTGTAGGCGTGGGAGTGGTTCGGTCCCCACCCCTCTTGGTTTTATATGCCGGTGACCCGCAGACCAGACCCATGCATGGTGGACTGCCTGAATGTGGGGCCCCTATTGCCCAATCCTGGAGCCGCCACTGGTGGAAACCCAACTGCTGCCACGCATAAATCGCACCCTTGGCCCCATATTCATATCATATGGTGTTAGCTTAAACACAGGATGTTCCAACGGCGGAGTGCTGAGCTTAACTGAACACCTTTAAACGTTCAGTTTCGTTCAATCGTCTCTTCTTCTACTCATGATGATGTAAGGCGAAGGCGAGGTCAGCGCAACAGGCTTTTCGGCCACAGATGTCTTCAACACATGACACCGTTGGTAATATTTGTTAAGAACTTCCGAAGCGTTCTACTGTAGGCCTACATGGTTGAGCATGAAGACACAATATAGGTCTACGAGCTGAGGTTGTCAGACTTTTCGACCCGGACTCGCCACGGAATTTGGCTTGGAAAATGATTTTGCTTAGCAGCGACCATCGACTGATGCCTTGAGCATTATTACAGTGGCACTATAGAAGTTCTTAGATTAGATTAGATGAACGACTATCTGAAGCTATTCCTATCCAGTGGGAGACGCCAGTGGCCTAATTATTGCAGATGGGGGGAACTATGTTCCTTGGAGATTTTTCTTGTACATAAATCTAAAGTCGTATTTTTCGTCACTTCATTTAAGAATTGTGTAATGGAGTTCACTGTAAAACTAATTAAGTTGAGAGTTACCAGACCTGATTGACTTCGAAAAGCTTGAACACACGAGAAACCACCCCACCACACCCCTCCTCCGTCGCATCGGAATTGCCTCACCCTGTTTTAATACAACACTGACAGGAGTAACTAATCTCTTTCTCTCAGATCCTGGTCCATCAAAGGACGCATTGCAAGTCGATATCACTTTGCAAATGCAGTGAGCAAAAAATGCTGACTTCGGTACCAGATTCTGCTTGGCGGCAGAGCTAATCGAGCGTGGACAACTTGTCCAAGGTCGTTTCACAACGTCCACCCATTCAACAGATTCTAACCCTATCACTATCACTAGATCACAAAAATCACAGTAGATCAATTATAGTACCTAATCAGATTTTATGCTCAGAAGTCAGAACAGAGGCGATGGAAATTGTAGGACAACGCCAAAGGTAGCTGAACGATAACGCTAAATGATAAGTAATTGAGTGTATCGCCTGCGTTTACTGAGTACATATGGGTTAACGGGTTATATGTTATCATATAGGAGGTCGGGGCTACATCCAAGTGCCATTCTATCGATAGAGCATGTGTGCATCTATGCGTAATTGAGCCTATCTTGTCCTCTCTGTTTAGATATTGTCTCTCTCCTCTCCGCTGCCTTCCGCTCTACCTTTTGTTCTGTTCAGCTGTCCTCTTCATAACCTCTCTTCCCACTCTACGTTATGCTGTGCTTTAGGGCACATATAGGCTACGTATTATACACTCAGCGATGCTCTGCTGTACCTGCTCAGCTTCACTGTCCTTGCCCCTGCATTAATATTTTCAATTTTCCCTTCCCATCTTAGACCTATCCTGTGCTGTCCACTCTTGTCCTTTCTCTTTCCGACATCTCCAGGGTTCAACCTCCTCTCTGCTGACCTTATCCTCTTGTCTCGTTTCACTTAGGCCCAAACAATATGCAACCCATCAGATTGGTTTAGATTAGTTTCCTCTTTGCCAGCGCTCTCCTCTCTCTCTCTCTCTCTCTCTCTCTCTCTCTCTCTCTCTCTCTCTCTTTCTCTCTCTCTCTCTCTCTCTCTCTCTCTCTCTCTATGTCTCTCTCTCTCTCTCTCTCTTATTCCACCTTACTCTACTGCATGTTCTGCTCTCCCTCTCTCTCTCTCTCTGTGTGTATGTCTGTCTCTCTCTCCGCCCTATTCATCTGCATGCTCTGTGTTCTTCTCACCCTACCCTCAGAGCCATTTCAAACACTGCAAACTTTCGCGACATAGCCTCCAATAATTGTCGCCTATGATCTAAATCAAGTGGCCTCCAACAACACAGACCAGTGCCAGGACAGAGAACAGAATCGTTTGCCGATTATCACCAGACTCTGTTTACAATGAGTCACCAGTCGGCGCTCAGCGAACGGACCCTCGAGCGACAAAGTAACGTTGACGATCGAAACAAAAATTGAAACCACCCCAGTAACTTTGAACTCCAACTGTTAACTGCGCCGCCGCCTTTTTACTTGGACTACTGAAGACCGAAAATCTGAAGTCGTAAGCGACAGGCCTCCGATCGACGCAGTGCCTTAAAATCCGCGGATTCGATCGAATCCGGTCCAGACCGGTTATAGTTATCGATCCGTCAGTCGCCCGTTGGGCAGAGGTAAGTGAAGCCTATAATCCATTACCAATTTGACGCGCCAATCATTTTCAGCAGATGCGCCCCACCCAGGGCCGTTTTAACCACTAGGCGAGCTAGGCGGCGGCGGCCTAGGGCGGCACATTTCTGGGGGCGGCAGAAAAGCCACATAAAGAAATATTTTGTAAACATTGCCGCCGTTTTGCCACCATTTATGAATAAATGAATTATACGAAAATTTAAAAATTATTAAATGCCATATTTTTTATTTAGAAGTAATAATGATTCGTAGATGATTATAAAGAACGACGATACTAAACTAAAGATGCAGCATTCGGCTGCATTCCTGTGCGAAGGTTATAGTAACTTAGTTAATTTAATATTAATTAGTTATCGCACTTACCGCCGGCAAGTGCGACAGGTTCGCCAAGGGCGCCGAATATTCTGGCGCCGGCACTGGCCCCACCATTTGACTGAGCACCTGTGAATAAGCTGGCTCCCGCGACTTGACTTTCGTTGGGCGCTTTAGAAATCTCGAGTTTACGATTACCATTCACCGTAGCCATATGACTGTCTGCTTGCCAGACCGCTGGATCTTGATCTGGAACCTAATCTTCCTACCTATGGGTTTTATTTTGACTGAGCTCCTGTGAATAAGCTAGTTCCCGCGACTTAGCTTTCGTTGTGCGCTTTAGATATCTCGAGTTTAAGATTACGATAGTCATCTTCGTTGTGACACAGCGTCATTAAACAGAATCCACTACAGCCTTTTCTGTTGGAGATTTAGACGAGTGTTCATGTAGTTGTGGGTTCACAGTCTAATCCCACCGCGTAGACCTATATATATATATATACATGCATATATAAGCTGCTTTTATATATATATATATATATATATATATATGTATGTATATATATATATATATATATATATATATATATATATATATATATATATATATATATATATATATATATATTCCACTGCATGCACACACATAAATCAGGCGGAAATGATTTAACAATTTCATTCGGCGATTAAACTGAAACTAGATATGGGTCTAATATGGTGGCTCTGGTCGATCTGACCTGGAACGATTCTGCTCCGACACTTGCGACGAAGTAGGTGCCATCGGACTGTGTGATGTGAGTGCAAGCATTGCAGGAATTCATTCATTCATCCATTCGTTCATTCATCCATCCATCCACACGTCCGTCCGTTCGTTCACTCATTCCTTCGTTCATTCGAACATTCATACACTCATTCGTGGCATCTCCACGACGGCATCCGTGGTGCATCCTTTATTTCGATCGTAAATACCGCGATCTTTATGGTCACCCATTTGGGTCTAATTAACGACCCACATATATGAAGATAATAAATCTATGAAGATAATAAACCTATGCCGCTGCGGCCCTTTAGACTGAGTAGGCTTAATTCGGTGAAATTGTCACAGGCATGTCCATGGAGAACTCAATATTAGAATCTAATGGGGTCCAATGACTGTCTGGCTATTTTATGCTATTTAGGCTTGTTTCAGGCCCTAAACGCATAGTCTATGTAGGCAATAAACCCAAATAATCCTCTTAGCGCATACGTGAACCATGAACATACATGCACCAAAACAAACAGACGCAGACAGCCGGATAGACAGACAGACAGACAGACAGACACACAGATAGTTTTATTACAAGTAAATTAAGGGAATATATTTCACTCATGTGTATAGTCGTACTGTACAGTTTCTATATGCAGCAGTAATAGGCACTGGAGTCTGGAAGATGTGTAGCAGACAGACTCGCGCGTAGACGAACGGAACGAACAGAGAGGAATATCTTAAATCGACGTAGAGGATTTGGCGCCAAAGGTATACAACTTTATACTCCGGTAGTAAAAACGGAAGGACAAATCTAGGCATAATCAGAGTCATGCAGGCAGACTTACAGAGCGACACACACAGAAAGACAGGGCAAAAACATACGCAGACATCTAGACAGACACATACAAACACCCAGACAGACACACCTAGACATACAGACACACATACCCATGTAGACATACGCCCAGGCAGACATACACGGTCCCATGCAGACATACAGAGACACCCAGACAGACAGCCAAAGGGGCAGGTATAGGCAGACAGACTCAGAGACAGTGACTGGCATAACAGACAGATAATGGTAAAAAATGGAGACAGACTTCTATACGGTAATTGAATTGGAAGATTAGATCGAACAATAGGCTGAGCAGAGATGGAGTCAGGGTCGCCATTGTGTATAGTTTCCTAACGGTACTCCTGTGCAAATGGTGGCCTTGCTAGCTACACGCCTACGTCAAGGAGCCTCTGACCGTGAGGACCCCAGGTTCGCGTCCCGGTCGTGGCTTATTTCAGAGATTTGAATCTCAGGCTATCGCGGTCCGTGGACGGGGGACCTTAAATGGCGTGGCGCCCATTCAATCGGTTTCTCACCCGATTAATTCGTCGAAATATGAGCAGGGTAGAGGCCATACGGTCGCTATACAAAAACGTGTAAATTTTGCATTTAAGTGGGGTTTCGCCTTCTTACTTGCAGATTTGCACCACAGCTAATCATCATCTTTATAGACCCTCGAAAAGTCTTGTCAAGCGACCGATTCTCTCAGGTTGCTTGGGATCTGCTATACAGGGTCTTCCATGGTAAAAGGGGCGCAATAACACAACGATAGTCTGTCTCTGGGGTCTACAACGACCTGTTCCAGGGAACAGTCTTAGCCTCCTAGAAGGAGCGTTTTGATCTGCAAATGTTGTATTAATCTCCAGTGGTGTTTGGTCTCCCAGAAGAGGTGTATTCAAATCCTCGAAGGTGTGCGAATAGATAAATGATTACTGTGGATCTTAATCAGGTGTTCGATATCATGCTTAGGCTTCGTGTTCAATCAACCGTTGCTGTAGTTTACATCAGTATAGTATTTTGTTGTCTAAAATTGAAAGCTCGTTGCTGTTGGATGCAACCATTTTATTCTTTAACGATTCCCCACTTCGTCAAGTACTGCATGAAAATCGTTGTTATTGGTTGTCTGCTGTTATTGGTTGTCTGCTGTTATTGGTTGTCTACTGTTATTGGTTGTCTACTGTTATTGGTTGTCTACTGTTATTGGTTGTCTACTGTTATTGGTTGTCTACTGTTATTGGTTGTCTACTGTTATTGGTTGTCTACTGTTATTGGTTGTCTACTACTGATGTTGCTACTATTGTTGATTGTGTACTAATGTTGGTTCTTGACTATTACTGGTTGCCTACTGTTGTTCATTGTTGACTTGGGTCAGTTTCTGACTTTTATTTATTGTCGATTGTTGTTATATACTATTGTTGGTTACGTCACCTTTCGGTTTGTTGTCGGTTGTTCGTATATTTATCGAGTGTTGTCCGTTGCTTAGACGTATCGTTGCATCTACGTCTTGCCTCCTCCGCTCGGCTCCTCAGAGATGAACGGTCAGCAGGTGAATGACAAGGCACTGGCATCAGCAGCAGGCTCCGTCCATCTGCCCCAGATGACCAGTGAATTTGGGATGCGAAGTGACCAGGAGATGACCGTCCGTGTTGTCTCTCCCTCTCATGACCAACCAAATGACAACGACAGCAACAGACATTTCATCACTCAGGTAAACGCCAGTAACGTACGAGGGAGGGTAAAGCAATGTAAGGTAAGGTAGCATAAGGTAAGGCAAGGTGAGGTAAGGCAAGTTACGGTGAGACACGGTGATACAATATAAGGTCTACGATTTCCCCTCGAAGCGGCCATTTTCTGACGCCTTTTTGTTATGATGTTGGCGCTACAGAAGTGCCTAGATTCGATGAAGATTTTCACTGAACACCATTCACCATATGCTTACTTTATCGAATACCATTACGATTGTTGAACTGGTGTCGCTAGGTGAACGTGCCGTCTGGAAGGAAGACCCATGCTGGCGATTCGTTCAGCAGTCAGCTGGTCGTCGACAGGTTCTCAGAGACCTTGGCACTCCCCGTTCTGTCGCGTCCATCAGCGCCCCGTCAGTCATGCGCATCGTTCTGTAACTACGAGTCACCCCGTCGCTACAAGGAATCGATGCGCCTGGAACCTTCTCTGGCCGCTGCCCAGTTCAACGTGTCCATGGTCTGCTATCCAGACTGCACGAAGAAGAGGTACCGCACCACGGTCTACTGCGCCACGAAACTGCGCCCGAGGAACTTCAGCGCGACGAGCTTCATCCAACCGAAGCGTAGAGATGACCGCTTCATTTCCTACGTCGACTACGGCTCGGATTCGACGCGCAGGTGGCACACGACGGCTGTCACCGTTCGACCGAGGACGTCCTGCTGCAGTTTCCTCCACGGATTCCAGTTCTCCGACGGGGCGTGGAGTGGAGAGGATGTGGCGGACAGCCTGGATGACCTGGAGTCGATCGGGTCGTCAGGGTTTCTCGAGGACGAAGGTGGGTCAGGTGTCGGGCCGGGTCAGAGCGATCTGCAGTTGAATCTGAGCAACGGAGACCTTGGTCGAATGAATGGATATAGGGCACACATGGTAGTAGGAGGAGAATAAGTTGGGAGAGAGAGAAAGCGGCAAGACGAGACAGACAGGCAGAGATGGAATACAGACCTGTCAGACATACAGAGATTGACAGATAAATAGACAGACAGACAGACAGACAGACGGAGACATACGGATGGACATACATACACATACATGCATACATAGAACAGACAGACAGACAGGCTGACACAGACAGACGGGCTGCCTCTTTCTTTGAATTATTTGCGAAGCTGATATCCAAGTTTGATTAAAACAAAATCTATCTTTCATATCTAAATCCACTTTCAGCTGCACAGACAAATTCGCTTAAGTGCGAAAGCCGACGAAAAACCGCTCAGCATAAGGTATCGGATTTCAGCTCGTGCTAAAGCGATTTGTTTGCTTCAAGACTTAGTTGCTTATATTTTAACAGATGTTAGGATTGGGAACCGTTCAGACTTATGCGTCTTATCTGCGCTTATGTACAACTTTTAAAACAGAGTTAAAAATTAATGCTAGTTATTCCCTTATTAACATCTTTGGTTATTACTCACGAGCAGACCTTTCAGCGTTACGTCATATCCGCCTGGAGTACGCACCGAGTGTTCTGAGTACGCTTCGAGCAATTCAGGAAATACCGGGTAACTGTATTAAACGCGCGTAGTAAACCGGTGCGTACTCGGGACGGACATGGGCCGCGCACACGCAGTTTAGATCCCGAGGCGAATTTAAAACAGTACCACCACAGATTATTATATAGATTATTTATATATTATATGTGGTACCACCCAGAGACTTTACACAATGTACGGACCTATATGCCCAATCTTCTGGTGCTACCTCTGAGAATTATCAGACAAAGCCCATTATCAACCATCATTTTTCCTGTTAATTGTTAGATTTATTGTTGGCCGGCGGCAGAGATCAACATCCCTTGGCTTAGTCAAGAACAACTGCAAATGAAAGCCAAGTGTAAAAGCTTAACGTAGATATTCGACTATAGCAAGGAGGATGTTAAGGTGTGAACAGTAGTGTCTGTATAAGCAGATGAAACTCTACTACAGTGTTGCTAGAAAGAAGTGTGGGTCTCTTACGTCTAGAAATCAAGCACATTTACTGTGGCCTACAACCAGAAGCTTGTCTCTTCAGGCCGTTACTGCCAACGGCCTAAACTGCTATGAAATATTTGGGCTCGAATCCAGTTCAAAATAGATTAAGTGCTAAGTGTGTTATTGTTTGAGCTATGCCCCCACCCCAACACATTCAACAATCAGCTCTGATAGATGGTTGGATACTTACTTGTCTTTCTCTCTGTCACTAGGAGATTTGTCTACAAGAGTTCTATCCAAACTGGTGTCTAATAGTTTAAGAGTGTCCCAGCCACCCCACACACACACACACACACAAACACACACACATTGGGTCAGTGTTGTACAAAATTGTCCAGTATCGCCCCAACGTGTATCTGCTGGCTGTGGTAGACTGAGATGTGGAAAGGTTACTTGTTTTAATTTTTTCATCAAATAATTGTGTCACAATGTCAACTTCAGAACTGCAAAGGATCTAAACTGTGCCTTGGGCCACTCCACGGCATTCTGGAGCAACCCTTTTTGTGTACTTTAATACGTTGAAACCAAGACAGATACACGATAGCCACAACATATAATCGTTTTTGCCAAAAGAACACGGACCTTGAACCCGTACATTCTCCTGTCTTGGATCTTCTCTTGGAACAGTCTTTCCCTGCACACACACAATACATACTGGAGCCTATTGCATTTGACTCTGTTCAGCAAAACTTATCTAATCGCCTTGAAATGTAATTTTCAGATCAATCAGATAGTCAGGCAAGATAGTCAGCAGTGCTTTTATGAGGTACTTAAAAGGCGCTATATGAAGTGTTATAGAGGCCTATATATGTATGCATGTATGTGTATATATATGTATGTATAAATAACAATTACAATATACAATCATGTCCAGCAGCATCACATGCTGCTTAGCTAATTCTTATTAATTAAAAAGTGTTGCCAGTGAAACCGTCTTTATAAGGGTTAAAAATAAGTCTCTACGTAAATAATTTATTACCATCATGAGTGTAACATGAGTGCATGGCAAGCATCATACGCAAAAGACAAATTACAGTAGTGTAAAATATCTCAAAGCTTAATAATATCTGATTTTCATGCTAATTTCTTATTCAAAGTATTAAAAATCTTGACATCAAGAAACTAAACCGAAATCGGCCTCCACTTAGGAAAGAATCATTATGCTCTTACTAAAACCAATTAACAAGTAACACCATACGAATTCTTTGTGCTGTTAATCGTTCAAAAATTTAAAAACAATGCGAGGGAAGTTAACAGAACTACAGAATCACAGTATTTAAAGTTATTTACACAATCTCGTAATTCATGTTAAATTGTGCTTTTCAAAATAATCTGAAGCTACTAAAGAAGCGTAAAACGCGGAAACTGGATTCTTACTAACATTTGGTTAAATCGGTCTTGATCTAACATCAAACTACAGCCTCACACGTTGTCCTATTTATTAACAATCAAAAAACAGCCTTAATTGCCTAAACAAATAATTAAGGCTCTAAATTGTCCACGCTTTATTTGCCCATAAGCCAAGCTTTAAAAAGCACGAACGATATATGTGGCGCTTCACGTTAGCGTAGAATTTTTCCAATCTCTGTAATTGAACGACGCATTCGTTGTTGTGATGGCTTGTGCGGCCTATAATCTTCGAAAATGACGGCTTTTATGCTTCTGTTATTTACATCAAACTGCAGGTTTCCTGTAAACATGGTTTTTGTTCTTGTGAAACAGTTAGTAAACTAGACCCTGCTGGCTATCTGCGCAATTCTGATCAGCGTAACCTTGGTCTGGATTCGAACACCAGTAAGCGCGTGCATACTCCAATTTTTATACCTCCTCATCTCTCTGAAAGTTATAGTAATTCATCACGGGGCAGATAATAATCGGCGAAATGAAACCTGAATCCCACTGAATTACAAATGGAGAATAGATGTTGAGTAGAAATTTAAATGCTGTTAATTAATTAATTAATTCAGAGCATTTAAACAGCTCCCTTTTCAGGTATCTACTAAGCAGAGCTCCCAACCCAGCTCCATTTCTATTTCGACTTCATCACATTCAAACAAAAGCTGATGTCAACAAATATAACCAACTAACATAGGCAAAATCACATGTTTTCACAAAATACTCACAAGTTTCATTAATAAATGGATAGTTTTCAGATGTAACAATGTAAATATTGATCTACTAGTGAAACCGTAACAATACCACGTAAAATTTAACTTACTAATATTGCAAATGGAGACTGAAAAATTAGTACCGTTGTGAAGAAGCAGACATCACAAAAACAGCAACAGTTGGATCAGGTTCATTTAAACTGCAAAATGAGGCATTTGGCAAATGTCAGCGCAACTTAAGAGTACCAACAAAATCAATGAGGATAACGATCAATGTTTTTTATCTCGAAAACTAAACAGAATCTGAAACTGAGAAACAATCAGGTATAACAGAAACATCAACAGCTTCATCATGCTCAAATTAAACTGTAAATAGATGGTACATTTTCAAATATTACAATACAATTTGCAGTACAACTGTAATTGGTTAATGCTCTCCTTACAAAATTCAGAAGCGCACATGAAGCTGAGGAACAGGAAGCAACAAGAGCCACAAACAGACTTAAAGAGGCTAGTTTTCAGTTTAGATACAACTTAGAGACAAAATATCTGCAATATTCATGTTTGAAGTTTTCTCTAGAAACGTTGAGACGCAAATATCAGAGACAAATGAAATGACCAAGGTTAGTTAGTCCCAACACCAAATAAGAATCTGAAACTGATATATTACAGACTTAATTTAATACTGAATATCATGAACTTCAGTCCACCAAACACATTGCAATGACCTCTAGTAGTCGTTTACACTTAGCCTTCATAAAGTCACTGGCCAGTGTAGAATCTCTGTGGAAGCACCCAAGTATCATAACCTGTCTTGTCTTCAACCGTCCTCGAGCCGAGGATTGGCTGCACCAGAGGCAAGTTGTGCCATCTGCTGCTGTCCCTCATATCTTGTAATAACTGGTCGAAGGATAACTGAGTCCACGACTTGATGTTATTGATCCATGTCACCTTGGGTCTTCCCTGAGCTCGGGAGCCAGGAACTGTGCCTTGGATGATCCCTTTCTCTAAGCAGTCTCAGCTCTTTCGTCGCACATGCCTGAAGTATGAAAGCTTCCTTTTTTCTTCAATTTAAAGAAAGATGAAGAGTCAAGAATCAACGCATTTGAAATGAAGTGTGCAGCAGACTCTCAGAGTACCACAGACAACTAAGAAGACAAATGAGTGGGTCCTAGAGACGGAGCAGTAGAGAGGAGTCTGCTCGGATTAATCAAAAAGAGGATGCTTCCATACTTCATATCATAACACTGTAGCACAACTCATGAAAAGCCAGTCAAACGTCTGTATGTACATTTACATATGCGTTTGTCTGTTCGTTTGTTTTTACAATGTATGTAAGTATGTATTCACATATGTTTGTACGTATGTATTTATGTGTGTGTCTTATAATTTATAGGCCTATAGTACATTTATGAACCAAGAAAATGGTGCTGAAATATAGCCATCTGCAGGTACTCTTTCCTCACTCTGTCAAAACAAACTGTTGAACATTCCAACACTTTGGACAACTCTTGCTAGAAATAAATCACAGAACAATCCAATAGTAAATAAATCGTCTCGAGTAAGGAAAACAGACATAGCCTATGTGAACACCATAGAGAAGCTGGATTTGAAATAGCAACGGTATGATTTACAACGAATGCGGACACATACTCGTCAACAACCTCGATAACATGCTGAAGATGTACTGGAGAATAAACAACCTCATCTGCAATACTTCTTAAAGTGTTTTTAACAACCCAGCAGCTGAACATTGCATACGTATGGCCCTTCCAGACATTTCCTTTAGCCCTTAACTGCAATCTGATCCTACAAAATGACTTTAAGTTCAGTTTTCCTTTCTGACTCTGCAATTGTTAAAGTTTAAGGACCAAACTCTTCAATGAGTGTTCCAGACAGTAACTAATTGAATTCATACAAATGACCCAACGCTTCTGGATTCAGCTTTTGTCAAACATCAACGGACAAAACACTACTATCATTGAAAAATGAGCAGAGTCAAGTCCATACGGTCGTTATGTAAAACCAAGTACATTAACATTTACTACAACTTATCTCCAGCAGCACAAAGCAGGCATGACAACAGCAACCGACCTCAAATATCTGGCAATTTTGCACTAAATCTGATATGAAATTTAATTAAAATTACTTGAATATTATAAAAGTTATTGCTCTTTAGATTTATTGTGTAAACTATATAACACGTGTGAACAAACAACTCTGCCACACGTATCGAAAATATGTAAAAAAACGCCAACAAAGGTCGGCCAATAAATCAAAAATCCTAAGGCTAAAGCTGCAACCACCATGGCATGACAGCACATGAAATCAAAAGCATGAAAATCTTTCGACAACCAGTAGGAGCATCAACATTGTGTCCAAATGTTAATAAATGAACAATGATATAGTAACTGAATAATAATCATCACACCTAGCAAGAGAACTAACAGGCTACTATACTTTCTACATGCTATGTGTTCCATGACTTTCAGATACTCAAGAAATGTTCTTTAAACACAAAACATTAAAACTGATTTAAACGATCTTTTTAAATGATCACAGCTGAGAAAAACTGACAGGCAAGTTTTTTAATGTAGAAAAAATATATGAAACAAATGATCTGTCTTTTACATCAAAACATGATATTAAAGCCAAAATTTCATAAACTAGTACAAAGACCTGGATAAATTTTAAATAAAAATTTAATAATCACAGTGTGCAAATCTGTTGCCAGCACAGTACAGAAATTAGCAAGCTCTAGCATGAAGTCTTACAACAGTTAGGCTCAATTTGCTAATAGACAAGCTATTAAATTTGTTGACATCATCAAAAAATTTAAGCAAACAGAAATAATTCCACAATAACTTGCAATTCAAATGCAATTACAAGCCCCACAAGCTAGTTTACGAAACTTTTTTCAGATAGCACACAACACGATAGTTGGCCTTGGAATTGTTATCCCAGTAGACCTGGCCGGCAGATTCAAAGCTGATGGCAAATTCCATTTGGTTTCCAAACCCAAATGACGATGGTAGCTTTATCTTAAACAAAAACTTATCGAGACGACCTTTACTTGACCCTTCAAGGTAACCAGCGTCGACGTCTTCATAGGTCAGCCAGCCATTGGTCGTGTAACGTACAAATATACGTTTCACATAGGCAAAATTGGCAACGCAGATCAAACCGGTCACCGTTAGGTTGTGGTCATCAACGGAAAGGGTTTCCAACATGACTTTTCGGTCGAAGACTTTCTTTGCGAAGTCAGGTGCCCAGCCAGGCTGTGAAAAGCATGGGCATAACTGAAGGACCTGTGCAAATGAATGAGCACTGTCATCCAACTTTTCCCCAAGTTCAAGGTCACGCAGGGCTTTGCTTGGAACAATGGGGGGTTCTGATGAGGAAGTGATGTGCTTGACAGACTCTAGATCCAGCCCAAGAACGTCAGCGAAACGGACCTCCTTCTTCTTCGACAGTGAACCGGTAGATGCAGAACTTTTCAGAGATGAACAGCGCCTCACTGGAGCGACATTGAGAAATTCAAACTCCACGTCTTCCTCGCAGAAAGCTCGAGTGTATGGCTGCGCAGGTTTTTCTGGGGACAAACTCCGGTCTTTCTCCTCGTGAGGTTTAGCTTCATACGACAAAGCGGACTTCTTGCATGCGACTGGAAGTTCTTCTTGCAGCTCTGAAGAATTTTCCACAACAGCTGACCCTGAAACTTGAGAGCTTTCTGCAGCACGAGTAGTTTCAAAGGTGGAGTCGAATTCAGACTTTACAGCTCCTGCCTTGTCAGATGTTTGTGTAAATTCAGAAAGTGGAGCAGTCGCACGAGTCTCGATGATCAAAGGTGAACATTCAGAAAGTGAAGATGTTTGAGAAGTAGAGACTGAAGCCTGGCTGTCAAGCAACTCGCTGGCTGACAGATTAAAGCCCGGAGCACTGGAGAGCGAATCAGAACGAAATGACATTTCTCTGCTGTACTCTCTGTATTGCTTAAATGCCGGCTCACAGATGTTGATGACGTGTTTGGGCACAGAGCGAAACAGGACCCGGTCCTCTTGTTGTTGCTGTGGCTGTTTTAGAACCTTCCATGCGTTTCCTTTCTCGATGTTGTTGTTCAACAGTTGCACTCCGCACTTGCTGTACGCTCCAAGTGCATCTTCGGAAAATGGTTTCTCGAGTCCATTGATGTTCTCGTTGGAGTGATTGTTTTGCTGGGAGAAGTATATCTCGTTGATATCCATTTTATGTGGTTTCTGTTGAATTAGTGAACAGGAAGCTAATCAAAAGTAAAGAAAGTGCAGAACAGCTTGATAAGCGTTTCGAGACTCAGGTTGAAAGAGGTCTGGGGTCCATGCTGTTACTTCCCGGTCAACAACTCAACTCCAAATCGAAAGAGAAATTCCACGTCTAGGAGGATACGGGAACGATCCCATATGTCAGCCCAGCACTAACCTATTACTCTGAAACATCAATTTGTACAAATAATTTAAAAAGTTTTGTTTTTGTTCATTGTGTTGAAGCTAAAGTTTTTTTACAAAGATATCTGTTGATATATACATGCAGGGCATGAACAGCATACTTTCTGAAACTCAGGTTTTTTTGACAAACAAAGATACATGTTTGTCAATGACACATACAACATTTTCCTAATACAACATACAACATTTTCTTAATAAAACATACAACATTTTCTTAATACAACATACAACATTTTCTTAATACAACATACAACATTTTCTTAATACAACATACAACATTTTCTTAATACAACATTTTCTAAATACAACATACAACATAAAACATCTCAACATCTGGCTGGGCTATTAACTTCCGAATACTTACCTGATATTCAACATGCTGGTCATTACACTGACTTAACATCAGTTCTACACAGACTAACATACAAGAAGAGACAACTTTAGACCCCATAAAACGCAGCACTGTGTGCATATACTGTGGCCTAACAATCGACGGTTCAACCGGTTCCATAAACCCGGGCCCTGAGTATTTATGGTTCCAGCAAATTGAAGAGAATTTTTTTGTAAACTGTAGAAGAAGAAGAGGACGAAGAGCAGTCCCTTACGCTAACCCTAAGAGGCAGCCACGAGTGTGAAGTGTTGACACCAGAGGGCCCCTGTTGTCTTTTCAAAGGGAGAGATATGCTATTTTGTTAAGAGAGAGAAACATGCAACTGGACGGCAATTTCTTGCTACACCCATGTATAAGCACGTAAGTGTGTGTGTGCATGCGTACATGTGTGCGTGTGTATGTACGTGTGCGTGTATTACTCAGATACATGTATACATGTACAAGCACACACACCAACTGCAAATATTATATAAATGTACATGTACACATACACAGAACCACAGATAGCTCAGGGATTATATACATCTGAAGATATTTCTCACAATAACTTGACTTCTGGTCTTTCTGTTTTATTCATAGAACGGCTGCAAAATGCCAAACGGTGGCTAAATGACTGCAAATGTTTCCAGCCAGATGGCAGCCACCTTCTGGGATAATTGGAAAGCTTCAGCCTTGAACACATGCAACAGGTGTCACTGTCAGTGGAAAAATTATGCCCCATGTACGTATGTATGTATCTAATCTTTTATATAGCGCATTTTAAGAACCTCTCAAAAGCGCTGTAAGCATATGAGTTGACTGTAACAACTGCATCATTTAATCCAGTGGTTCTCAAAGTGTGGTCCAGGTCCCCCAGGGGTCCCCCAGACCATTTCAGGGGTCCGCAAGGTCTAAACTATTTTCACAATAATACTAAGAAAATACCCGGAAAATGTTTTTTCATTAGAAATATGTTATTTATGTCAACATGTAATGGATATTGTTATTTTGCTACGAATTACTACAGTATTTGAGTTTTATGGTAAATATTCTAATAATTAATCATGCTAATCAATAAATATAAGCCACATAAGCAAAAGCTCTTTGGGGTCCTCAATAAATTTCAAGAAGGTCCTGAGACGAAAAGGTTTGAGAGACTGCTGATCTAATCCAATCTAATGACTTCTATAATGTCGTTATCATAATGCAGTTTCTTCATGAGATTCCAAGGAGGTTCAGTGAGATGGGGCCAACCAAAGGATTATCTGGCCCAGACCTCAACCGCGTGGGGTCTTTGATTTGTAAACATTTCATTACTTTTATATGCTTCTAGCATTTGAGCGGGCAGCGCAACATAGTTTTGTCTGTAGTGCTTGTATGTATGTATGTATGTATGTACGTATGTATGTATATATGTATGTATGTATGTACGTATGTATATATATATGTATGTATGTATGTACGTTGCATGTATATATATATATATGTATGTATGTATGTATGTCTATATATATATGTATGTATGTATGTATGCATATATGTGTGCTCTACAGGGATATATGAATGGATGCACTCATGCTTGCAGCAGCAAACATGAATATGATGGCATATGAATGACTGAATATTAATTTTGTTAAGAAGCTCTGAAACACGGCTGAGAGGCCAGTGACTGAGCCTGGGGCCAATCACGCCATGGCCCTTCCCCTTTTGAGTTTGGGGACCAAATCACAGATATGGCCCCCAAACTGGTAGGGATGAGGGCTGCTTACTAAACTTGTCAAGTAAAAAAGGTCATAAAACTGGGAAACTAAAATACTTATAAGTAACATGAAACCAAAAAAGGGTGATCGGCGAAGTTTTGAAGTACGGCCTTGCATACTTCCCCTTCCCATCACTTGCTCACTCCTGTATCACCCCTTTAAAAAAGGCAAATGTAAAATGCGCAACTTAAGTTGTTAAATCAAAATGTTCTAATTAATGTGATATATCTCTGCTAATTCCGGGAAAATTTAAGTAACCGTTACGTCATCAGTGAGCTTACTAATAAAATTCCGGAAAATTTAAGGCTGTTAAAGACCGATCCCTGCTGGCTACCAACTACGTCATTGATTTACAGAACTTGACCTTGACATTTCGCCGAATGCTCTTCAAGACAGGTAATGTTCATCATTATAATGATTATCACCTCCATCGGCGCCGATAATTACCAGTCCAAGGTGGCAACAAAAGAAACGGATTCAAAGCGAAAATATTCACAAAATGGTCCAAGTGGCCAACAGGACCTTCCTAGTGTGAGAGACTCTAGACAACGATGTCATAACTGTCTCGCACGTAGACCCAAAGTCTACCGATAAGGCAGCTCTTATACTGGCCTGCAATTAGTCCAGTTCTAATCAGAGGAAGGCGGAATGGGCGAGCCTATATAGGTCCAGGCCTGCGCCCTTCGAGTTCTACCTGCAGTGGTTGCAAGGAAATGTTTAAAAATCAGACTTACCAAAAGATAACTCCAGTGTGCCGAATTGCTACTTCCATCAACGACCCCATGCCCACCGCTCTAACAGGTCTCCTGCAATCGATTGGCTTCGCTCTGTTTATTTCTATAGCGCTTACATAGGATGCTGGATAACCCCGCCCACCCAGGCAGTAGTCCCGCCTACACACCTCTATCCCGCCTCCGCTGGACAACAGGACCCGCCCAATTAAAAAAGACTGTCTAAAATATGAACTCGAAATCTTGTAGACGAAACGGCGAAGATCTAATCAATGTAAAAGTAAAGTTCTGAGGTATCTCAGCGCCATACAAAGCCGAGTCAGGGAGACCAGCTTATACACCGGCGCTATATAAACTCAAGTCCGGAGAAACCAGGTTTTTTGGTCAGTTTCGGTGCCAGGTGGGTCAGAATCCGGAGATAACATGGTGCAACGGGGGTGATAGCGGTCAGGAGCAGAAGCAGGAAAGGATAGCTTGGTTCAATTGCATGGACCGACGGTCTTTAGCACATTTTAAGGATCGCGTGTACAATCTCGAGCCATTTCAGCCGTACTGCACCATTTACGCGAAATCGTAATCGTGAACTCAAGATTTCTACAGCGCCCAACAAAAGCTAAGTCGCGGGAACCCGTTTATTCACAGGCGCTCAGTCAAAACAAAATTGATGAGCAATGAGCGTTCGGTTCCAGGTCAAGATCCAAGAGACAGACAGACAGACCAGGCAGGCAGGCAGGCACACGGTTGGTGGGTGGTGTTTGGAATATAGCACTCGCCAGATTCTAAAAGCAAAGACCTAAATTTAAACGAAACTGTTATGTTTATATAACAATACCAGACGCAACTCTACGTGGCAATCGGCCTATTATAGGCCAACATATTGTCTATGGTTCTGGAATGTTCGGCAATGTATGGGTAAAGTGATATGGGTAAGTGTGCACACATCTAAGTAAACCAACACCAGTCGGAGCACGGCCTCTAGACTATAATGCAAAGAGCAAGTACATTTTTATGCGTTAATTTGCTCTTGGAATTCTAATTAAGCTCAGCCTAAATCAAACTGTAACAGTAAGCTGCCCTAAAACAATTTGCATTCACCGGCCGCCGAAGTTGCATGCACGATAATCAATTCCTTCGAGATGAAAATTTTTGCTTCCCTCCCACTCAGCCTTCTCACCCGCGCAACACGACCCCCCATTCCGACGGGAATCAACGCGAGTCAGGAGGTTGAACAGGCATCTTGTTGTTGGACTACTATGGCCATGTTTGTGCCTTAGTCCAGAAGAAGATTGCGTTCGGCTTCAAAAGGGGACTTTGAAGTCAGAAGAGTAAACCTACAGTTTGGTAAAAGAATGTTTGAAGTAGCTGGTCCAGCTGAATGGAACTCTCTGCCTGAATTCATCCGAAGATGCTCTTCAATAGATACTTTTAAATTAAAACTTAAGACTCATTTATTCTCTCTTATGTTGTAACGCGTCCTTTGGGTAAGACATTGTTTTATTAAGGTGCGTTATAAATATAAGTTGTATTGTATTGCATTGTAGTCGAAAGATCATCAGCAATAGGCATACAACTCAAAACCACACTTGAGTTTCTGTATAGCGTGCAAACAAATTGGTCGCTGTAATAAATCGTAATTCCGAGATTTCTACAGCGCCCAACGAAAGCCGCGCCGCGGGGACCAGCTTATTCACGGGCGCTCAGTCAAAACAAAATCGATAGGCAGAAGGGTTCGGTTCCAGATCAAGATCCAAAAGTCAGACGGAGAGAGCGTGGCAGCTACGGGTGGTGGTGTTTGGGATTGGAGAAACCTGCAATGAAACCGATAAAAATAAAAAAATGTATGATAAATGTAAATGGTTTTCTATAGCGAACCTGCTCATTTTGCAATGAATTTATCGGGTGAGATCCTTCACCACCGCTGCCCGTTTGAATGGGTGCCACACCATTTAAGGTCCCCGTGCACGGACTGTACTAGCCCGAGATTTAAATCTCTGAAATAAGCCACGATCGGGGTGCGAACCGGGGAGCCTCAGGTATGGATGCTTCCTTGGCATACGCATTTACCGATGCAGCTAACTAGCCAGTAAGGGGGAGGTGATGATTAAATAAATCAAACATAATAGGCCATGATTTTAATTAATTATATGAATAATTATGGATAATTAGATTCTATGGTTTATTTCTCTTATAGCCTGACTCAGTTTCGTTACATTCACTACTTAAGCTCTACAAAAAAAATTTTTAAACCTAACGACTTTTGAGAGCTTCGACACAGCAGACGGTCGACAGATAAACTATTTACAGGACTGCTACTTTATAGGCAGTAGACCTACTTGTGAAAGGCAAAGGTCGTGGAAGATCTGACTATTTTTAGTAAGTATACCCATGGTCAAAGATTAAAATCTTTGCCTATGGCTATAACCCAAAGATATATAACCTCCATGCTTTAGCCTGTAGCGGATGACTATTTCGTTTACCCAGTTCTGAAATTCTACTTTTAGTAGTGACCGCACCCATCAATGGCACCAGCGTGACGATTGAGCTTTAGCTGGTGGCCTTATGCCGGGTGAAGGTCATCCAGAGGTCGAGCATGCGCTCTCCCGCATTGCGGCAACGTGTTTTGTTTATGTGAATTTTGGCGAAACATGTGAATACGATCTAGACATGAGAATTATGTGACATTTAAATTAGCAATGCTGGTCTCAATAAGGACTTTTGCGACGTAACAGGCGTATCCGTCTAGCTTGGTCGAACTTACAAGGCCTCAAAATCTAGACCTACAAGTCTCAGTAGTTAGGCGCGTGCCGGGTGTAAAAAGTAAGAGTTATGAAGGTGTGACCTCTCACCTGTTCGGGCCGCGACAGGGCCTGGCTGCAAGGGTGAAAAAGTTCCTTCAGCATTGTAGATATTGTAGGATAACTCAAGGATTTGAAGTTGGGGGTGAAGTAATAGTGGGATCTGGGAAAACCAATTAAGACGAAAGTCAGGTCGCCAACTTTATGGGAAGGAAGCAAGGAAGTCCCACGCACTCTCTTCCGCAGGTTTTTTAGTGTGCAGTAAAAGCGTGTGCACTGGATTGAAGCAGGGCTATTGAATTTAAGATCACGGTGGCCTCCGAGGTTTCCCACAGGTCGACCTTGCGACCCATGTCGAGTTAACGTGACTGACCTTCGCCTTGAACCCAGGTCACGGAGGTGAATAGCCAGTGTTTAGTGGTAGGCATAAAGCTTTTTTGACCAAACGTATGTGGATAGGGTGGTTCACAAGACTTGGTTTTTTGGGCGCTGAAGAAATGCAGAGTTCATGATTACGATTGCTACAAGAAGAGAAAGAGGATTTCATGGAAAGTGCTTAGCACTCCTTGCATTTTATACCGGACTTGCCATGGAATTTGACTTGGACAACGGTTTTGCTTAGCAGCGGCCATCGACTGATGCCTTGCGCATTATTACAGTGGCGCTATAGAAGTTTTTAGATTAGATTAGTAGATTAGACTTCTGCAAAGCTAGAAGCAGGCCCGGGTTAAGGGCTACTGGGGACCCTAGGCACATTCTTAGCTTGCACTTCTGTGTCAAATTAAACGGTCAACTCTAACTCTCAACAACTGGCGATAAAGCGCTGCGCAAAACTTTTTGTCGCCGTCGGATGGAGCCCTTGATGTTACGGGCCCCTAGGCAGCTGCCTACTGTGCCTAATGGATAATCCGGGCCTGGCCGGAATGCATGAGCAAAAGTAACAAAAGAAGCAGAATTATCGAGCTGGCACTGGTAATATATTTGTCAGATAGCCTGCCCTATATTGCCGTAGTCCTGGCGGAGTTCAGGTCCAAAGCAGGCGCAGCATTTTGATCAAAGTTTAACATCTTATGAGTGGCAGGGCCATTAACACAACTTAAAATAGACTTTTCCTACGCCTATATTTCTATCGCCACCACTCTATTTCATCCAGGATTAGGCTATTAAATTTGTGGGGACAAAAGCACGACGTTAAAATATATATATGTACGTTTATTCGCCACAAAGGTAGAAAGTACAGAAAAAAGAAATACAGAAAAGAATCACAACAACTAAGCATTAAATATAGGCCTAAGTGCTGTGAAGACCAGTTTTGTGTAATTTCATACAATTTCGTCCAAAACAGTTACTAAATTATTAATTTTCCATCTGAATTTCAAGATTTTCTTCAGTTATAATTTTATGTTTGTAAGAAATGTCCTAGTTTCTGGTCTAAGCCCAAGGTAAAAGCAATTAGATTCTTATTTATCGGTTTATGAATTATGACTGTCTCGAACGGCGGCGGCGGCGCAGTGATTATGAAGGCAAAAGTACACGCTCACATCAGCGCCTCAAGCGGTGGAAAGACATCGACCATCTGTGCATACTTTTCCCACTCGACACACGCACAGACCACGTGCTGCCACGTGCATCGTTCGTCTGTTCTCTCTGTGGAATGGAGGCCACAAGGGCTGGTCCAGTATTTGAAGTTAGAAAACGCGTCAATCAGCTAAGTTTGGGGGATGCTTAGTCCATTACGCTAGCGAACCGATATAGCGATATTCAGAAAAACCAAAACTGACACCGAAGCTGGTATTCAGAAAGTTTAAAAACATCGAAACCCGAAGATAAGAACCCGCAAAACCAGAAAGTTTGTATTCACAGAAGGCCAATATCAAAATGAGTGCTCTATGAGCGGCGGCAGCGAGTTACCCAAAATTTCCGCAACGTCCTTTCATGTATATTACAACATGACGCTGTGTCGTCGCAGTTGGGTAAATAGCAGTCTAACCTTTTTATCTAATACGATATATGTTCTTTGGTTTCGGAGACATCACTGTTCATGTCATAGTGAAAACATTTGTACGTTGACGATCATATCTGATTATCTCTTTAAAAATCTTCGACCCGTTGGAATTACGCTGTCCGCTGTAAGTTTGACTCCGGTAAAGTGGTCCTCGGGGCGAAAACTTTGGTAGCCACTGTTCCAGCGCAAAAGTTGCGGGACGACAAATAAACTAAGCTAAAATTTGTTGGGCAAATGCTGGAGATCCCGTATTTTACTGTAGGTCTAGTATTAAAAATAAAAAGTCGATAAGTTGCTTCATTTTTATGGCGTCGTGTAGGCCTACATACACTTTAAGAACTGCATAAAATACAATTTTAATTGTTAACAGTAAAAATAGGAGCATAAGAATAACATGCATTAAATGTAGGCTTACGCGTTTTTCTATAGAGACCGTATGGCCTCGACTCTGCTCATTTTTCAATGAATTTATCGGGAGAGATCCTTCACCACTGCTGCCCCTTTTGAATGGGCGCCACTCCTGTGTACGAACCGTAATAGCCCGAGATTCAGATCTGTGAAATAAAGCACGACCGGGACGCGAACCGGCATCCTTACGCTCAAAGGCGCCATGACGTATGCTTTTGACAGGTAGCAGGTCGCAATTACAGTGAGTTACTCTACATGGAATAATTTTCAATGTTTTGAAGTTGTTTTCTAATTGTATTTATCATTGCGTCCTAGTCACCACTGCTATGTCTCACCACTCCTAACTTCAATAACTGATCCGCCTTTGAAAAGTCTTGCTTTAATGTTGAAAACATGCCTTACAGGAAATTCTGTCAGTCACAGGAGCGTGTGTACAGCCTGTACGTCGCTCTATATGTAATATATACTTCATGTTGTTCCTTTGGTCGGAGGTGTCTCACGTGTTTCGCCCTTCTAGAAAAATGGCTTCAAATGCTTTTAGAAATGCTTTAAACGGCGGTCGTATCGCAAATATCGCGACTAAGTTCCAGGGAGGAAGATTAAGCAAAATAGGTAATTCACGGCTAATTTTATCCGACTGACCGCTAATTAGAGTAATTTCGGTTGAGAGTTTATATCTAACTCGGCACTGATGATGTTCAGTAAATAAGTAAGTTTTCTAAACTTAAGAATTGACAGCAGTTTACAAGATAATGTAGTTTACAGTGCTTTTGAAGGTGCTTCGTAGAAAACTTGTTAATCTGTAATTTGTTAGCGTCTGCGAGACCGCCTGAAATGTTGATTTTCAATTTCAAAAGCAGAAATATATCTTTTTGGACAAATTCCATTTCAGCTGATTACTTCAAAAACATTTTAAATGACTATCGTACGGTGGCAGTGGAGACTGTTGGTGACATGAAGAGTCACCCAATTAAAGCAACCGTCTACATCACATTGCTGGGTGCAAGCGGTTATCTCATTAAGACCAATCCAAAAGAAGAATCATTCTACCAGAGCTTGACTGAGAATGCAAACAAACTGGTGACCGTTGGTGATCCAATCCGCAATCCGTACTCTGATGCGCACATCAGGAATCTGACAGACTGCATGAACCGAGGTGTGTTGAGACGACTGACGTTTGGTGTTTGTTCATTTATGTGGGTCGACAATTTCAGTGCATCTGTGGACTTATATGAGGCGCAGTGCAAGCACCTGAAAGTCGGCTGGTTGGACTGGAGAGAGCGGATAGTGGACTTTGGAATGCTCGGTCGATGGTGGCAGTTGGATAAAGCAATGCAGGATTATGACGTTAATCCAGATGAATGGAAAGACACTGTTCGAAGCAACCACAGTGAGTCGTGAAAAACGCAAGAACTGATGCAATCGTAAAGTCAAAGAAGAGAACTTGGGCATTTCAACTCCGACTGCTTCTGTCCGATTCTTTTATGGTAGTTAAGGTTGTTCGACGTCTTACTCTTCAACTGATGCAACTGAGTACATGAATTATTAAAACTCAGTTTATTGCAATATTCTAGCAGCAAATTAAAAGGAATTAGTTTATTGTATATACATGTATTCTGAATTCCATTTCTAGTAATTTAATAGGGTAGTAGTATTCTACAACAGTGTGAAATCAGTTTTATAAATCGATCATGGGTTTGCACAATGTGTTTTGGCCAGAGGCGTCGATCCGTTGTAAACATTGGGAGGCCAGAGCCTATAATGGAGCCTATTGGGTTTCAGAGGTCAAGCCCCTGGTATAGGGGTCAGGAAGTAGGCCTAATGCAGGCAGGCATAAAGCCCAACATCTCAATCGGCAAACAATGAGAAATGTAACGAATATTATTTTGTTTTTACTGAGCGCTTGTTAATAGGCTGTTTCCAGCGACTTCGCTTCCTTTGGACGCTGTAGAAATCTTGAGCTTACAAGGTTTACTTCCTGTGGCCGCTTGGTCTCCGACTTTAGCTGCTGCAGAAATCCAATGATCACGATTTATAGGAAGAGAGCATTGTATGAAGATGCAGAGGTGAAATGCTCCGGCATTTGACCTTTGTTCGGATCTGTTGCGTAACTTTAAATTTTACCCCTCACGCATAATTCTCTGGAAGGGCGCCTATTTTTCAGATTTTGGCCCTGGCCTCTACGCTGCTGCGGGCCCATAGTCTGCATTGTAGTTGTAAAGTGTGGCCTGCATTTGTTTCGCGTTATTAAGACTACTTATTTACTTGTGTAGTTAGTTGCACTACTTGTTAGAGACGAGTCATAGAAATCGTCCGGTTGCTCAACCAGGACAAATCGGGTACAGTAGACGATTGATTAGACCGTTTGGCATGTAACTGGGTCACGGTAACCGATTGATTAGACCGTTCGGCATGTAGCTGGGTCACGGTAGCCGATTGATTTGACCGCTCGGCATGTAACTGGGTCACGGTAACCGATTGATTAGACCGTTAGGCATGTAACTGGGTCGCGGTAACCGATTGATTAGACCGTTCGGCATGTAACTGGGTCACGGTAACCGATTGATTAGACCGTTCGGCATGTAGCTGGGTCACGGTAGCCGATTGATTTGACCGCTCGGCATGTAATTGGATCACGGTAACCGATTGATTAGACCGTTCGGCATGTAACTGGGTCGCGGTAACCGATTGATTCGGCATGTAACTGGGTCGCGGTAACCGATTGATTAGACCGTTAGGCATGTAACTGGGTCGCGGTAACCGATTGATTAGACCGTTCGGCATGTAACTGGGTCGCGGTAACCGATTGATTAGACCGTTCGGCATGTAACTGGGTCACGGTAGCCGATTGATCTGACCGCTTGGCATGTAATTGGATCACGGTAACCGATTGATTAGACCGTTCGGCATGTAACTGGGTCGCGGTAACCGATTGATTCGGCATGTAGCTGGGTCACGGTAGCCGATTGATTTGACCGTTCGGCATGTAACTGGGTCACGGTAGCCGATTGATTTGACCGCTCGGCATGTAACTGGGTCACGGTAACCGATTGATTAGACCGTTAGGCATGTAACTGGGTCGCGGTAACCGATTGATTAGACCGTTCGGCATGTAACTGGGTCACGGTAACCGATTGATTAGACCGTTCGGCATGTAGCTGGGTCACGGTAGCCGATTGATTTGACCGCTCGGCATGTAATTGGATCACGGTAACCGATTGATTAGACCGTTCGGCATGTAACTGGGTCACGGTAACCGATTGATTAGACCGTTAGGCATGTAACTGGGTCGCGGTAACCGATTGATTAGACCGTTCGGCATGTAACTGGGTCGCGGTAACCGATTGATTAGACCGTTCGGCATGTAACTGGGTCACGGTAGCCGATTGATCTGACCGCTTGGCATGTAATTGGATCACGGTAACCGATTGATTAGACCGTTCGGCATGTAACTGGGTCGCGGTAACCGATTGATTCGGCATGTAGCTGGGTCACGGTAGCCGATTGATTTGACCGCTCGGCATGTAACTGGGTCACGGTAACCGATTGATTAGACCGTTAGGCATGTAACTGGGTCGCGGTAACCGATTGATTAGACCGTTCGGCATGTAACTGGGTCACGGTAGCCGATTGATCTGACCGCTCGGCATGTAACTGGGTCACGGTAGCCGATTGATTTGACCGCTTGGCATGTAATTGGATCACGGTAACCGATTGATTAGACCGTTCGGCATGTAACTGGGTCACGGTAGCCATCCTGACACCCCTTCTTCCTCTTATCTCCCTCTGCTCTCCAGCCCCAAACATCACCCACCGTTGCTGCCACGCCGTCTCTCTCTCTGCCTGACTCTTGGATCTTGACCCGGAACCGAACCCTTTTGCCTATCTATTTTGTTTTGACTGAGCGCCTGTGAATAAGCTGGTCCTCGCGGCGCGGCTTTCGTTGGGCGATGTAGAAATCTTGGGATTACGATTACGATTGATTAGATCGTTCGGCATGTAAATGGGTCACGGCGAGTCGTTCGGCATGTAACTGGGTTACGGTAACCGATTGATTGGACCGCTCGGCATGTAAATGGGTCACGGTAGACGATTGATTAGAGCGCTCGGCTTGAACGCGGAGAGTACGGGTTCGAGCCTCCTCTGATACGATTACTGTGTTTGGACATTAAGCAAGTCATCTCGCAACTGCTTAGCGCTGTCAACTGATGTTTAGTCGTTAGATAGTGATGACTAACAAAATAATGCAGAAATAATAATAATCGGCTCATTATTAGGCTAATTGGCATTTCTGCGTCAATGTCGCCGTAGTTGTTCTTCAGTCAAAGGACCCTTAACGAAATTTAAAGTCTAAGCTGAATAAGCTAGTCTGCCTGAGATAGTTTTCGCGTGGCGTTGAGACATTGTCTTTCTCTGGTCATACCATAACTATTCTAGGTAAACGAGCATTTTCGGTTGCTGGACCAAAATTCTGGAATTCCCTCCCTGTGTGTGTTCGTTCTGCTCAGTCGCTTCTGTCATTTCGTTCTCAACTTAAAACTTATCTGTTTAAAATTGTTTATCCACCATAGGCTGCCTCTCTTTCGTGCGGACTGACCTTCTGGATATTGATCTGATTGTGGCTTGGTTTTGGTGTGCCATCGGTTGATGCCTTGTGCATTAGACACCGGCGCATTAGAAGTTGCTAATTAACATTATTCGGAGATTTGAATTTAATTTTATTCTGACGAGTCGTACTGCAACAGGATAAATAGGTTATCTGACCCAATATACGAACTCACAATCACTTCACCGCTCGAAATCTCTGAGCAGTTCTTCCACTCAAAACTGAAAACACTCCGCTTCTGCAGATCCTATCCTGATGCATATTCTTCCCCTTATCTATCCTGCAGATCCAATTCTGACCACCACCCAGCGTAGCCATTTGACTGCCCGACTGCCTGGAACAGAACCCTCATGCTTGTTGACTTTGTTCTGATTGAGTGCTTGTGAATAAGCTGGTTCCCGCGACTTAACTTTCGTTGGACGCTGTAGAAATCTCGAGGTTACGATTATGGCATACGATGCAGATGTCACAGCGTCGCCATGTTGTTCCTAAGGATGTCGGCCATGTTGAATGCAACGCCAGCGATTAACAGCTCAATGCTAGCACGAAGCGAGCTGGACGAGTCTTTGGATCATTTTCGTTTATTTTAAAGTTTCTGAATTGGCGAGTAAATAACCTACAGATTTGACTAAGAGAGAAAGCCGTGTCAAGATAATTGAGTGATAGAATGAGAAAACGTCTGCTGGAAGCGTAGCCATTCTAAGGTAACCAGTATTTGCTGCGTCCCCCGCCATTGATACATTCATGAGTCATAGCAGCCATTCAGACGTCCAACGCCTTCCACTCCGATCGAATGACTTCTGTTGCGCCCTGTCTGCCAGAATACGAGGCATCAGACGACGGCGGCCGAGATTGATGGCTCTGGCAGATGTGTTTTAGAGATAATTAAGAAGGTTGGCGAAGGATCGATAGCGTCGTTGATCAAGTCGCATTCCAAAACGCGTTCCGAGATACCGGGTAGATGAGCGCTGGATGGATGGATTGATTGGGTGGGTGGGTGGATGGAAAGAGGGAAGGATTGATGGATGGATCAATGGAAAGAAGGATGGATGGATGATGGGTGGCAAGCTTTGCCTGTGTCTTGTCATCTGCTGGATTAAGATTCTGTTGATGATATTGCCGAAGTTTGTTTTGTTCAGTTTCATACCTGATAGTGTTACATGTTTAATGATGATTCTGAATGAGAGAAAAATATGGCTATGAGTCGTTTAGATGTTCAGCTGGTTGACGAGAGGCGTCAGTGGGAATTTTTTTAGTTCTTGTCTTCTGCAGTTCATCTTCCTCTCCTGTTCTTGTAGCTATTCAGTCAGGTGGAGAATGGCGTTGTTGGTGTCACGGTGCAGCCTGCGCAAGTGCATCCAGGGCGACCTGGAGGCCGGAATGGCACGAGTGGAAGTGGCGTCTTACGAAGTGGCACTGGAGGACAGCCAGCACATGGAAGTGGCGTGGGCAGACGGAGGAGAGGCTGTCTTCCACGACATCTGCTGGAAGGCGCTTCTTGACTCCGTCAGAATGGAAAATCCATTTTCACTGAGTGCTCTCGAAAAGGATCTTGTGATGGAGGCGAAGAAAACGGCTGAATATTTTGATTCAAGAGAAAAGGTCAAGGCCGAAGGTCGACGGATCGCCAACATGATACGGTCATCAAAGTATGCGATTGCATTCACAGGTCAGCTGCGTCTTTGTCGTCTTAGTTGCTTATTTCTTCTGGTTGTGGTTAGTTATTGGCCACATAAAGGATTTACTGCATTGAGAATATCATGCCTTCAGGGCCATTTAAGGTAGTCTTAGACCCTAGGCACTCGCATTCGTAGGCCCAACTGCCAACTCTGCATTAGAGCTAAACACATTCACATTATATCTTGACGTCTATCTTCTTCCCTTGCACTACTTTCAATTGAAAATGACTTAATGCGGCAAATGACATTATTTAGGACATTATATGTGATTTTGGTAATGCAAAGAGCCGCAAAGTTAACATAATGTAGCACAGCTTAACTTAAACTGTTTCAGTACAAACTTTAAGGTTATTAAATTTGTATTTCCTTTTTCTATTTCCGGGTCAATCAATAAATTTTTTTTTCAATATCTAATTTTTGACTTTCGTAGGCCCCTATAAAGTTCGTAGGCCCTAGACACAGTGCCTAGGCCTACTGTGCCTAATGGATAAGAAGGCCCTGCGTGCCTTTGTTTTGAGTTCTCGGTGGTTGACAGTCGGATGATCTGTTTCATGCAGGTGCTGGCATTTCCACTTCGTCTGGAATCGGCGACTTCAGAGGCAAGAGCGGAATGTGGACGAAGCGTGACCGTGACAACAGATACGGTCAGTAGTTTTCAGCGGCTTCTGCTCTTGGGTCATGTAATGTAAGAATATCGGGTAATGGAATATCGAAGAAAGCTGCAAACAGCTGTCTGAAAGCAGTTGGCACTAAAGAGACACTTTCAGACTTTCTGGTCGAGCAACAGGAAAGGGACTTTTTGGGGTTTTCCCTTGACGTGGGAAAAGCCGACTTCGTGAGGTTTTCCCTAGACATGGGAAAAGCCGCAGCTGACAGCTGCCTTTGGATTGATTGTTTATAGAAACACTAAAATCAGTTCACTTCAGTGGATGATCAGGCACCATCAGTTCTGCTTTAAAAGTGTGGATCAGAATAGTTCTGTTGAGAGAATGCCTCCTGTTTATGAGAGCTTGATTGAAGTGCTTTATCTCTGATTGATGCCGAGTCTTTATCTTGATTGGCTACAGGTGCAGCCAAACAGAAGAACAATCACAACTTCTGTGGCTACGAGTCGCTGCGTCCGACATATTCGCACGAGGCGCTCTGTAAGCTCATGGAGCTCGGTTTCATCAAACATCTAATCAGCCAGAACACAGACGGACTCCACCGTCTGTCCGGTGTTCCCAAAGACAGACTCTCGGAGCTGCACGGCAACTCGTTCCATGAAAAGTGCGAAAAGTGCAGCACTCGTTATGAGCGTCTGTTTGCCGTCAGACGATCTTCCAGTTCCAAAGTGCCACCACGAATATGTGTCCACTGCCACTTTGACCATCGCACCGGCCGACTCTGTGAACGGAAGGTAAAACACGACTTCGTAGGAGCAGTCGGCATCGGTGAATCAGTTATTTCTCGGAAATATTGGTCTTTGAAAATTCTGGTTTTTAAAAACGATCTCTCAATGGATGGACTTATTGTTTTGTGAATTAGTCAGAGTTCATTTTCTTTGCAATTGTTATGTGTATCTGATTTCTGTGTTGCAGGGTTGTGGTGGTTACCTGATGAACTCAATCATAAACTTTGGTGACAGCCTGGAGAAGCGAGTTCTTTCGAACGCGACGGAACACGCCAAGCAGAACGACCTCGTGCTGTGTCTTGGAACATCTCTGCGTGTTACCCCGGCCTGTGACCTCGTCGAGATGGGGCTGGACCCTGTCCGGCTCGTCATCTGTAACAGGTGACGCTCAGATCTGTTGGTCCTACTCGTTCTTTGATTCGTTTCCTGACAGTCCAAGTATCTGATCTCATCTAATCCAAGGCATCAGTTGATGGTCGCTTCGTCAAAATTGCAGTCAGAAATCATAAACCGTTGGAGAAGCCTGATCAAATTCCAATAGGTCAAGTATTGTTACCTTGGTACAGGAGTTGCCTTGTACCAGTAGCAGGGTAAAACGTAGAAGAGGTGTTCTGGAACAGCAACGTGACTTTTTTGACCTTTCTTTGGCTCCATTATTTCAGCAGCTGGAAACCATTATGTTTGATTGTTTTCGCTTTATGAAAACTACTTAAATTCGTTTTGCTGCTCCAGGTTCCTCTTGAACAGGTGCTGTATAAATGTGATGGTGGTGATTTGCTGGCATAGGAGGAGGGAGGGTTTCTGATTGTCTTTTTCGTCTTTTGTAGACAACCAACTCCTTTTGACAAGCTGTGTTACATGGTCAGAGACGGTTACGCAGAGAGTCTGGGTTCTCGTGTGTTCGGCGACTGTGATGAGCTGATGAAAGAGGTGATGGCTTGCCTCGTTCCACATGAAGTGCTCGTCAAGTGGCACGACGAGCGTGCGTCACGCTCGGACGAATACGACAAACAGCGCCAGGTCTTCAACGAGTGACTGATTCAAAATTTCCCCTCGACAGATTTGGAGTAAAGAAAGGGAATTTGTGGTTTGTACGGGATTGGATGGATGCAAGGATTGATGGAAGGGGGATAGATGGACAGACAGATGGATAGCCGGATTGATTCGGGTGGGTGGAGGGATAGATGATCCAGACGATGTTCGTAATCATTTAACAAGCGGCTTTTGTTTTCTATGTATGGATATTTATATTGCATCTATTAAGCAGCTGCTAAAGGCGCTACATAAAGAACGTTGGTTTTGGATTGAAGAGCAGGTGTTTGAAATGTTCCTCTGCTAAATCTTATCCGTGCAGCTTTTTAATGTTTTGTTATGTTTACTTTGGCTGCTCATCTTGTCATTGTTTAGATGCTAGTCATGTTCCTAACGAACAAAGTTGATGATGGTGATGATGATGAAGACCTGATGATTGATCCATAGAAGGTCTTGAGGTTGAAAATCTCGCTGTTCTATTTCAAGTTTTCTAAGCTTTACTATGCCTCTAATCAGCAAGTAAGTAAGTAAGTAATCGCGACATCTGGTATTGCGACTGTTGGCAGTCGAGTTTGAAGATGCATTTACTGACAATTTCTCTCGATTTCTGCTTTGGTTTCAATATTGGTTATTGTTATTGATATATGAAGAGTCGGTTTATAGTGAAACCAAGATTTGTTCAGTTTTGTTTTGATGGTTTAAGGGATTTTTAATGCTGTTTAGTGGCTGTCTTATAAGGCTCAGTCGCTCAGATCCGTTGCTTCTGCTTCTACAAACTCCAAAACGTCTGCAGTGTTCTGGTCTTTTGCTGAGACTGTGAACACATGGCATCAAGTGCAGGTGATGTCAGTTTCTTAGGAGACATGTGTCCTGTGCTTTGATTTTCCGCTTATAGTTGCGCCAATTTTGTTGAATGAAATTCGTAATAACTGCAATAATTTTCAGTGATTTTTATTCTGATTGTTTTATGGTCAGTTGTCATGTTTTTCAGGACATCCATTTATTAATTGCTTAAGTGTATAGGATGATAGAGACTCTACAACAGTTATTTTTCATTGATTTGTCAGATATATATGTGCTTGCGTCTACGTGGGAATTGCTTTTCTTACAACGGATGAAATATTTTATACGATTTTGATGTTAAATGAGTTTCGTCTTATGAGTGGAAGTTGAACGGAATTGCATTTGAGAGTTGTGCTGATGATTCAAGTGTTTTCTGTGTGCGATGTCAGTCGTGATGATCTGTGCATCGCATACGGTTAGTGTTTTTAATTTTGGAGTCAAATGTTGCTGTGAATTTTCTTAATGCAGTGCATCGGTGTTGCGATTGTGTGTGTGTGTGTGTGTGTGTGTGTGTGTGTGTGTGTGTGTGTGTGTGTGTGTGTGGTCAGCCAGACTCTGTACTGACCTCTCAAGTTCGTATGTTTTCTGTAAAACTGTCAAAGCCATGTTGGTTTCTCCTGTTTTCTGTTGGTGTTAAGTGGTCGTTGTACCCTCATTGGGTTAACTAGTGGTTGGTTTGTGCTGGTGGAGGAAATATCCCTCGTATTTTGTGACTTATAACGAGAGTAACTGGAAAAAAGGGTTTCAGATGGTCAGAGCGAGATTCCGGACAGAGGTTCTGCCTCGTCTGCGCTATCTGATTTTTCTGTTGAGCGCTTCTTCCTTCTGCTGCCTCAGTTTGCACAATGGGTAAATGCTGCCGAGTGGCCAAACAGTGCCCTAGTTTTGATACCGACGTTGAACGATTCGCTTTCTATGTCTGTTGCTGCGTTTTCTATGATTTTTTCGTGAGTGTGGTGATGAGTTCATTCGATGTGAGAGTTCGTCTGGTGATGATGTCGCTTGTTGTCTGTTGCCCAGAACAGACAACAACATGTACAGGTCGATGTATAATCGTGCGTTTTGTTCCACCTGTCATCTTGCCAAGCGTCGCGACTTTTTGAATTTTATTTTGCTGTTATTATTAGTTCACTGTGAATTATTTGGTTATCTGTCGGTTTCTGTCAGTTTCGATTTGCATAGAGTTTTGATGTTTCTTGATGTTAAAATAATAATCTGTGGTTGTTTTTCTACTTGGAAAGACGATCAGTAATTATGCAAACTCTGTTTCAATCGCTGTTTCTTAGGCACTGATTGTGTTGTAGTCTTGTAGCTCTTCTTGGTGATATTTCGCCAGCAACAACTATTCACTGGAGACGAATAGGCGATGACATTCAGGGAATTTCGATGGCAATACGTTGCATTTGTTTCGGTTCATTTGTGTCCCGAATCATTTCTCTTCAATTGCCTTTTCGTTCTTCGTACTTTGCTTTGCAAGCTCTAACTCTTCTCAGACCACTTGTAGTTTCTCGGCATCTGCAAAGACAACCACCTGTTCAATCTCCTACCTTTAGAGGCAAACACCTGTTTGTCTTCCTATCTGGAGAGAACCACCTGCCCACTTTCCTACCTGGAGAGACAACTACCTGTCTTTCCTATCTGCAGAAACAGCCACCTGTTCACTTTCATACCTGGGGAGACAACCACCTGTTCCTGGCTACTGAACATCTGATGTCGAATAGTGCTTATGTTATTCAACGACTGTGCCGAAGTATTTTAATCCCTCCTGCTCCCGGCCCTTCCGCCTTTCCCCCTCGAGTGCACGGTTGCGCTTGTTGCCGCTGCTGTTGCTTTTGATGTTGCTTTCGTCAGAGTAAGAATGGTTTATTGGCTCTTTGCCAAGATGTCCAGGCGACTCGTGAAAAGACAGTGAACTGGCTTCCTGTCCGCCAATGACGGTTCCGCCTATTCTTACCACCATCTCCATTCAACCTCTTCGTGTAAATTCCAACTTTCTTCGCCTTGAGATGTCGCCTCGAATGCTTTGTCTTCTGAACACCAAACACAGCGTCTTTAGGAACTCACTCCACTGCTCGCATGGAGTGGTTCAAATGACGTTCCTCTTGTTCATGGACATTACCCCTTAGTAGCTTCAACCCACTGTTTGCTACAGAATTTGTCATGTGATGTGATTTGCTTAACAATCAGCTTAGAATAAAATTCTGTTGTTGTGGTGATTTCTGCATCCGATGCGATTTGTGTTTTGGCTATAAGCCGCGTGGGTTTGTTTTATTGCACACGAGGGCGACATCTGTTGTTTTTGTCTGAAACGCGTTTACGGCATAGACACCATGAATATTAATTAGACTGCTGATTCAAATATACAGCCAAAGCTTTTAATAAGGTGCTCTTATTAAAATCTTTGCTGTTGAACGTCTTAGACAGCTTGGATTTGATCCAAGATTGCGCTTAAGTTTGGTATTTCTATCCATATTTACGTTGATGACACCCAACTTTACATAAAACTTTCCACTTCTAACCTTGAAAGTTCAAAAAATAAACTTATTGCCCGTTTCCATGAGATACAATCCTGGTGTGCTTCCATGCGCCTGAAATTAAACACAAGTAAGACGGAATTGATTTGGTTCGATCGTCGGTCCCGATCACATTTAGATTTGCAGACTCTCTTTCTGGAAATAGATGATTCCTGTTCCATACTACCCTCGAATGTAGTTCGTGACCTTGGTGTCTTTGGATAGCAAACTTTCCATGTCTCACCATATTAGCTCCATATCTAGAGCCTGTTTCTTCCACCTACGACGGAGACAGATTAAACACTGTCATAATGAGCACTGACTTCATGTCCTGGTTCATTCACTTCTACTATCCAGAATTGATTATTGCAATTCAGTGCTTTATGCTTTACCTAAATCTACCCTCTCGCCGCTTACCTCTGTTATTCATGCTGCAGCTCGCCTAGTTAAAAGCCTTGGCCCTCGAGATCACATTACTCATTCTTTACAACAACTTCATTGGTTACCCATTCAGGCCCGCATATCTTTCAAAATCTGTCTATTTATGTTCAAAATTATGCCAGGCTCTGCCCCCCTACCTCTCCTCTCTAGTTAAACCTTGTACTTCCACTGAGTCCAGAAGAAGATTGCGTTCGGCTTCATTAGGGGACTTTGAAGTCAGAAGAGTTAACCTACAGTTTGGTAAAAGAATGTTTGAAGTAGCTGGTCCAGCTGAGTGGAACTCTACCTGAATCTATTCGAAGATGCTCTTCAATAGATAATTTTAAATTAAAACTTAAGACTCGTTTATTCTCTCAGTACTATAACTAATTATTATGTTGTAACACGTCCTTTGAGTAAGACATTGTTTTATTAAGGCGCGTTATAAATACAAATTGTATTGTATTGTATATTGTATTGGAGCACGCTGGTTCTCAGCTGGGCCTTGTCAGCCGATGAAACAGCTTACATAGAATATTATAGAGATAAACTTACACCTCGCTTTAATGACGTCATTCTGCAGTAAAGCGAATCCCAACTCAGTAAATGGCAGATACAACTCAGTTAATCTAGTGTTTGGAATTGATCAACTAGCAAAGAAAACCCAAAGTTAATTTCCTTAATCATATTATCCGCATTGAAAGCTAAGTCGAGAGCACAAGATAATCGGCTAATCAAACTCCCACCAGAATTGCGACATATTACATGACCCATCCTTTGAACTCATACAATACAATACAACTTATATTCAGGTCATACGAGGTCATACGGTCGTTATAGAAAAACGTTCATATACACTTTCCTTGCCGCACCATTCACGGGAGCTGTATGACTTTCTAGTTGCCTGGATCTTGACCTGGACCCGAATCTTGCCTATCCATTTTTTAAAACTGAGCGTCTGTAAATGAGCAGGTTCCCGACTTAGCTTTCTTTGTTTGCTGTATGAATCTCGAGTTTACTTTTAGATGTGAGTAACTATATTTTAAAATGTGCTTGTCTAGAATTCAGTCAGTCGCATGCATGATTATCTCTAGAAATATGTAATCTGTGAAGTTACATAGGCGATGTAATCACAAGACAGTTGAGTGAGACAGGTCGAAAATTTTATTCCAACGAAAGAGGAAAATGAAATGACATTATTTTCTTAGGATATAGGAGCCGAATGCTGTTGCTCTGGATGTAGACCTATCTTCGTGTTCGTTGTTAGTCCTTCTCTTGCCGATCCGCCTACTCCTACTCCTCCTTCCGCTGGAACGGTATTCAATCTGGGCGACTCGTCGTCAGCGAGGGCGTGCTGTCCAGGGGACCCATGCGCCACCTGCTTCTCCCACGGCGCCGCTTCGTCGTCGTCTTCGGTACCCAGCATACAGCCGGCTATGCACGACGCTTACGACCCTGTCCTGCTCGTTGAGAAACTGCCAAGGCAGATCGAGTCGCTAGCCTGCTACAGTTAGTTCTCGCAGTTTTTGTCATCTATTTACCTCTTTTTCACCCTTCATTTGCTTTCGAACAGTCTTCAGAAAAGCGCCCACATTTCTGTGATTTCATTTAGTGAACACTTCCGTGCTCAGTGTTTGAAGACAAACTACACATCGCATGCCTTTTGTCATCCACGACTATGACTTGTGGGATTGCATGTTTAAACTTCCAAACAGTGATAGCCTTTTTATAGCTCCTGTATCAGTTGTCAAAGGCATTGATTGATTACAATTTAAAGCATAGACGTGACTCCCATTTGAACTGCAGAATGACATTCAGTTTGCCAGCAGTAATCTCCTTTCAAATGGTCTGTGTGTTTGTGTGTGTGTACTTGCATGGCTGTGACACTTAGTACACAGAGTGATGTAACAATGTGTAACGTAACTTGGTTTAGGTGACAATCTGTTGGTTGGCACAAAGGAAGGCCAGCTGTTGGTCTACTCTGTGCGTCGCAGCGATGGCGGTCGATTTGAAACGAACATCGAAAGGTCAAACCGCTTGTTTTCCAAGAAGCCAATCACTCAACTCCAAGTCATTCCAGAATATCACATCTTAGTCAGTCTCTCCGGTCAGTTGACGATGATCTAAGAGGCAACATTGAAAATAACGTGTTTCCGTTTTTTGTTTCTGTCATGTCAAGCAGTTTGATCGAAAAGGATCAATTCTTGCTGATTCTTTCTTTGGCTGTTCAGAACAGTAGTTAGAGTGGTTTAAAGTCTTTTTCTGTTTACTCAAAATGTTGCCAGACTTTGTGTTATGGTGAAAAGAGCGAATACAATGACGATGGTGACTCTAAATGAGACACGCCGTGTCGTAACCCAATGACGCGTGTCTCAATCCAGTCATGCATGTCTTTACCTAATGCATGTCTTGACCCATTGATGCATATATTAACCCAGTGATTTATGTCTTAACCTGCATTCTTGAGCCAGTGGTGCATGTCGTGACCCATTGATGCATGTCTTAACCCAGTGATGCATATCTTAACCTAGTGATGCATATCTTAACCCATTGATGCATGTCTTAACCCAGTGATGCATATCTTAACCTAGTGATGCATATCTTAACCCAATGATGCATGTCTTAAGCCATTGATGCTTATCTCAGTTCAGTGTCGCATATCAAAGATTGAGTAATGGAGGCAAAGGTAACGAGACTCCATGAACTGCAGTTCTTGCATGGCATTGAATTAAACAGAAGCCAACTTAAAGCGATTGTTGTTTCTGTGAAGAAGAAGCCAATTGAATCTGTGTTTGGTTGGCAGATGGCGTTGTCAGTGTTCACGACTTGACCGTTTTTGCGTTGATCACATCGATCGAGAAAGCCAGGGGTGCATCCCTCTTTGCCCTTGACCTTCAGGTAAGGTCGTGCATCCGTTGCCATCTTATGCAGAGAGGCAATCATTTGGTCTGCACCTAAATTTAAGAGCCTTGGAGCTTCACTCTACAATCAGCTAGCTGACCCATCGTCTTTCGTCATAAGGTGCTCCTCTTCATATGCATGAAAATGTTAACAGAGCAGATGAAAACACATTGCCAGACGACTGGGTATGGACTGCTGTGCTGCGGTGAGTTGGAAGAGAAGCAAGAAAATGGGAGTTGTTCGACTGAAAGATTACTATTAATTCATTTCAGAGACATGCAACTGAAAATGGCGACATACAGTTCAGCCTGCGTATCTGCGTGGTTGTTAAGAGAAGGCTCCAGGTATGTTTCAAATGGGTCAGTTTCTGTAGCAAATACATCATCTGCTAGAAATTGTATAACACTTGTCTTAGGCGGACAGGAATTCTGACTAGGACCAAAGGAAGAAGAGGAAGAAGAAGAACGTGATGATGATGATGATGATGACATCATTTGAATGATGTCATCATTCAAATGATGACATCCACGACTGGTCCTTATAAGGTCAGTCTGGTCGTTTTGTCTTGTTTGTCTGCTTTGCAATTCCTTTTCAGCTTTGACTGTGTTTTGTTTGAGTCATTTCGGTCAATTTCCAACGCTCTCTGTTGTTCTTGTTGTTGTTCTTTAGCTGTACTATTGGAAGAACCGAGATTTTCATGAATTGCTGGTAGGAGATTTGCTTCTTTCACTGTGTGGTTTATTCTCAAATAGATTGGTTGTGTTTATTGTTAAAGTAATTGTTTTGTCATTTTGATTTCATGTTCTGAAGCAGTTGTTCCTTTTGATCAAATGAGGTCATTGGACAGGTGAAGGGGTATTGACTGTGCTGTGACATATCTAGAGGCACCTTCTTAATCACTCTTCTCTCTCTTCTCCTTCTCCTCCTTCTTCTCCTTCTCATCTGAGCATTGAAGTGAATTTTGTTTTCAGCCAGACCTGTTGATCCCTGACATAACGAGAGCGATTGCTTGGTGCGACAATTCGTTATGCATTGGCTTCAAGCGAGAATATTTCCTGATCAAGGTTAGACCAATAATTTGGCCAGTGTGGAGAGAAATGTTCTTTGATGTCATTGTATGAAGTTGAATTTAGGACAAAACATCATTTATTGGTTATTCAGTTCAACTCCGATAATTCAGCCACTGTGATTGGTTGTTGAATTAGCCTCGGCATCAGTGTAAGACGAGCAGTTTTTCTCAGTCTTTGCATCTTAACGGTTGTACAATCTGAGATGGAAGACGTAAGTTGTGTCGTTGTGCTGTGTTGATAGAGATTGTTTTGTTGAAGCTGTGATCGCAGATGGAAAGCTTGTGTTGTTGTTGCGCTCCTTTCTAGATAGAGACTGGTTTGCTGAAGGAGCTTTTCTCGACCGGTCACCAGATGGAGCCGCTGATAGTGAAGCTGTCGGAGGATCGTTTGGCTCTGACGAGAGACGAGGCGACCGTTTTCATCGATTCCGAGGGTAATCCAACTCAGAAGGTGGCTCTTAGCTGGAGCTCAACACCAGCTGCCATGGGTAGGTGTGCACAGATTTCTCATCTGGGAGAGGTAGGTGTCGTTGGAAGCAAAGGCTTTAATATCTCTTCTCACCATTTGATGGAGGGGAGAGGGAGGGAGAAGAGTGAGAGCAGGAGGGAAGAGGGAGGGTGAGAGAGGGGTGTGCCATTGGTAGACACAGACCTTGTGCACCACTAGAGCTAATGGTTTTCTCTCTTCTCCCCATTTATAGCAGGGAGGCAGAGAGGCAAGGAGAGAGGGAAGGAGGGGAAAGACAAAAGTGGAACTGATGTTAGGATGGCATCAGATGATAAGAGGTTTAGAGTGGGTTTTAGAGTGGGTTTACTTATGGTTAGAGGGCATCAGATGATAAGAGGTTTCCATTCTATATTAATTGTCTGTTTGCCCAGTGTACAGTGCCCCTTACATCATTGCTATCTTGCCAAATTCGCTGGAGGTACGAACGATTGAACCGAGACTTCTCATCCAAAACACCGAAGTCGTCAAACCGAAGCTAATCTGCAGTGGCAGGTAAAGCACTAGACGACAATGATGATGACAACAAGACCCTTAACCTCTAACTCATTAATGCTTGAATTCTAAATCTTTAACCATTGAACTCTAAATCTCTAACCCTTGAACTCATAGTGCTTGCGCTGACGATTGATTTGGTTAAGCACCCTAGAAATACCAGGTAGCTCACTACTTACGATGCTGCAGTGAATTGTCTTCATTTAGTTTCATAACCCTACAAGTCACTACGGATGATTAGAGTTGAAAATGTGGTTCGACAGTTACATGTATTTGCTGATATCACGGCTTTATGATACATCATGGATTATGCAACGATCTGTCGGATTGTTGAGCCTTTATCTCTGTCCCTTGTGCACTGAATTCGTGGGCGAAATGGAGAGAGCGATGTTTTTAGCCAGTCTACATTTGGTCAGTTGGTCATTAAATTACGGCTTCTTGTGCTTGTCATTTCAGCCAGGAACAGGTCTACTTGGCATCACAGAACGCCCTCTGGCGGCTTTCCAGTACACCGATAGAAATGCAAATCAAACAACTCATGGCCAAGAAAGAATTTGAACTGGCGCTGCGACTGGCCGTAAGTCATTGTTTCGTACGTGCAAGCAGGCATGCACAACATGCATTTACCATTTAAGGAGAGATCTGACACTAAATGAAGATTTCACCAATGCTTTTCTTATTTTCTGCATCAGTTACAAAGTACTATCAGTGTACTGGTAAATTTTGTGTGGCGTCTTTTCGTTATTGTTCAAATTAATGGTAAAAAATCGAGATTTAAAATCAGTCAAACAAAGGTAACTGCATGCTTTTGTTTTTTATGTGGTATTTTGCCAGAAATTTGTCAGCACCAAATGTGTCGTAGCTGTGTAGCTCTTGGTGATGTTTCTCCCGTAACAACTATTCATTGGAGATGAACAGTGACATTCAGGGAATTTTTATGGCTTTGTGTTGCTTTTGTTTTCCTAAAGGTGTTTTGCAGTTTGTCGTTTGTCTGTTTAGGAGATGATGGATGAGTCTGCGACTGAGAAGGAACGTCAGGTTCTTGAGATTCGTAATTTGCACGCGTTTGATCTCTTCTGCCAACGTCGCTTCTCATATGCAATGAAGAATTTCATGGATCTGGGAACAGGTCGTGTATTAGTCAACCTACCTGATGTCTTATCAGGATAACTAATGCTTTATGTCGCTTACCTTCTGTCCTTGGCTGTAGGGGGCAGTCTTTGTAGGGTGACTAATGCTTATGTCTTTTGCCTTCTGTCTTTGGCTTTAGGAGCAGCCTAGGTACAGTGACTAATGCAACTCAGAAGTTGCGTTATTTTCTGAGTTCTCCTTTTCCAGATGCATCTCACGTCGTCGGACTCTTTCCGAACTTACTGCCGGGTGATTATCGAAGTCAGTTGGAGTATCCGGATCACATTCCCGATTTAGACGGAACAGAATTGGAACGAGGATTGACCTGCCTTATCGATTACCTCACTCAGGTAACCATCACCTCAGCGTCGTCTGTATTGTTGATATCATCATTGTCTTTCCTTTCTATTATATTCATTTTTGTGGCTATGTCTTCATTGTAATGCAGCCAAGGAGACGTCATCATCAATGCCATTCTTCCAGTCATGGTGTGTTAACAAATGTCTGTCTTACTTACTTACTTACGTGAGTGCATGTATGTACGTATGTGTACGTCGGACATTTAAGTAACACATTTGAAGAACCTGATGAAGGCACTGGTCATCATCATCATCATCAGCAGCAGCAGCAGTGACTTTTTTAAAGCATTGAAATGTCCTAACAGCTGGTTGCTTTTGACCAGAGGAAGTCAAGTGCTTATAATGTTTGTCCCTGTCTCTTTGTGTCTGTGTTACTCTGAGCATGCGTGCGTACGTGTTTGTGTGTCATTTCATTGATGTGCTGGTCTGTACAGAAAAGAAATGAACTGTTAAAAGATGCAAGTAAAGAAGTCAAAACGACACCGATTGTAGAGGGCGCTCCAGTCATGCGATCTCGTAAGCAGATGAGCCAAATGATCGACACTACGCTTCTCAAGTGCTACATTCAGGTAACCATTTACACCAGTTCTGTGCTGCACCTTGAAACTGCTCAGAAGCATATGTCACTGACGGGACGAAAGCTGAATCGCATATTGTTTAGAAATGCCAAGAGAAGGCGTCATTAGAAGAAGTCATAAAATATGGAAAGCATTAGACAGAGTGTTCGTCGGTGACCAATGCATCGTTCATGTGATGGTTGTATGTGTTGCAGACGAATGATGCGCTCGTGGCGCCGTTGCTAAGACTGAAGGACAACAACTGTCATCTGGAGGAGACGGAACGCATTCTCAAACAACATCAGAAGTTCAGTGAGCTCGTCATTCTCTATGAAAGAAATGGTCTGCACACAAAAGGCGAGTCGTCCTCAGTGCTTCATCTTCTCCTCCTCCTATTCCTCCTCAGTGCTTTCTTCTGCTCCTTTTTCTCCTCCTCAGTGCTTCCTCCTTTGCAGTTCTGCTACCGCCACCACTACCAGTACAGACTTGGTAGTTAACATGAATTGTTGTTTGAATTTTTATCATTTTACCCTAAGCTGATATAGTCTTGGGACTTAAGACTTAATTAGAACTACTTAATTAGAACTATGACCCGATGGGGGGCAATCTAATCTCTAGAGTATTTATTGATTGACTGATAGATCAGTTGAATGATCAGTCAATTGATTGAATGATCAGTTGACTGATTGGATTGATTGACTGATTGGAGGCTGATTGTGTTGTTAGCTTTGGATCTTTTACTACGACAGTCGCAGAAGTTGAATTCGCCGCTAAGTGGTCACGAACCAACCCTCGCATATCTGCAACAACTGGGTTAGTAGCTTGCTCCACTTTCAGGTATCAACAAGAAGATTCTACTGTTCTAGAAGTAGCGGGGGCATCAGTAGCAATCTAGTGTCTTTGTCTGTCTGTCTTTCTGGGTGTTTGTCTCTGTCTCCGTCATTTTCTGTGGAGAAGGACAATTGGATGTTTGCTTTGCTGAGTTGGATCTGTTGTCTCTGTTGCATAGGTCCAAATCACGTTGATCAGATATTTGACTATGCCGTCTGGGTCATCAGAGCATGTCCGGAAGATGGGCTTCAGGTATCTGTCGCTTTTAACTGATTGGACAGGAAGCAGTCATGTGTGACAAACAGGATCAGGTCATTGCAAGTGGTAGAACTGGGTGGCAATGCTTCTTCGGCTAGTCTACTGTTAACTGGCACCGAATAACAATCTGAATTGGCGCTGCGCTTGAGAAAAGAAAGCACAAGACAAATTTGTGACTGATCTTGTAATTTGCTGACTTACTACTTTATTACAGTAAGGTATTGTTTACAGGTTAAGTCATACTACATGCGTTGTTGAGTTTGTCTATTGATTCTTGTTTGTTTGCCATAGAGCCATATAATGTGGTTTACCAAGAAATCTTCGATCAACTTGTGCAACCCATAAATATTGTTTAAATTGGCTGAAATTTTCACCATAGTAGTTTTTCAATAGATGGACTGCAATGGTTGCTTCCAACTTTGAACTTAAAAATCTTTTTGTCACCATCCTAATATATATATATATATATAATGTGTATATATATATACAAGGATGATGTATAAAGATACTGAGATACGCTTGTACAGTTGTAGTATTTTTCTGTGGTTGTTAGATATTCACAGAGGATATGGAGGAGGTGAGAGCTCTGCCTCGACTGGATGTCCTGCGGTACTTGGAACAGACTGAGGAATCGCTGGCCATTCCTTACCTCGTGAGTTGCTCCTCTCATCTGACTGCTGATGGACGATTAACACTGGAATTGCAGTGCGTCTTGGTATACGAAGGGATCTGAGGGGCATTTAGAGTCACTTTAGGAGTTGGGTTGTGGCTAGACTGGTGGTGACGATGGTGATGAGCAGGAGGAAGAAGAGGATGAGGAGGAGCTTAAAAGGAGGAGGAGGAGGATGTATTATTGACGTTTGCTGCCCTGTTTTGGTTTGTAGGAGCATGTCGTCAACGAATGGGTGGACAATATGCCGGAGCTTCACAATATCCTTGGCATCAAGTATGTTGAACAGGTCGTTCGACTTCTAAACGAAGCTCTGCAGCCCTCTGGTGAGTGATGCTGAAAAAGTCATGGTCTTCGTAGCAACTCGATCTAGAGATGCTTTGCTTTTCGAAGTTACTGTGAAAGGCCTTTGCTTCCTCTGCTGTATCCATCTGCCATTGGTGGACGCAGAACCCACCCGAGATGTCTTGGGTCCGTCGGATCAGAACTAGAGGCTTTTCTACTCATTTGTAGGAAGGCAGAGAAGTAGGGAAGGAGAGTTCAGTTGCTTTCTCTTCCACCCACTTCTGTTTCCATGATCTGTGCAAAAAAGAGATGATTTTCTCACTGGAGTAATTGGTAATGATTTTGTGGAAATGATCCACTCTGGATTTTCAGGAGACTTCCAGGCAGAAAATATATCTCCAGTGCTACATTAGTTAATTACTTTTTACTCGTTTTCCTATTCTTAGCCTCTTTCAGGTCTTACCGTAATTCTTTTCTTTTTCTGGTTACAGAAAATGGAGAGAAATCGAGTGTGACGTCTTCGGAAATCCGTCAAGTCAGACACAGTCTTGTTGACTTCCTTGAGAGCTCGCGGTATTACGAAGCAGACCGACTGCTGAAACACTTTCCTCTGGACAGTGAGTCTCGCTTTTGTTCGGAAATTCTGACTCAGTTTCACCTTCTTTTATGGAAAATCCCTTTCAGTTTCATTTCTCTAATTCTTTTCCTTTCCCAAAAGGGCTGTTTGGGTTGAATGTGCTGAGTCAGTCTTGCTTTGTTTTTAAGCTGCTTAGCATGTTGGTATACGCGCTGCATTGTTGACATACGGTGTCTGGTGTTCCTGTAGATCTGTTTGAAGAACGAGCTGTTGTTCTCAGTAAACTTGGCGAACATGAAAAGGCTCTGGCCGTTTACGTCCATGTTCTTCATGACTATGAGGCAGCGGAAAAGTAAGTCATCCCTTCTTACCTCTATCATCCTTACCCTCCTGACCTCTGTCCCTTCCTGCCTCTGCCTCTCTTTATCCCTTTCCTCATACATTGCCCTCTTTCATCCTCTTGTATTTCTTAATTTCTCATTCTGCCTTTTCTGCGTGATGAGTCCTCCGTCCACTCATTTTTCATCGTTATTCCGTCTGTCTGTCTGTTTTGTCATTCTCTGTGGGCTTAACAAGTTACGCTGTGCAGGAGTTTATTTTCTGCTTCTGTTACTTGGCTTCGAACATAAAATGCATTTGCTCTTTATCTCCTGTGTTCAGGTACTGTCTGAGGACGTTCGAAGCTGCTGAGGCTGCTGGAGGTGATGGTGATGGTGCAGCTACTGCTCAGGTTAGTTTCGGCAGCGAGTGATTGGAAAGAATGTCGTCGATCTTTGCTTAGATTTAACAAAACCATCTTCCTCGTTTCTCGATCAGTTTTGTCTCGTTGAGATGATCTTTGTCTTCTTGATTCTATCAACAGAATTCGTGCTGTGTGGTCATCGTCACTTCTGACAGATCCTTAAAATGCACAAAAACCCAGATACATAACCTATTATTTTGTCTCATTTACCAATAGAAGAACACATCTGTGAAACTAATGAAGCTGCCATTTATGAAACCTGAATAAAAGTCTCTTGGTTCTAAGCATGTGTTGCATTACCTATGTCTACAATTCCTCAGTCAATGGACATGTGGCAGGTTAACAAATGTGCATTACCTACTTGTTTACCTGAATAACCCGTAGCGTTGTTTAAATGAACAGGTGTTTCTCTACCTGCTGAAGCTCTACCTGAGTGAGCCGGACTACAATTGGCTTGGGATCAGCGCACCTCCTTTCAGCAATTCGACTGTCATCTTTCCAGATCTGAACGCCGCTGTCCATCTCCTCAGCCAACATTCGTCACATTTCGACATCATTAAGGCAAGAGCTTCATCGATGCACAGTGACTTTTTGTTCAGCACATTGACAGATACCCTAATGGGACGTAGCTGAACAGTTGAATAATCATAATTGTAAACATAGACTCTAAATTTCTAAAGCGCTAATTTTAAAGCTAAGTGTTGGACACCAGCTTATTCACGAGCGTTGCATCAAGTCAGAGGATTTATCCAACGATGCCATTTGAAGAACCAAGTCCGGTTGCCAGAAGAGCAGAGAGAGGGGGCAGAGGAGCTGTTAGGGTGGGTTGTGTTTAAGCTGAGAGAATGCGAAGCTGGCGGATTCTGTGAATCAGGGTAGGATTTCTTGAAGAGGTGAGAATTCAGTTTTAATAGCACATTTTAGGTACCTCTCAAGAGATTAGAAACATATTCAAATATGCATAAATTGTGATTAATCAGAGACCCTCGAATGACCTGATGTCACCCAAAATACACAACACTTGAAACTACTAATGCCTTCACTTGGAAATGTTGATTGGTTGGCTGTAGGCATTGAATCTGCTGCCACCTACGATCTGCATTGCTGATATCTTGAAGTTTATCGAGGATTCTCTGTTGAACTCGTCAGCTCGTAAGGCGAACAGTCACATCATGAAGAGTCTGCTGTCTTATCAACACCTTCAGGTAACCGACACCAAGTTCACTTTCCTTCATCTGCTGCTGCGTTGTTCACGATTGCAGCTGCCTTACTTACTTTTTCCTACTCTTACGGTTTTGTCTGTTACCGTAACGCATTTCTTTAATCGGAACTACTTGCCAGAAACAGATTGATTCCTGGATCTCTTGGATCTCTGTCTTATCTGAAAACACCAGCGCTTTACGGCCTGGTTATGTAGCCTTGCAGAATGAGCTAGCCTTCCAGGTGAGTCGTGGAATTGCTTTGTTGGATTCGTCTGTGCTGACACTTGGATCTCTGTTCTCTGTCTTGTCTTTTCGAGAAATCCTACACTGATTCACAGAATCTGCCGGCTTCCCATTCTCTCAGCTTAAACACAACCCACCCTAACAGCTCCTTTTCCCCCTCTCTTTGGTCTTCTGGCAACCTGACATGCTTCTTCACATGGCAACTTTGGATAAACTCTGCTCTTGCCTTAATGATGTCGAAGTGTTGTCTGGTCTGGTGTTAGGTGTTGGCAGGACACCTGTCGTCACGACACAGCAAGTGCATCGTCACGGACCAAAGCACCTGCCGCGTCTGCAAGAAGAGAATTGGAAACAGGTGATCAAAACTACTGACCACACATAGAAGAGGCGCTATTAAAATTTCCAATTAAAAAATTACAGTTGCAGTAGACACAGGTACAAACACGCAATGACACACGTGCAAACGTAGACAAGGTTTTACCATAGCAATACCTTGTTAATAAGTTGCAAATACCTTTCTGCACTTGGGCTTTTCTGTCAAAATCTGTGTATGAAGCACGTTGGTAGTTTGATGTCCTGGAGTAGCATTCTGTTAACAGATGACAGTTTATGCCAACTGTTTGTTCCAACAGTCAGTTGTCAGCACTTAATTGTTTTTGTTGATGTAAGTGATTATGACTGACAATGATGACAATGATGATGATCTCAGTGATGTTGGTGGTGATGATGATGATCCTGGTGATGATCTTGGTGACGTTAGTGATGATGATGATGATGGTCTCGGTGATGTTGGTGATGATGATGATGATCTCTAATGTTGGTGATGATGAAGATGATCTTAATGATGTTGGTGATGGTTTTCTGTTGCAGTGCCTTCGCCCGTTATCCAAACGAAGTCATTGTTCACTATTACTGCTGCAAAGACATATTCACCTGTCCAGAGGATGGATAGAGCCAGCTGCTACTGCTGCAGCAGCCGGGCAGCCACCAACGAGTCGTCTGATTTGATGCCAAATGCCTGCAGAAACCTTCGTCTTTAGACTTGAATTTTGATGCATGTCTGTAGTGAAAAGTAGAATTTGGTCATCTGCTGCTGATCGGAATGTAGTGCACGTAGTCAGTTTCTGATTTCTGTGTCCAGCGGTGGATTAGAGACGCAACTGCTGTTGGTTCTCATTTTATCAGGATGGCCCCCCTGCTTTCTTCGGAAAGCCAGTTTTCTGTTTGTGATTTAGTCAGGGAGAGAGATTGCTAATCATGTACTTACTTCCAACTGAATATCAGGTTGAAAACGACGTAGGCCATCTTGGGCTACACGTTGACCCAGGGCCGAGTGCACTTCTTCTGAGAAGTGCTATTAGTGATGACATTGTCGTCTCGTCGGTTAGTTCCTTTGGTGTAATTGTCCTTGTTCTAATTAGGTGCATTTGAGAGACGAACGTAGGTAGGTTGTCTGGTGCTTTAGATAACTCTCAGGTTGGTTCGTATCCCTCGGAAGCATAGCCTGCTGAAGGTCTGACTGACCGACTGACAAAGTCATCGAGTTATTTCTGGTTGGACTGAGTTTAAATGCTTGTCTCGGCGTCATTCTTCATCATGTTTTTAAAGTTCTTTTTTCTGTGTTCTTCAGGGATCTGTGATTATGTTTAATTTATTTTTTCTTTTTTGGAACCTGCTGCGTTGTTTGAGGACTTAAGGGGGTGGAGGCCAGAAAGGCCACTTGAAGGCGTTGCCTGATTTTAGGCAACTGTACACACACTGAGAGCTTGAAAACGAGTTTGAATGGTGCAATGATTATTTCACTTTTCTACAGTTGTTTTCTTTTGGAAGAAAAGTTGGTTGTGTCAGCGACTTTAGTTGACATTATGAGTAGAGCCTAAGTGAAATGCGCTGGAGCTGACGGACTCATCATTAAGCTTTACGTCTGATGATTCTAATGTTTTGCTGCCTAAAGTATAGTAGATGGAAGTTGAGGTGCGTTTGTTTGGTTGTCGAGCAAGAAGCCTTCTTCTCGTAACAGGTGCATTGTTGACTGCAGACGGTAGTCTTTTTTTATCTCTCTTTTCAACTGTGAAGTATTTTGATACAAGACGTAAATAGCACGCAGAGCAAGTAGGTTTTTCCGCAACAGGTTCTCTAGCGATCTACTAGATGCGATTTGTCACTGAATGGCAAGTGGTCTGGAGCAGGTTTCTCAGGCGTCTTCGGCTTCTTTGTCTTTACATTCTGCAGCTGCTGCTTGTGCAGAAAAGGCTTTGCTTCCAGCAGTTTGTGAGAACAAGGAACATCGTGTGACACGGCAGAGAATGTGGTTTTGTCTGATTTGAACGAGTATGCAAATGCACTGCATGCAGCAGTCTGTGGTTTTGTTACAATTTCTTTGTACGGTTTAACTGCGCAGAATATGAATTGTCGTTATGAAGGCAACGGTCACAACGTCTGGTTGAATGAAGGTCTGTATTGAGGAGATTCTGCTCAGCTATGACCTGTTTATCCATTTGCTGAAGGCTGTGAAATGATGGGTCAGTAATGCCAGATGGGGTAATAATGACTGATCGAATTAATAATAACTTCTGGGTTAACAAGTACTGGGATAATAAAAATTGATGGGACAAAACGACCGATGGGATAATGACTTACAGGTGATAATGACACGTGGGATGAGATGGGTAATAATGACTGATGGGAGATCGGCTACATCGTAGTAATTTACTGTCTCAAAGTATTGTAATGCAGTTATTTAAATTTGTCTTTTGGATGGTAGTCATTTAGTCATTTCTTCTCTAGTTTTTCCAGTTTCTTGTTTTAACGAAACCAAAGATGTAATCAAAATAAAACGAAAATTCTTGTCTTGGTCGCTTCTTCCCACAGAATACTATGCAGCAAAGTTATACATACTTGTTATGCTAGTGGCTGACCCCTCTCCAGGATGGATTAATTCCTGCTAGAAGCAGCGAGACTTACTATGCCAGGCACATCAGCTTAGAAGTAAAACAGTTGCGGTTCAACAGCCCCTCAGGATGAGAACCAATTGAAACGGACACAAAAGAACAACAACACATCATTTCATAATATGTTATGCATTTTAAGTAGACTTCCTAAAGTTGAGTCATCGTTCATCTCCTTTGTTGCACTGCGTTTTGTCTTCACGCATTGACCTTCCTTCCATCTTCTGATTCTCCTCCTCCGTCTCTGCAGCTTTGGCGGTGGAAACCCCGCTGACCTCGCCGTCTGCTGCTGCCAGTCCATTTGCTGAACTCTTCTGCTTCATCTTCTCTGACTTCCTGTTGCCACTGTCCGAATCCTAAAACATTCAGATGTGCCCGAAGTCAGAATGGACTAATCGTATTCATACTCAAGATTTTTACAGTGCCCAACGAAGCTAAGTCGCGGGAACCGGCTTATTCACAGGCGCTCAGTCACAACAAAATCGGTAGGCAGCGCTTGGTTCCAGGTCAAGAGTCAGGCAGTCAGATGGCTATGGTGGAAGGTGTTTGGAATTGAACCGGAAAGTGAGATAAGGGGAAGAAGAGGAATCAGGATAGGATCTGCAGAAGAGAAGAAGCAGACTTAAGGTGATTGCCAATAAAAATCAATCAAGATTAAGCGACTGGCAAGAGACCGAGGAAGAGTGATGGCAACGTTTTCTGAAAGTGAGAGAAAAGACCTAAAGGTTGTTCCCTCTGCCACGGGGGTTGATGCGCAATATATTCAACGACTATCTGCTGCCATTTCAACCACCTTCAACAACTGCCCCTCTGGACTTCTTGGGCTACATCAGTTATTACTTAGAACCACTAAGTTCTATTTAAAAGAATGGAAGTTTCCAGAAATGACAGGTATGTATTACAACTAGCCTTCGGTGGCATTACCTTCGATCGACTGTCGAGGTGGAGGGTAACAGGGCCGTCGTTATTGATGTTGACGCTCATGTAGGCTCCAAACTGGCCATCTGCAAAAAAGAAATTGCAGTCGTTAGAACAATGGAGGTGTTTAAATCTAGAATGGTTCTGATAAACGAATGACACAACAAACATGAAAGAGATCAAGCACGACAGGACAAACTATGACGAAAGCCAGACATGAAAACTGACCTTTGATGAGATCTGGTCTGTATGTTTTCCGGAGTTTTTCTAGGAAATGTTGATAGAATTCCTGCGACTGTTCGGCCGCCATTGATTGGTGGAAATCAAGTTTGTTCCCCTTCAGAACAGCATGCAATGTAAACTGAAATCAAAATAAAACAAGATTAGCCAACAGTCAAACAAACGACAAACAGAATGCTTTCATTGATTCAGTCGTAGCAGCTCAAAAATTCATAAAATTCTAGTCAGTTGTTTACAACTGTCCTCTATGGCTCTTCATCTTGTGCATGAGGACTTGTAGCAATCATGGCTATATTTCAGAGATTCAAATCTCGGGCTAGCACAGTCCGTACATGGGGACCTTAAATGGCATGACACCTTTTCCAATGGGCAGCAGTGGTGAAACGTGATAAATTCATTGTGAAATGAGCAGGATCAAGGCCAAACAGTCGCTACAGAAAAACGTATATATTTACATTTCAGATAACACCTAATTTACAGCAAATGATTGACACTCACTTGGCTAATGCAGAGGATCTCAAATTTTACATCCATCACGTTCTTAGACCATCTCTTCCCAGTTTCATCATCAAACAACCGCAGGTTGAGAATCTTGCGAATTCTACAGAAAACGATTGAAAATCAGCTGTCATCTCCATCGCAGAATCATCTGCGACTGTTGCCCAACAGTTCACACCAGTCAACCAATTGCTTGTCATTAAGCAATGAGTGCTTGCACGATGAAAACAGCAAGATAGAAAATTCAAATATTACAGACCTACTTTTACAAAGTGTCCACATCAATTTAATTAAAGTTTCTTGTAATCAACTGTCGAATAAACTGCTGACAGGCAAACCCCTTTCAGAGGTTCTTCAAAGAAGCTACAAAAATTTCCAGACTCATGCATCCATGATTTCGATGGTAGTGACATCCCAAGTGTTGGTCGATTATGCAATCATGGACCAATTAATCAAATTAATAAGTAGCAGTAAAAATTTAATAAGTAGCAGTAAAAAGGTAACTCACATGTAGTCGACATCTTTGCTTGTATCGTCTCGGCAGATGCCAACAAGTACACACAGTCCTTTTCCAACAGAACTAATGAGATTGCCATCCACTGCACGATTCAGATCACAAAAACAAATCAGATATAGTTTAGATTTCTTTTACCGCATAACAGTGCTACCTAAACAATTCAACCTGTGTTCTACGAGCAGCGGTGGCAGTCTCAACCAATTAATTCATTCAAAGCAGGGTCAAGGCCATACGGTCGCTATAGAAAAACGTGTACAAGTACAATTACAATTATTCAAACTAAGAGGTAAACAAGTCAGGTGTAATCGTAATCTCGAGATTTCTACAGCGCCTAACGAAAGCTAAGTCGCGGGAACCAGCTTATTCACCGGCGCTCAGTCAAAACAAAATCGATAGGCAAAAGGGTTCGCTTCCAGGTCAAGATCCAGAAGTCGGGCAGTCAGATGTAGATGAAAGGTACTATCGCAATCGTAATTCCGAGATTTCTACAGTGCCCAACGAAAGCCGCGCCCCGGGACCAGCTTATTCACAGACGCTCAGTCAAAACAAAATCGATAGGCAAAATGGTTCGGTTCCAGGTCAAGATCCAAGAGTCAGGCAGAGAGACAGCGTGGCAGCTACGGTGGATGATGTTTGGGGTTGGAGAGGAGAGGCAGATAAGAGGCAGAAGGGGTATCAGGGTACTATCGAAAAATAACAGCTGTTTTAAAAATCTTATATTCTAAATCTTACCAGACACGCTGGCATTAACGACCTTCTGAATTACTGCTCGCATTTCACCAGAGATAGAACATAATGGGTTTCTCAGAGTAAACCTGTATAACATACCACTTGCGATCGCTCTATTTAAAAACAATATGGCCGCCGCAGACAGAGAGAAATTAGAGCGCTGCCACAAAGCGGACGCACTCCCACTTAATAAGTAAGTGAGTCACGCAGTTAAGCATCGTAATCGAAGTCAAAATTTAAAGTGCTACTTGAAAGCTAAGCGCAGAGCACCAGCTTCTTCACGAGCGCTGCGTCAAGTCAGTGGAGTTCTAATCTAATCTAAAAACTTCTATAGCGCCACTGTAATAATGCTCGAGGCATCAGTCGATGGTCGCTGCTAAACAAAATCATTGTCCAAGCCAAAGTCCGCGGTGAGTCCCAGTCGAAATACCAGAGAGGAGTCCAGAAGTCACAGAGACAGCCTACGGAGGAAATGAGTTGTCCAAAGATGCCATGTGAAGACTCAACTCCGGTTGCCAGAAGACCATATAGAAATGAAAATGAACTGTTAAGCTGGGTTTTGTTTATCATTTATTTTAAAATAATCAGTAACACACTAACAAAAGGTTATTAAAATAATTGTATTTGTGAAGTAAATTACGGAGTAACATAGAGTAATTAACTAAAAAATTGGGTAAGTTTCTAAAAAGTTTGTTCTCGCGAAATACGTTTCGCTAGGTGAACTCTTGCATATACGTTGGAAACAAATCATGACTCGTTCTAAACTGTCTTCTAAATTTGCACTTCCACATGTTCCACGTGTAATGTAAATACATTAGGAAACAATTTAAGTTTGAGTTTTAGTTTTTACTGTGCTATGCATGTCATGGGTCGTTCTGCGTGACTCACTTAATTATTAGTTAAGAGTGCGTCCATCTTGTCGCAGAGTGCTAATTACTCTCGCAGTCTGAGTCGGCCATTTTAAATTTAAGTAGGGCGATCGCGAGTGATCGTTGGTCGCTTCACTAACATCACGAATATGGGTCGTTTCTGCATTCACTTACTCGCTTAAATTAAGATCAGCCACAAACTTATGCACGTGTTGCCAACTTAAACTTTATGGCGTAATTGCGAACATTTTCTAAAAATAATATAGTTATGGTATCAAAAAGATAGATTGTTAAGCAACATAATAAAAACCCTAAATTTCCGCGAATAAAAACTGAGACATAGCTTAACGTAGAATATAATAGCGCTAAAGAAGCTGATGTTTTTGGTACGAGTCACATTTCAGCCTATAATGTTCTCGGAAATTGGGTCAGTTTAAGCTCGCTAACCCACGCTAAGGATTTTACAGGAAAGGAAGAGCGAATTATTAAAATAATAGTTCCGACATAATCGTTAGCCAGTGATAAAGGATTTTCTTGTTTTGGCATTAAAAATACATTGGACCGTTTTAAACAGGTAATATAAGGAAAATTCAATTTATTGAGAGAGAAGTTGTTTCCTCTTGGTTTCCACATAGATACAGTGCAGCTAGTTAGTATTTGGTTCGCATGTGCTGCTTATCTTGAATAATCAATAAAGAATAAAGACTTCTCCTAATTTTTGCGAAAAGATCGTTCTGAAATGATCGGAAATTAGCAGAGACGAATTTTATTTTTCGAAATAGCGATTGCTTTGTATTTAATGAGCGACTGCCAGCTGTATAAATCGTTTTCAAAGTTGTGTCTAGCACTTCATATCTGGGAACCTTGTAAATGTAGGAGCCAACGTGTTTTGATTAATGAAATTAACGCATTTCTTTTTATAGACCGAGATTGAAAGTAAAGTATACTGGATGCTCACTTGACATTTGAAAACTGCATTTGTTTGTTGTTAATAACCCCATTTCTTCATTTATGTCTAGGATTGTTTTCTTGTGACACTCAGCTATAATGCCATTACTCGGGAAAACTCCGTTTACTAGGCAGAGTCCTCCGCCTGGACTTAAGCCCGATAATGATGTGTTTTTCTGCAAAGTGACTGGCGAAGTATTTGACGACTACACGTGAGTATTTAAAAACAGGATAGATGGCACTTCAACATATGGCCCTCTGGTGCAGATTTCTTAAGAAGAGTTAGGTGTTCCAGTGGTTTTGAGAGGTTCTGTGTTTAGATACAAAGATGAAACGATAGATGACATGTTAGAAAATCTCACTTGGGGTCTATTAATTCTGCATACGTATTAAACGTTCGGTCACCGCATGTTGCAAGAAGAAATAGAGTGCTGAATGCCTGCCGGAAGTTATGTAATAAGAAATAGGTAAGTAAGAGTGTAACACAAGAGGCATATCAGATACTTTTTTGGCAGTTATTAAGCAGCTTAAGTGTGTGACATACATTCCAGTGAAAGAGAGTTTGATATGTTCTCCCAACAAACTGTGCTGCTGAATACTAACTCTTTCAAACACATGAAAGGCAAATTACTTGCAACTGGTACCAAATTGTCTTTTCACGCATCCAAGTAGAGATGTCAGAATGTAAAATACGGCCTGAGTCCATTCTGAGGGAGTTAAGCAGTCGCCAAACCCACGATGCCATGATATCAACTCAGCCCACCAATGCATGTGACACAATTTCTGATGATGCCGATAGACTAAAAGAATCTTGTTTATTCTACATGGTTTGCTGATTGGTAACAGTTGCCTGCAACCTGACACCTTCCACCCCGCAACTTCGCAGGCCACAGACGATCGCACGTCCTGAAGCAGTGACTAACAAAGCAATCTGTTCAAATCATTAAGCTTCTTTGGCCGGGTTTCACGTATATGCATTTGTGGCTGATGGGTGGGCACCCATTGATGGGTCTGGACATGAAGAAACCTGGAAACTGTCATTTAAAACCAAAATGATTGTTTGAAGTATGTGAGGAATTTGGAACAAGCGGATGGTGGGCATAGAGGTAGAACTGAGCCACTTTCACTGCCTAGTTGAGTTGTTGGTTTTGTTGGCATGCCAAAATCTCGCTTAGTCTGTTCATGTATGTTTAGAATTAATTATGTGATGTGACAATTGCAAATACTGTGACGATGGTTGTCATCTTTGTAGGAAGTTTTTTGACCAGTCAATCCTGTGCAACAGTGTCATTTGGACGTGCTCAATCACTGGGAAACATAATCTCACATTCCAAGAGGCCAAGGACTCGGAGAAGAAGGCGTTGCAGACGATAGTCTTTCCAAAAGATCTTCAGCGTCCGCTGCTGTGTCTCGCTTCTCTAACCCGTCGTTGCAATGCCAGCGACATTGCCGAGGACCTGTACCGCTTCGCCAAGAAACGCTTCTTTATCGGAGAAATGGTTGAAGTCGTCGTATCCGGAGCAAAGTAAGTTAACTATGGAAATTATTTAAGGAATGAAGAGTTACTTGAGATTGGCAGTTGTCTCTTGAAGACCTGCAAATTGTGGGATTTAGCGGCCGAAGACACAATGAGAGCTCTGCTTGTTGTTTTCTGCTGGATGGCAGTCCATGTATTTCTCGCGATTCTTTTTAATTTTTGCGCTTGTGGTCTTTCTTGCATTTGAGAGATGGTTAACCGTGATTCATTACCAATTTGCAGGTCTATTTTAAGCTGTTGTGTGGATGAGCATCCGTGAAAACTGACCACCAAGCTTCGTCATCTGCCATCCTTGTCTGGATCTGGTTAATTCACTTTCTTGTTGGATCTGGATTTCAACGCTTGTCTCCAAGGAGTTTATAGACTCTTCCTTTGTCAATTCTGTAGTTAAACAATGCTACTGAAATCCTTAGAAATTTGCAGTTTCAGTTCTGTGCCTACGAACTGGCAACATTGTCAGTCACCGAATGCTTTTATGTGATCGGAATCAGACAATCTTGGTTTTTTGTCCTTGAGAAAGGAGCAGTGTACTTGAATGAAGCCAACTCTAGAAGATGGAAAGCATGAACCAAGAATCACATTTCTTCTTACTCCTCTTTCTTTCCAGTTAACCTGTAGCAGTGAAATGACGTTAGCTGTTTGCTATTTCAGAAAATCGGGAATAATTAAAAAGATAATGGCAGCCAAGGTGGACGATGGTGACCACTTGAATGGAGGCGATGTGGAGGAAGCAGTCAACCACAGGTACCACGAATGACCTCTTGTAACTGGCATAAAACCTGTCTAGCCTAGTGAAACTCACTGTCTTAATAACCAGTATGAACCGGTTGTTGGAAGGCACCGTTTGGGGAGAACCTGTTTGGTTGAGAGCTTGTCTCTTAGTGTAGCATGTGATTTGCATGAGGCTGTTACTGACCTAAGCACAGATTTGTTGAGCATTTTTGACTGAACAATAGCCGTTGAGAGCTTTACTTAAAAAGGCATTAGATCTAGTGTCTTGATACTTGTATATTTATGTACATATGTATAGATATATGCATATAAGTGTATACATACATACAAATTCATACATACATATATAAGTAAGTAAATACATAGTGCATTTGTTAGCATGCCATATGTATGTTTGCACATATGTGCATACATATACATACAATGATTCATTCTAGATAGTGGGGCTGTAGACACAAAGGATAAAAACTTTCATAATTCTGTGAGCTCATCTGTTGGTGTGTATTTTAAGATGGCAATGAATTTGAACTCTCTGCTCATGATCTAAGATTTAGAGGAAGAAGTAAGTGTTAGTTTTATGGTCTTCTGCTTACTTTGTTCTTAGCGCTGAGGCCTATGAAGAGATGCCCATGTCACCGGAAGATGCTCTGTCTTACCAGTACATTGTCCAAGAAATAAACACAGGAAGTGTTCTTGTAGTTGATGCACCAAACATCAGGTAAATGAACAAAGTCTCATTCTTCTGCATGGCTTCTTCAGGAGTTCCGAATTGAGGAATTTAAGTGCAGTATCTGATTGTCTGCTACTGGTCTAGCACTCGGCTGTTCTTGTGGAGTTTCTAAGGATTCACGTGTTAGTCGGTTATTTTTTATGGAAATAGCAGTATGCGCCACATTATGACAAATTATCAGTGCTTGAATATTCTTACTTATTAAGTTTGTTGTCTTGTTTAAAGTTCTAATTGTTTTTGCAGTGGCTTAGTTGTGATTTCTCCTCATGATTTTCTTCTGTGATTGTGCTTCGTTCTCTGCACTGGCTTCCTGTATCTGAGCGTATCTGTTTCAAGCTGTCACTCCTCATGTACAAAGCACTTGCAAATAACCTGCTATCCTACTTATTATCATCCTTGGTTACACCCTGTGGCTCTGCTGAAGGAAGCTCCTTTCTTCTCTCTTTCCTCTCTGGAAAGCAGTCTTTGACCGGTGTTCATTCAGAGCTGGTGGTCCCGTCGTATGGAACTCCCTTCTTCCTCGTGTTCATGACTCTTCAGCTGAGACCTTCTTCTGGTCTAAACTGAAGTAATACCTCTTGCAGTCTGTTTATGTCTTGTATTGTCTCCTGTTGCTATTCTGAACTTTGTAAGGAGGGCACTTACGGTTGTCTCGTATTGTATTTTTATTTTCAGTCGTAAAAAGGGAGGAATCACGAGAGAGAAATGCGGCATTTTCGTTAGACAGCACTGTTCATTTTCCAGTCAGAAAGGCGTCTGGACTGTTAAGGTTTGCCCTCTGCAACACTTGATTCAGTTGAAACTGGATGGAGCTCATTGATATTTTAAATGCATTAAGTTTCTGTAGCTCAAGATCTGTGGAAAAGTCTATCAGACCCTGTGTTTGTGCTAAAGAGATCAGTCATTTCAAAGTAATCCTTCAGGAAGCCATTTTGGTTTTGAGTCCTTACTTCTACATATGTTTGCAACCTGTTGCTTTATTATTCAGTCGATTGATTTTTCTCTTCTCTGATTGATTTATGTCTTTGCTGCTTCTAGGGTGATTTCATAGAGAAATTTAACCTCCAGACAGCCAAGTTCTCTGATTTCTTTGTTGGGCCAACACCAGTTTTTGAGAAATCACCGATGAAAAAGCCCATTGCCAAGCCAATTGAATTGAACAGTGATGAAGAAGATGAAGATGACGATGAAGATGATTTTGAGACGGAAAAGGAAAAGACTGTGACGTCAAAGGAGAGTCGTAAGAAGAAGAAAGAAGATGATAATAAAGAGGAAAGATTGGCACAGTTAGCCAAGATGAAGGAGAAAGGTTTCTGCTTTTGTTTAGCATTGTATGCAAAACTTTCTGAGTATTTCTGAGTTCATTCTGTCTGCCTCAAATCAGAACTTCATAACGCAAATTTCAAACCAAAGGCAGAAGAAAAACTGAGAATCTGGAAAACGTCACTAGCATAAAATGACAGCTTTGACAATATTTCAAAATTCTTAAGACTTGATCAGTTTCTTGTAAAAAGAAATCAAAAGTAAATGTTGAAACATTTTAAAAATGTATTGTAGAATAGATTTGTCTGAATTCATCCTGTAAGCAGAGTTACAGTAAAATTATTTATTTTGATTTTCTCCTTTTCAGCCGAAAAGCAGCAAAAAAGAGAAGAATTAAAACGAAAAGCAGAGGAGGAAAAAGTCAAAAAGAAAGAGGAAAAGCACAAGGTGAGGTTTTCTGTTTGGTTGCGATTTGTGTCATTTTTCTCGGGTGATAAAGAAAAAACCAAGAAACTTAATTTGTTGACTTGCATCTGTTTTTTTTTCACTTGAGCTTGATGTTGATTTTTTTAACAGAAAATATGGTTTTTGACAATTTAATACTTTACTTTTTTATGCAGAAAAAGGAAGAGAAAAAGGAACATGAGAAATACTTGCGAGAGTGGAACAAACCAAGAGATGATCTCTGCTGTGAAGATTTAAAAGTAGGTTGTTTGATACACTGACGTTCCTTTCTCAAAGCTATGCCGGTGTCTAGAAACAGATTAAGGTACAACATTGTTTCTTTAAGAAACTGCTCATGAACAGAATAATAATTAAAATGCTGCTGCTGTATGTACTACTACTACAGCTACTGTAATACTTGTTTCTACTATTACTACTGCTGCTACTACTAATAGTAACTACATGTATGTAAGGAAGAAGACTACCAATTCTGGATCAGACATCTACTTTACTGTGTATTGATTCTTGGAGTTTGAGTACAATCTTTCAGATCAGAAAAAATAATATTGAGTTATGACTATTAAGGTGTTTTTACTTTTTCTTCATTGTGTTGAACTGCTTTTGCAAAACAGGATCTACCGGTGGCAACTCCTGTGACATGTCTGTCTGAATGCTTTGGTGACGTCTTGATGGTTCTCGAGTACCTGCGCAGTTTCAAGGCTTCGTTTGAAATCGACGTTCCAAGCAACTTATCAGTCGGTCTGTCTGCTTTTCAGAGGTTTCGTGTTTTACGTAACGTTTTTAAAGCCATGTGTCAGTTTCCTTCCTCGGTGGAAATCCAGGGAGATGATTTTTGGGAATCTAAGTGCACATTTTGAACTGATGCAACATGAGTTTCTGTCAGTTGCTCCAGTGTATCGCAGAATCAGACATTACAGGACTGTGACACTTTCTGGCTTCCTTTGCAACTTCTCGTGTGAAATTTTATTTTTGGCTAGATTTCTATGTTTTATTTAGTCGTATTGACACTTAATGACTGATTAGAAGCAGAGTGAGTTTGTGTTTCTTTTCAGCTGTTTTCTGTCAGTCGATTGTGGAATCAAAGGTCGATGGACTCTATGCCAACTTGGTTCAGCAACTTCTTGAGGCAATTTTTCATATGGAGTTGGATTATGATGACCGCGGACACGTCCTTGGTGAGTCGACTTTGTGTCTCCCCGTCTCTGATTTGTTCTTCGGATCGAATTGGTCACAACCGTAACTGTTTGAACAGAATAAAAAAATGAGTGTTATAAATGTGTGCCCTAAAGCTTCAAGAGCTAACCTAGAAGAGCAGCCTCTTAAGTTAGCCCTCAGCTAACCCAGAATAACTGCAGCCTCTGTTGCACCGCCCCCCCCCCCCCCATAAACTAGATCAGCATTAAATTGCTTTCTAGAAACACATGCTTGTACATTGATGCGTTTGTGGCTGATTTGTTTCGCTTGCGATTTCTTAGGAATCCCATTGAAGAAACTCCAGCTGGATGGATATTCGTTGACGGAAGTCCTGCGAAGGCATTTTATGAAGGCACAGTTGACGATTGGAGGTAATGATGGACTGGCTGCAGCCTTTGCAGATGAAACAACTTCAGAATTCTTTCAGCTGCATCCTTCCATTGTTCAGAAGATGGCCAAGAGAAATATCTTTGATTTCAGTCCAGGTAACCTGTTTCTCTGTAAACAAGAAAAGCCCAAGAGCCTAATCTTTGAATCAGTTATTCTCATAATGGACCAACCAGTCATGACTGCCTCTCTGCCTCATCATTGGAATGATGGATGCTTCATGTACTTGTGCATTGGATGCCATCTCTCTCGTTTACCCCTTTTGTTCAGTCTGTTGATTAGTAGATGTAAATTAATGTATTTATTTGTTTTGCCCATTTGATGTCTCTTATGATCGGACTTTAATTTTGTTCGTGTTGCAGACGATAAACTCAAGATTCTATCATCTCTTATTAATCAACTGCTGACATTTCCTACAAGTCGAGCGTTGATTGAAGACAACTATGAGAAACTAAAGCAGGTGCAGAGAAATCTTCGAATTCATCAGATCGCGGTACAAAAGAGAGAACGAGATGAGATTCAGTACACGTAAGTCATAAGTGCATTCTTTTGTCTGGTTAACCTTTGAACTGGCGCTATATGAATTAAGACCAGCCATTGGGAGATTTTCGGATAGTTGAGCTTCACTTGTGTCGACTGCATTAATTCTAAATTCTTTGTAAATGTGGATCTCTTCATTGTTTTTCAGCGCAAGAAAGAAGTTTGAAGAGCGAATGAAGGAACAATCTAGAAATTCTGATGCTTCTGAGTCAAATAACCTGGCAAATGGAAAGCCGTAAGTCTCGTCAAATCTCAGCAGAAATATTTCTTTAAATGACTACAGTATTTTCTTACTTGTTCATAAGAAGATCAGAACATAGATTAGCTATTAGACATAGAAAGTTGGAGAGGATTTGAGTTAATTTGGAAATTACTGGTCATCTACCCTGGTACAACAAGGGCTGAGTATATCAATCTTGGTAGACTAAGCCTTAATTAGTCGAACTGCTTTTGCATTTTAGTTTAATCGAACAGACGGATTTGTTGTAGTGTGACGTTGATGGAAGAGAAAGTAGAGAGTACAAAGAAGACTCGTAAGAAGCGATCTATAACTGAACTGAGTGAGAAGGACTTTGAGAACATGCCTGTGGAGAACATAGACTGGGATCAGCTGAGTCTCGAGGAGAAAAAGTGCATCAAAGATTGGTCAGCCAGAAAGGAGAAGGAACTTCTCGCTGAAGTTGCCAAATTACAGCCCACTAGCGCCATCTTTCCAATCGGTCGTGATCGCTCGTATCGACGCTACTGGGTTCTGCAGAGTGTACCAGGAATATTTATCGAAGACAATGACGGGTTTGTTTCTGATGACTGTCTGTTACCTGTCAAACAGAATTCCTCCTCAGAGCCAATTGATGACAGAAGTGACACTAAAATTTCAGACAATGAAAAAAGTGATGTTGGTTATGTGTCTGTGGAAAGGCAGTTGAACGAGAGGGGGACGGTACGATGGTCGTTTTACAGAACACCTACGGAATTGGATGCTTTAATATTGTCACTAAATCCTCGTGGATTTCGTGAAGGTCCACTGCGTCAGGCTCTAGTCGAGCAAAGGGAACATCTAGTGGAGTGGATGAAAAAAGGCAGCTTTAGCTTCCTTGGTGTTTCCAAACCAAATGCAGTAAAATCAGAAGGCATTAGAAACGAGTCGATATCTAATAATGACGACCCAGAAACTCGCCTAGAGAAAGGGCTGCCAGTTGCAGGTGAAGCATGTCTAGAGAAAGCTCTTCGTGAGATGATACTCGACATTGAAGAACGCATACATTTCGGAAGTCTTGGAGTCCTTAAGGTAGACATTGATTATAGCCTCGTAACTCATCTGTGTACGTAGCCTGCAAATTTTATTCGGAAGTTAAACTTCCACCCGAAGTTCTTTGTAATTTAACGTATTATGTAAGGACTTCTTGTGCCTCCATTTGAACTTCTAGTGAGAAGTCTTATTCATTTTATCAGAGGAGCTGTTGGTGCATTGGAATTTACATGAGTTTTGGGTAGAATTCTCCATTACAATTGAGGAGTATACAAAGCGTTTCATGGAGAACCTTCATTTACTTGCTTTACTGAATTTTAGTAAGCGACAACTCGTTGCATTGGTTGTGTTGCACTGTTAGTCATTTGATTTGATTTGTGATGTAGCAGGTGAAAAGTCGAGTGGAGTGGAGACAGGAAGTGGAGAAACATAGTCTGAATCATCCTGCAACAACCCAAGAACTGTGCAGGCAAAACGATGACAAAACCAACCATTCCCCATCACAACAGATGTAAGCTCTTCATTTACGCGAGAGACCGTCTTTCTTTGCAGATATGAAATACTAACAATATCCAGACATGTTCTAGAGCCAAAAGAAATTTCTTTTTTGCATGAATGGCAATCAACATTGTATGTATGTCTCAAGACGGTTAATGTTGGCTTGGCCTAGTTTTTTGTTGCTGTTAGTATTACCATTTGGTTCTGAACTGAAATTTCTGTATGTTGCCTGTTTTCAGAGTTGACAGTGTTGATTCCAAAGAAGATGTGAAGGTGAATTTTGGTCTTGATGAAAAAAGAGGAGAAGGAGGGGCGCATTCTGTCATCCAAGAGCTGTCGCAGGCATTGCTGCAAGTGGCGAAAATGGTTGAGCCAAAGTATCTCAACCCACCATTAGGTAACCAGAATCTGCAACCATAGAGCTCAGTGTGTTTCATGTATTTCTGCAGTTTGTCATACCACAGATCTGCTTCTTATGCTTTCTTATTGTTTTGTATGCCATTAATGTTCTGATTAATTCAGTAAATTCAAGATTGGGTGAGTCGTCACAACTTGCTCATCATTTCTGTTACCAAAGGTAGTTGTCTTTTTGATTTTGATGAATCCATAACCTTTTGGTCAAAGAAAAGAAGTTTAGGATCTGACTGGTAATTTTTAATTGTTTTTTTGTTTGTCAAAACAGGAGAAGATGGAGAGACAAGGAAAGCAAAGCAGAAGTTGGCTTTGGAAGGACAAACGTCTACAACCAGTGCAGAGCCGAATGAGACCAACGTGATTGGTCTGCACAGATTCCTCATTTGCATTTATTTGCATATATCTTTGAATGTTGAGCCACTGGAAGTAGTTGTCAGAAGGAAGGAAGATATTCAAAAAAACTAGATTTGCTTGATTAACCTTATAGATCATGTATCTCCGTTTTAATTGGATATGTAAAGGTCACAAGTATAGATACAATGCAGAAGTTGTTATTAGAAGAAAAAGTGAAAGTACGCTTCATATTTCATGTAAATTTAATATATATTCTGCATATATACGGATTATAATACGCAGAATATATAAGCCTATGCATCTTCTGTACAGGCAGAGAGATAGATATATAGACAGATGTGTGTGTGCATATATATATGTATGTATGTATGTATATATGTATAAATATATATATATATATATGTATATAGATAAGCATACAGGTATAAGCAGATATGTATCTAGACTTTTATTGAGGGACTTATTTTAATTTGTTTTATTTTGAATTTTCAGACAACGAACCGGAGCCAAGTGCACTTGAAAAGTGGATGGAGTCGGTTGCAGCGGCTACAAGCCTTTCACAGCTCTATGTGCTTCTGTCTGTGCTTGAGACGAGTGTTGCTTGGAGTAAGTCGGCGCTGCACGCACGCTGTCGAATTTGCAGACGAAAGAACGACGGAGAACACATGCTTTTGTGTGATGGTTGTGACAGAGGGCACCACATGTACTGTCTGAAGCCTCCACTTACTGTGAGTCAGTCTTCTGTTTTTGCTTGGTTCTTTCAGGCGTCTTAAACTACGTCTTTTAACCGCACAATCAGAAGATCCTTTTCTTATTTAGACGAGACTTTTGCTTGGTTCTTTCAGGCGTCTTAAACTACGTCCTATAAGCGCACAACCAGAAGATCCTTTTCTCATTTAGACGAGTCTTCATTCTCTTTATGTTTAATTCTGTTGATTGTTTTAAACTATTTCTGAAGCAACATTTATGAAAAGTTTCATATGACTTGTAGGTGATTCCTTCAGGTGATTGGTTCTGTCCCTCATGTCGTCCCAAAGATTTCATTCATCTGCCGTCAACTCCAAGAAAGTGCTACGAAGAAGCAAGTGACTCGGAATCGTCTCAGGATAACACGACAGAGGAAGAGGAAGAAGAGGAGGAAGAAGGCAACAGAAGAGATGAGAAAGAGGAGGAGGAGGATGAAGATGAGGAGGAAGAGGCAAGGTAGGAGCAATCCGGTTCAACTATCTGATAATTCTGAGGCTGTCACTTTCAGTAACGTTTAATTTGGATTTCTATTTACGACAGCAACTAATAGCTACTGAACACTGAATACAAATACTCTGGCCATTGCTAAATTCAACATTTTGTAAGCCTTGTGTCCATTGCCTGTCTAAGTGCTTAAATTTTTAAAGTTTGACATTGGTTACTGGGCTTCCTCTTCAAATAGAAAGAAACACCTGATATATATTCTGCAGGAGCAGAAGTGGGTCACATGATGATCTTGGAATGTCTCTTGAAACAAAAGCAGACGAGGAAGATAGTGAAGTGGAGAAAGACGATGATGACGACGATGATTATCGACCAAAAACCATCAACAGTATCGGATCTACTAGAAAAAGCACGCCACCTGCAACTAGAAGAGGAAGAAGAGGAGGAGGTAAGATTTGATCTTTCACACCAAAGAAATCATTGGTCCTTGCACTTTACAGTAGGAAGATGGACAAGTGTAATTGTGTTACATTCCATCTGCATTTGGTTATTCATATATTGCTTACAGTAGCATAACTATGTGCCTGCAGGACCTGCTAATGCAGGGGGAATCTGAGGGGTCCCGCTCAGAGCATGATAAAGTGCAGAAAAGTCCATTTGAGTCGTCATCAGGGGGTCGAAAATATGAAGTTATGCTACTGATTTTGTTATTGGAATTTTCTTCCATCCGCTGATGAAATCAGAGATGAAAACGGAGGAGACAAGTGGATCTGTGTTTGTTTTACAGGCTTGAACAAGAAGTGGAAAGAGAATGACGACGACGATGATGATGACGAAAGTGTGGGATCTTCAGTACGTAAGCCACATTCCAAAAGAGCGCGACTGAATGAAAGCAGCAGCTCGTCCTTGAAAAGGTCACGAGATGTTTCGACGCCAGAAGCCACCACCTCCTCCTTACATCATGGAAAGAGGAAGAGCATTGGTGTTGAACCCGAGGGCTCGGGTCGAAGGACGAGAGGCCGACCGCCACGACTCAGCCTCGAATCAGCAGTTTCTGCGGGCAAAAGAAAGTTTCCGTCACATTGGGACAATGGTACGTATACTTATCTAAGCGAGTAGCTTCTTGAAATCTGTGTACACCAGCTAAAAGTTCAGTGTGTGAATGTACTATAGGCCAAATTTATTCAAGCATTGCTCACATGCTTGTGATGTGCCTTACAAGTGACTGACCAGATAGTTCAGATACAGCATTATCCAATATGTGAAATTGCTGATGGAGATTTTAGTTTACCAGTCAATTCACTGTTTGTGCATGACCCTTGCAGGTCAACTGGTCAGCCCCTGCTTGTGACTGGTTTCCCTGGTTAGCTGAAGTAGTTTTTCATGATTGGTGTCTAGTTTGAATTGTTACTTTTGTGTGCACAGCTTGACTGACCTGATGTCAATTTTATTGCTCTTCAGAGGACACAACTGTGAAACGAAAGAAATATTCCCCGATAAAAAGCCACTTCAGATCAGCTGAAAATTCAATGACTGTTTGCGAAGAGCTCGTTAAAGAGTTAATAAAGCACGACTCATGCTGGCCTTTCCGAAGACCAGTCACGAAACGAGATGTTAGTTTCTTCGCACACTTAATAGAACTTTTACTGACTTTTCTTATTGTGCAGTATAAGTAGGCTATTTTGTGACTTTCACCGCAAATGGGCCAAAAGTAGCTTGCCCTAGTCAGACAACTTTGTAGCTTAAGCATTTAAATTTTATGAAACCAGACAATTACCACATGATGAAAAAGCAGTAGTTTTTTAAATTTTTGTGATAAATGTTTATTTATGTAAACTGCTTCAAAATGTTTGCCCTTTTGCAGGAAACAGTTACTGTCGGAACTGCACTATTTGGTTTTTTCTGGTGAAGGCGTTGAATTTAGCCAAAACCCTTTTGCCTCTTAAAAGAGAGCTTATCCAGGAGTCTGTAGTTTTTTGCTGGGTTTGGCTTGTGTCCTTATTAATCTGTGATATTTTATAATTTTTCAGGCAGTTGATTATTTCGACATAGTTAAGCATCCAATGGACTTCCAGACGGTTCAGAACAAGATCTATCGCTACCAGTATTTCACTTCTTCTGCTCTTGTTCAGGACATTCAGCTCATTTTCTACAACTGCTTCCTTTACAACAAGCCAGGAACGCCAGTCCACAGCGCAGGAGTTGAACTAGAGGATTTCTTCAACAGGCGCTGCAAGGAACTGAATCTAGAGCCACAAAGCCAATTTTCATCAAAACATCGCAAAAGGACTTTGTGAAAACACAGCAGAAACATGGATTGGCTGAGGGATTACACGCAAGGAAGGCTTGGGACAGTGAAACTTTTTGCAGGTAAACATCTAACGAAGATGACATCTAGAGATAGATCTTAAAAGAGCAGTAACTTGAAATTCAATAGCTGTTTGCAAGTCTTTGGTTGAAGTGAAAAACTGGCTGGCCTAGGCGACCGAATCGTTAGCAGAGCAACCAGTTTTCTGATTGTCCCTGCTGTATTGTTCTTTTTGATTTATTCTGAGAATGGTGAGCTGATGGTCGATGAAGGAGCATTGTAAAGCAAACATTGGTTTTGGTCACAGCATGACTTTTCATCAGAAAAATGGTCTACACCTACGCTGTTTCTGTGATAGTGTAAAATCTTCCTAGTACTACGCTTTACATGCGGGTTCTTAGACAAACCCCTGTGTTGGTTGGATCTGCCAATTTTGAATGCTAAACCAACTTGATCAAAGCTCTTGAATGTTGCGTATGATGCACGTATGTGTGTATGTAAGTGTGTATATGGGATCTTGTGTAACATCTACAAAACCTCTGAAGGGCATCAGAGTGCTTGACTTGCTTAATAAGAAGCCATCCATCAACAATTGTCCAGAGTTGGAAGAAGCTTTTCGTACATGCGCTGTATCTGCTCAACGGCTGAAAACGTCAAATAATCGAACATTTTAAACCAAGCAGTTGTTCAACAATTGTAAGCCTTTCCCTGCTTGTTACCGGACTGAACAATATGCAAGACTCGTAGATTAACAGGTGATCACCGTGATCTTATCTGGTGTTGCAAAATTGTGTTTTGAATGTGAATAAATATGAGAAACTAGGATGGGGTCATCTTATGTGGGTGGAATGGGGATGGGGTGATTGAAAAGGACCAACATTGCAGACCACAAAGTACATGACAGAAAATTCTCATCATATCGTTAGAAATCCGATTGTGATTCTTCGCGACACGGCTTCCCATAGTTAAGCCGTGTCACTGTGTAATGACAAGAACAGGATATGTAAATCGGGTGGTCGTTATTTCTGACGAGCATGAAATAGGTCCTAACTTGGTCTTATGACGCTAGTCTTTCTGTTTGTATGTTGCAACGAAATTGAACGAATGATCCGACTTCACTGTTCAGTCGGTGCCATAGCTTTTGCTAAGCGTGCTTTGGCTGGTCATGTTCAGCGATGCGAGACTAATCGACAGCGCGTTTTCACTGAAATTTTAAAAAACAGTACTTTTAACTAATGGTTAAAACATTGCTTATATTTAAGCATTTATTTTGAATTTAAACCATTTATAGTCGCCAGTTTATGCTGTTTATCACTATTAAATGCAAAAACTAAAGGAATTGTAATTTGACAATGAAACATGCTTTAGAATACTGGAATAATTCTGGCTACAGAGTGTAAATCGGTACGATTCGGCCTTTACTCAGCACCACCAAATCGGTTGATATTAAACCTGGTGATAGTTCTCGACATGAATATTCGAACGCGCCTATTCCGATCTTCCGCAAACAATCCGGCGATTTTCTACGATTTTTTAAAGTTCACATCTCTGCACACATCGACATCCGCCATTTGTAATCCCAGAGTGCAGATCACTAACTGGAGGTCACACACAACGATTGCATAGCATTTGTAGCCCAGAGTGTTGATCACCAACATGCAACATATATTGTACATACTGTACCCTTATACGCATGTACATAAATGTATGTGTGTATAAAAGTACAGTATGTATGTACCACAGATATAATAACACTGGATACAGCATACGGCAGATTTATGAAGCCAACATCTAATTTTAGCCAGTGATGTCATGTGTGGCACAAAGCAGTCTTGTACTGTGGAAATACATGAAAGAACTGAACTGCAAGTTTGTGTTGAGAATCTTTTTTGCGGAGACATTTGTAGACAAAAATCTTAACAAATAAGTTTAATAATGCAGTAAGTACCATCGAGCGATCCTGCACTGGCTAATTCGTCCTCAAAGCCTTTGGCGAAATCGAGCTTGAAATTAGGTATGACAGATCTACAACATACAGAATGAGGTTGGCGCTGGCTTTGGCAACAGAGTAACCATTTGAAACTGCAGTGGTGGGCGCCAACTGTAGACATCCCTCCATCTTTATCAGCAGCAGTCATCGTGTGAAGAGTTCCACTGGAATCGCAGGAGACTTGAGGATCATCAAAGGAGATCAGAGAACCATTCGTGGCGTAGTCGGGCCTGAAGCTGCTTTGCCGACAAACGTAACATTTAGGCCGATTTCAAACGACTGATTTGCTGGAGCAACTGTTATGGGAGTTCGATCCGACCAATCAGAATGCAAGTAAGTAAGTAATGCATTTGTTGACACGCCATACAGTATGTTCATCGTAAAGGCAAAGTAGGCCTATACCATATCCCGCAAGTGAGACGTAGAAGAGGCGCTCATTTCCTTTTCTTTGGGCCCTTGAGCCGGCAATGGGCGAATCCCAAGGTCATGAACAGCATTGCAGGGCTTGCCGTTTACTTCCCAGCTTACGTCGGTACGAAATTATAGGCCTACTGCTTGGTGACAGAGGCACGGTGTGCGCAAATAACTTGCACGGAATCGAACCCGCAACAGCATGATCATTGACCAAACGCGTTACCGATAGACCACCATGCCGCACAGAGATCACTGTGCTGCGCAGAAAAACCGGAAAACAAGACAGGTAACAAGAGGCTGTTCGCATTCTGGCAAATGCTAAGCCGAGCTGTTAAGCTTAGTTTTGATCCAACGGGCCGTGTAATCGGAACAGAAATAGGGCTGGCTTTCTCTGATCTACAAATTACCATATGGTATGTTACACAGCTGTCCGTTAATCAGACCCAATGCACAATTCATCTTAGGCCCGAGAGCGATGCCGTCTATTTGTTGACGAAATGCGTAGTCAATCAGCACACACCTCTTCTCAGCTAGACCTATTAATTAGGCCTAATTGACGCGAAATAGCTCGATGAGCGAGGCGAACAATCTTCAATCAAAATCTAGCCTAGTACAGGGCATAGATGCCTCTGGGTAGATCTACAGAATTTGTCTTTCCACTCTCTCGGCTCTCAGATTGATTCAAAACTCCGACAGTCCAGTCGCGCCGCCACCTTTAAAAGTAGCGGCGCGACACAGGGGGCCTACGTGTAGTAGCACATGTACTTCTTTCTTACGATAAGACTTATGGATAAACTCCCGCCTCTGGAATTAGGCCTAACTCCCGCCAGAATTACGACAGTTGTCTGACCCATCGTAAGAACTCACCAACATTTCTCCTCTTGCAATATCTGGACTCGTCTTTCACTCAAAACTTAAAACAGTACTCTGTAAAAATCTTATCCCGATTCTTCCTCTTCCCATTCTCTCTGTCCTCTCCAGTCCGAAGTATCACCGTCAGACGGTTACCTCTGCCTGCCTGACTTCTGGATCGTGACTTGGAACCGAACCCTTTCTGCTTATAGTAATCGTATCGTAATTCCGAGATTTCTACAGCGCCCAACGAAAGCCACGTCACGGGGACCAGCTTATTCACAGGCGCTCAGTCAAAACAAAATCGATAGGCAAAAGGGTTCGGTTCCAGGTCAAGATCCAAAAGTCAGACGGAGAGACAGCGTGTCGATTTTGTTTTGACTGAGTGCCTGTAAATAAGCGGGTTTCCGCGACTTGGCTATCGCTGGGCGCTGTATAAATCTCCAGCTTACCATTACGATTACGATGTTGCTCTTTCGGAGCACGGGCTTCAACTTTCGGGATTCGTTTTTCGAAAATGATAATTAATTTATGCGCTTTCAGTTGTAATTCCTACCAGCATTAATATCAGTCTGACTTAATTCAAATTCGACAAATATGCGATGTCATCAATTACAGCATTATTACAAAATGGTCACACTTATTTACAGAAATAGACCTAAACAGTGATTCATTGTGACCACGTGTATGAAGTGAACGAGATTATGCATCTTATTCTAAGCAGAGCCTTTCCATCGAGCCTCTGAGCGCCATCTGAATTCACTGTTTCATGATAACGTATAGATATAAAAGCCTTTTGCTCAGAAATGAAAGTAAATTTAAACATTTGATTATCTTTATATATTTTTATAATAATTAAGTGAAATGCGTTTATCATAGCCTATTATTGACAAATTTGCATCCAGAACGAATAGCGAAAGGTAAACAGGAACTACGTCAGTCGGTTGTGTAGAACCCGTTCAATGTATCATCTACGTGCACGTGGGCGTACGCTACGAATGAGCACGTGCGGAGACTGGTAGCACGGGTAAACTGCGTAACAAGCGATTTATTACACAATTTCTACAAAGACAGAGCAAAGGATTTACAGAATGTGAGTTTATTTACCAGAGAACACAGATTTTATATTAAAGTGACAAAAGTTTTTCGTGTTCCGTTCAGAAATGATCGTCGTTCAGCTTGCTTCTCTGAGAAGGTATGATTAAGCATCTGAGTAAGCGTTTTTCTGTTAGGCGCTGATTAAGTCCTAACAAGATCATCCTTTACGGCCATTCAGATTTGTATTACGTTTATTCTTGAATCACGGTTAGCAGTAAAGATTGCGGAAAGAAATGTCGACGGTAGGGATTCGGAGATTGTGATAATTTATTGCATCGGAGGTTAATTGCGAAGCGTTGAATTATACTCAGAGATCAGCTGATTTAAAAGGGTCAAGGCCATACGGTCGCTATAGAAGACCGTGGACATTCACATTTACTTCAGAGATTTAAATCTCGGGCTAGCGCGGTCCGTACACGGGGACCTTAAATGTCGTGGCGCCCATTCAGACGGGCAGTGGTGGTGAAGAATCTCACTCGATTAATTCATTGAAAAATGGGCAGGGTCGAGGACATACGGTCGCTATAGAAATCCGTGTATATTTACATTTACTGGCAAGGGATTGGTCGAGCAGATGGACTCGCGTGTTGAAAGTAGTCTAAGATGAACTTATGTATGTGTGCATTTATGTCTGTTCATTTATATAGCGTCTATAGAGAATCTCTTAGAGGCTCTGACTCATTTATTGCCTGAGCAGAATAGTGTTCTGTTGGTGATTGTCTTGATACGATTGTTTATAATGATGATTTTAAACTTTTAAAGTGTGTTTTTCAGAATTTAAACTTCATAAATGTTTTTGAAAAGAGAAGTCTCTTGTGTGACAATTACCTTTGATTAAATGGCAAAGAAGCAGAAACAAGAAAGGGTGTCACCAGAATCCAGTGCCACTGTCACCAGCCTCCACTCCGCTGCTGTTACAACTGGAAACGACTCAGCCACAGCACCAAACCTGTTGGGATTATTCTCTGGTCAGGAGTTCTTCTGGGACATTGGTCATAATCTGCCTACAGTTGATCACAATCTGCCTACAATTGGTCATAGTCTTCCTACAGTTGGACACGGCTTAATAGACAATACGTTCGATCTGAGCAGCCAATTCCCTTTCCTTGATAGTGGCTCGAGTGCAACAGCATTCATGCATAAACAAAAGACAACAGAACCTGAGAAAGACAACACAGGACAACAACCAGAGGCAGTGGTTGCTGACAATCTCCCGGTTGCTCCATGCACTTCATTTCCTGATGACTGGTTTGAGAACCCATTTTTTCCGAATGCTGCTTCGTCGAATGAACCCAATTTTGCATTAGCATCATCATCATCACTGGGAATGGAAAGCAACGTCTTTTATGTCTCTCCGATGATTGACGCTGAGGACAGTCTGAAGAGAAGGATGCAGCCACAGGTCACAGCATCTGGATCGCTTGCTGTAACCGATTCTTCACAGGTCAATGAAAGTCCTGGATCCATGCGTTGGAAGCCAAAGAATACGATGCAAAGTCCATCAACCTCTTCTACAGATCAGTGTCAGTTGATGAGTTCAGGTTAGACTGTGTTTCGTGCTGCGTCATCTGTGGCTTACCTTTTTCACAATGCACAACCAGTCGTATCTATTCTGGGCTTTGTCTCCAGACTGTGTGTGACCTGAAGTTACTGAACTTTGGGGTTACATACGGCCTCAAGACGAGCCCAGAATATACACTACAGCACAAGTTTAGCTATGAAATAGATACACAGGATAATTTCTAGCAATGCAACTCTCGATCTCTTCCTTATGGTTCAGTTTGATGCTGGTGGTCTCTTTTCCAGCAACAGAAGATTTTTCTATCTTGCCAGGGCTGGGTTTAGAGTGCTTCTGAGTGGAGGATATCTTACAGAGTATCTTGTATCTCGATTAGTTCCTATAAGAGGCGCTATATAAATTATGTGCTACATTACAACACAAGAGCATGTGTAATATAATCTTGTGTGCGGTTCCATTCATTTGTGAACTGATGCAGAAAACTTTCCATAACTTCTGTCCAGCTCTTATTTGGCCAATATCAACATTCTGGGAAGAGAACTACATTGTGAACCTGCTTGATCTTGGTCTTGGTTTCCATGATTTTTTTTAGAAATCTGATAGTAACTTTGCCAGCTGTTGTTTTATTAATTTGGATCACGATGTTTCTATGATGTTCTAGTCCATGAACCATCAAACAAGCGCAGGAGAAAGCGACCAAGTGGAGCAACAGCCGACGTTATCAGTGATTCTGATGGCAGTGATGATGATGATGACGATGATGATGGCAGTGTGTCGGACATCGAGGAAGATGAGGGAGGTTGGTTTGCACCGAATTCATTTGCTTGAAGTTATTTAAGTAAGACTGAGGACAGTCTGAAGAGTCATGACTCTAGCAATTTGTCAGAAGTTTCTGTTTTCAGGAAGATATGTTTATTTTCCAGTATGGCTTGATGAAGTTGTGATGGCTGCGATGAAATGATAGGAGTGCCAACAGTTAACAAGAAGCTGGCTTTTGTTTTTGTAGCTTTGAGAACAAATTCACAACAGTTTGCGACAAAGTTCCTCGAACTGCGATCGCAGGGAAAGCCATGCAACTTCTGGCAGTACAATTCTCAGGCACGTGGCCCCAAGGGAAGAAGGATTTATGGAGAGATAACTCTGAAAGACTGCCATGTCCTAGACGAATTTTCTGATCCAGTCTCATACAGTGGCAGTGGAAAAGGGCAACTGAACAAACTGAGGCACGGCGAGGGAAACGATCCACGACCTGACCCACATAAACTGATGGAAATTGGGTCACGAATCAGTCGTTTAGAAGACGAATTCCGAAGGCTGACGGCTGCGAAGAGTGGAAACAAAGACGAGATCGGGCGCCAGAAAAATAAACTGGCTTCACGTATTTGTCGACTGAAGAAGAAAGCTCAGCACGAAGCAAACAAAGTGAAATTGGAAGGGCTACGAGAGGAACATGGCAAGCTCCTCTTCTTTCTCCTCTTCCTCTTCATCCTCTTCTTTCTCATCCTCTTCCTTCTTATCTTCCTCTTCATCCTCCTCTTTCTCTTCCTTCTCCTTCTCAGTCTCATCATCGTCATCATCATTACTGACATCTAAGCTGACTACCCCATCTGAACATTGTGTTAGTTTGTTCATGGAAGGTTTGGGGTGGGTTTGGGTTAGGGATTGGACTATTTATCTTTAAATTTGATTGTGTATTATTCATGAGTTGACTTGTCTGTTCTATCGATTTAAACATAACAGATGTTCACAGTTAATGTGATATTTGATTTTGCTGTGAAATTGTTTGTTGGTTATACGATAAGTAAATACTAGCTGTAATAACTTTGTTGTTGTTTTAACAGAACAACTGGTGGCTGTTGTTGCCAAACTGGTGACGATGATGGATACCCATTTTCTGACAACGGGGACAACAGGAGCAACGCCTTTAATCGGTTCTCAGCCATCGTTGTGTTTGCAACTGGAAACTCTTATTCAGTCACATCTCAGTAAGTTCAGCATTCTGCATCTCTGTTTATCATGGCCTGCTCACGGAGTTTAAGTATCATCGTCGTCATCACCACCACCACCATCACCATCATCATCCCCATCGCTGGAGGAGGAAGATGCAGAAAAGGAGTCATGGGCCAGAGAAACTGGAACTGATTCGATTACTTTTGTGTTTGTTTCAGAGTTTATGATCGCTGGACATTCGTGCGAATACGTCAACATGCAGCTTCATAAAGCCGCTGAAAGGCTTGGCTCAACAAGCAGAACGCCTGCATCATGTTCTGCCACCTGCTGAGGAAGGTCATGGAAATCTGGACTCTGCGCTTGTCTGGCACTTATCCCGTGGCTGTCTCGTGTAGACACGTATCATGTGGTGCAGTCATTTCACAGCTGTATCTGGTTTTAAATCCAATTCCACGTGCCATACGAACGTTGACTCCGGGTGGAATGGAGAAAAAGGTGGCAGAGAAGGAAAATTAGGGACAGATTATTTGGTTCAATTAAGACTCCTACACTTTTGTCCAGAGTGAATCTCTCTTCAGATACGATTTTCTATTTTAGATCAACGAGAGTCTGACTCGGTCTGATTGAAACAAGGTTTCCAAACTAAGTTTTTCTAATGCAATACAAACTTGAATTTGCCAGTAATATATTTATGGAGATTATCAGCATGTTGTAAGTGACAGACTTTGAGAGGCATTACTAAAACTGGCATTAACCTTTGTCAGTGGGGGGGGAATGGGAGGGGCAACTGATGATTGGCATTGTGAGGATGGGAGGAATATGTTGGCTGCACCAGACGGATGTGGATTCAACATCAGTTGGAAATGGAGTTCACTTCTTACCTGTCTAGGAGTGGAAGAGGAGGAAGAGACGGTTCATTGGGTAAATTTTAAGATTCAGTTTAGCATCGACAAGATTTCTCTCAACAAGACAAGGACTTCAACTCTTACAACAAACTACTTCTCAGATGCTCGTTTTTGATATGCATTAATCATACTGATGCCAGTACTCTTTTCAACCTTGCAGATTTCCTGAGAGACATCTACATTGGTCATTAATTATATACTTAGTATCTTCAAATTGATTTCATTTAGTACGTTTAAGTAAACCGGTGTTTAGTTTATGGTTACTGATGACAATTTTACCTATTGTGGTATTTGGTTAATGAACTTGGTACATAAAGTAATGTAAGAGGGAACTGAGGAGGCAGCCAAAGTTGATTGGTGGTCGACTGGTCGCTTCCGACTTTGACTGAGCCTTTGTGAACTTTCATAGCTTAAATTACAATGATGTTTAGGTTCCTTAATATCAAAAAGTGGGGGAAAAGTGGGCAAAATACTGCTAGTTTTTGAAGAATTCAACTATGTTTTATTAACGTTAAATTGAGTTGTATAACCGTTTGTGATACTTTATATACACTGTATTTGTTTCTTAAAGTTAATGTTGCATACACATTTTATATGAAACTATTAATAAACTTGTTTCAATTTTTAAAATTTCTTCAATTAATTGTGTTCTCGTATTTGTTCCAAAGTCCCTCTGTCTCTGTCCATGTAGCAGTCTGTCTGTCCGTCTGTCTGTCTAGCATCATGTTGAGGAATGGGCCAAACTGTCTTGTAGTTTGTTGGGAATTACATGCTCTCTGCAGCTGCAGAATGATACGATTTACTGAAACAATTCGGAATAGGAAATTTGAATTGAATCAACCACCTTAACAAATGACAGTCTGTCTGTCTGACCGTTGGACCTTGACATTTGACATGAAACCTGACTATCGATTTTTTCAACTGAGCGCCTGTGAATAAGCTGGTAACCATGGTGACTTAACTTTCTTCAGACGCTGTTGAAATCTTGGGTTTACGATTACGATTACTCACTAAAAATTAATCGCGCCTCGGTTCTTCGTGGTCCCAGTTGGGTTAACCTGGCTGTTCCTCTAACAGTTTGAATCAGACACTTGTAAGAAAGTCTTTAAACTGCACTAGAGTAAGCAGAAAGCCCACAATGATTACATATATTTGGGCGATTTTTAAGAACGTATATTTTAGTCATTATATAGACAAAACCCAGATAAATCGCCTTCAAGTAATCCAGAATGCTCTCGCTCGTGCTGTCACCAAATCTCCCAAATATCATCACATCACTCCTGTTCTCAAATCACTTCACTTGCTTAAATACCTGAACGAATAGAGCACAAAGTCCTATCACTTACCTATAACACACTTCAATCTTCCCAATCCTCCTATCTTCGCAAGTTATTTACAGGCCAACAACTCCGTTCAACCCGCTCCTCTACTGCCCTAACACTTTTCCGCCCTCCCGTCACCTCATCCTTAAAATTTGGAAATCACTCCATAGCCATAGCTGTCCACCCATCTGGAATAAACTCCCGCCAGAATTACGACAATTCTCTGATCCATCTTACGAACTCACCATCACTTCACCCCTTGCAATCTGTCCACAGATCTTCCACTCAAAATTGAAAACACTCCTGTTTCGCAGATCCTATCCTGATTCCTCTTCTTCCCCTTATCTATCTTGCAGATCCGAATCCAAACACCACCCATCTTAGCCGTCTGACTGCCTGCCTGCCTGACTCTTGGATCTTGACCTGGAACCGTTCACACCGTGTCTATTGAGTTTGTTTTGATTGAGCGCCTATGAATAAGCTGGTTCCCGTGACTTAGCTTTCGATGGGCGCTTTAGAAATCTCGAGATTACGATTACGATTACGAATCATTTTATGTGAAAATTGTTTTTTGGTTAATTAAAAGCAGAGGACTGCCTAAAGACGGCGCTGCGTTGATCGTTCTTTTTGACGACCTCTGCTTGTTATTAATCCTTGTCGCTAAATCTAATTCGTGCGATGATTAAGATGCAAAATGTCGCAAAATGTCATCAAAAAGCAGGCACTACACGGATTATAGAAGACAGTTAAATAGATAATTTACTTGCCTAATTAGCTGCTGCAAATCATGGACCCGAATGATTCTTGAATTGTTTTCCCTGTTAAAACGTACGTCGATTAATTTGTTTAGCGTAATTACACCCACCGTTTTGATTCCCTTTCCTATCCAGAGACCACCAACCAAACCAGCGGTGGGCATTCTGTCCATCTGGGCATCGAGACACGCCAGTTGTTTCCTGGACGCAAAGATATGTCGTAATCGCGCACAGTTTTAGCATTGGCGTCTAATTCGCGCTTCATTGGTTCTCGTCACTGAGGTAGGCCGTATTTGTGATTGCTGTTTGAAGTTAATCGAAATTATAGATTTGCGTTACATGTCAACGCAGTGATTACGAGTGTACAGCATCTTTGACAGCCCCGTTAACTGATTCCACAGCAGGCCACGAGTGGCATGAAGCGGGCCAATTTAGGGCAGGTAAGCGCGACTGTACCGTTGTGCAAAGAATTTTTTTTTAAAATTAAGAATAAAATAAAAAATAAAGAAATAAAAACATGTTGTACTGTTGCTTGATTGCTAATTATATGTATGCAATGAAAGCTCAGAAGAGACTGGCTCTTGCTTGCACAGCAATAACTTAATGATAATTTTTTCATTTTGGGCTTTGGGATTGTTCCATGCAACTAGTAACAAGAACTCACCAAATGGGTGTAGAATTAGAGTGCTACACCCGAGACAAAACTAATACTGAAAGTAAGTAAGTATACAAGAAGGTATTCTTTTTTTCATGTTGCTTTCTTGTATGAGTCTGTGTGTTATTTAATAATGCGTATTTACGTAATAACGTACATGTATTGTAATTATTTCGTGTATCCTTACTTTGGTATTAGTATTGCTCACAGGTGCAATCGTAATCGGTGCTTACATTTCTACGCCAGTCTTGTTACTAGTTCGATGGAAACCATCCAGGAGCACAAAACGAAAAATTGCCAACTTGACCTTTAATGAATAACGGAAGTGAGCAATGACTGAGTGGAAATGTGGATTGGTTGGTAGCAAAGGTTGAGTAAAAATGTCAGCAACGTCACAGCCACAGACAGTTAGTTATCTAGAGATTTTTGCAACAAAAATGCATATTATGATTAATTACTGTGTTAGAGTGCAATATTTATGTATGCTGTCTGCTCTGCTTGAATTTTAGAAGCAGAAATGGCAAATATTGAGAAGCTGATAAAGGCATTTGAATCTCTGAAGGTTCTCCAGCCAGATCTACACAACAGCGAAGACTTGGCTGCCTCCAAGTATGAGATTATGAGATTATAATAATTTGTGTGAATTTCTCAGAGCGCCGGAGACTTTACCAGACATTGCTTCAGCCGTTGATGTGCATAATTTTAAGAGGAGCAAACATAATTGGTTCATACTATCAGCTCAGCTGGAATGATCTTTCTCAGTCGCTGTGTCCTGTTCGCTGGTCCTCTACGTGCGGCTTCTGACCGCAGATCGCACTGCGGTTGCCTTGTGAAGTTGAACTGCAGATACAGTTGCAAGTCCTGTTCAGTTTCGTAAAATGATTCAGTCCGGTTAGACTGATTGGCTGGCCAAGGCAGTTTTGGGAAATGTCGCTGAGTTGTGATCTACAGTTGTTCAAATGAACTGTAGGAGCTTTAGACTTTGACCAACCACTTGGGATTGTGTTGCAAGTGATAAAAATGAAGATGCCTTTTTGTAGCCAGGGATATTTAAATGATCCAGCCTCCCACCGATGACGTCAGCCCATTCATTATGTACCCAGTTCTACTCGTAGTCGTAATCATAATCAAAAATTTGTAAAGTGCTGCTTCAAGGTAGGTAGCCTCATCAGAGGCGCTCCCGGCCCATCGTCCCAGAACTGGGGAGTAATACGGTCTTCAGGCGCTTACAGAAGAGGGAGGGGGAGAGGGAGAGAAGCTCCCATCGAAGGTCAGCAGGTAAGTCTTAGTCTTGACCCTACATCAGTCCCACTCATTTAGCCCCGATACTCGATTACCCAATACTCTAGTTTGCTTTTTTGGCTTGAAGACCCTTACAACAGTAGAAAGGTTGAACATTTTTTGGTTTTGTTCATTGAATGACCTTCAGTTGGCAACTAAACTTTCACAATTCAAACTTTGATTTCAATGTTAACATAACATTTGTTTACTTTCCTGGTTAAATAGAGGCAAGAAAGAAGTGGTTATCAGCAAGAAAGACAAAATCAGCAATTGTGGCATCATTACAGATTGCATCTGTTCTTCTACTCTCAGGTAAATCTTGCCAGTGCTTTCCGTTTGGCACCTCAAAGTCATATCTGCCTTGTTCGACTTAAATATTGTCCTGTCTTTCTCTGGCAAGGCTTTTACTTTAGTTTCCCGAATCTCTTCTTTTTTGTCTAGTATTAAGTTGCCGTCTAGGTGGCAATGTATGATTTATTATGTGACTGATTTCTCTGTAGGAATGCTCCAGATTTTCCTAAGTTTTTGGGTGTGGCCATTGAGACGTTTTTGGTGCTTTGCGACGATGCTGAGTCAGACGTGCGTATTTTTGCTGATGAATGTCTCAACAGGACCATCAAGGTAACTGGCTTTGCCTTAGCCTCCTTGACATAACCGTAACCCTAGCTATTAGGTTTTAATCAGTCAAGGTAAGTGGCTTTGCCATAACCCTAGGTATCATGGTTTAGTCCATAAAGCTTTGCTTTAGTGTAATTGACATAGCCATAACCCTAGCTATATGGTTTTAGTCCATCAAGGTAACTGGCTTTGCCTTAGCCGTAACCGTAGATATCTTGTTTTAGTCCATCACAGAATTGGCTTTGCCTTAGTCTGACTTAGTCTTAACTGTAGACATCATGTTTTAGTTCATCGTAGTAACTGACTTTGCTTTAGTCTAGCTGAAATAGCCACTGATCTCTGCTTTGACAAGAAGTCTAGTCTGTCATAGGTTTACAAGAGATGTTGGCCAGTGTGTAGATGGATGGTTAGCAGTGGAGCTGATTTTTGTATGTCGTTTCTATTGCTTAGACACTGATGGAGTCCAATTTGGGTCGTTTACAAGTGGAACTTTACAAAGAAGTAAAGAAGAATGGATCGTCTCGTAGTTTGCGTGCTGCTCTCTGGAGATTTGCTGACTTGTGTCATCTAATTAGGCCCCAGAAATGCAGGTAAGGATTTCTGTCTGTTGGTCTTATGGATGCTTTTACAGCAACAATCTTACATTTGTCATCTTAGGGGTAGGATAAGGGGGAGTATTTGGAGGAGAAGGAGTAGGAGGAGACAAGTGGAGTGAAAGGATCTGTGTGGCTGGTGGCTGACTCCTCTGGGGAGGGATTAATTCCAGCTAGAAGGAGAGAGGAAAAGAGAGAGAGAGTAGGAGGCTTGATTCTCCTTCGGGTGATCTTACTATGAGTAACACTGTCTTCTGCAGGGTCTGTCAGTGTATGAGGAGATTGGTTGCAGAGGCTGCTGCCTGATGGTGATAATGATTTTTTTCCGGTGCAGGCCATATGTGGTGAACCTGCTGCCGTGTTTAAGTCGGATTTGCAGACGGACTGAAGAATCTGTTCAGGAGACTTTGTCAACCGCTATGCACAAGATCTGTCCAGTTCTTATTGGATTCACGACAGACATTGAAGCCAAAGCAAGTTCTTTCTTGTCTTCTCAGCCACCTTCACAACCTCCACTACCTTCTTCAGCATTCATCATCATCATCGTCATCACATTGTCATCATCATCATCATCTATTATCATCATCATCACCATCGTCATCATCATCATCATCATCATCATCACATTATCATCCATCATCATCATTATCATCATTGCCATCATCATTATCATCATCATCATCATCATCATCATCATCATGCTCAACTAATTTCACTTGTGCTTTTTGTGCAGATGCTACTGAAGTCATTTCTTCCAAATATTCGGTCGTCTTCAGTGACGATGAGGCGAACAGCCGCTGTGTCCCTCACTCTGATATGTCAGCATTCACGCAAACCAGCAACATTTTCTGTCTGGCTACTGAATGTTCTTCTAGGTGAGAAAAAGGACACTTCTTCTGACTGCTTGTCTTTTTCTGCTCTGCCTGCCTGAGTTTGTTCAAGCAATTTCAATCATTTGCAAGAATAACTGATCATTTCTGTTGCTTTCAAGACATATTTAGTACCACTTGCTGGACCACTTGGCTAACCACTTGAGGACCTTCTGTAAGACCGGACCATTTGCTGTACCACTTGGCTAACCACTTGAGGACCATCTGTAAGACAGGACCATTTGCTGTACCACTTGGCTAACCACTTGAGGACCTTCTGTAAGACAGGACCATTTGCTGTACCACTTGGCTAACCACTTGAGGACCTTCTGTAAGACAGGACCACCATTTGGTGTTTTAATTGTTGCGACATATCTTTGGTTGGTGTTCGTTAGCAGTTGCTGTTGTTTCCTTGATAGATAGCGTCGTTCCGTTGGAGGAAGTGACGGATGTTAACACAATCCTAGGGATGCTGTTGGCGTTGAGGCATCTGTTGTCTCATCTCATGGCCAAATGGCAGTCACATGACTCTGGCCAGCAGATGAAGGGCAGCTTCGGAGCCAAGTTCTCCGAGTCAGATGCTAAACTTGACGTTCGTCAGTTAATCAAGGTAGCGAAATTTCCAGTAGAGAGCCAAACCTTAAAACCTTACATCATGAAGAATCATTTATCGTTATCACCTAATGTAATCTGTGTAGGTAAAGAAAACTTTTGTGCCTGAACTACTCTTAGTCAGATTTTAAGCTGTTCTGTGAATTCAGGAAGTACTGAGCTAATTTCCTCGATTGCCATTTATCTGTAAGAAAAACCGTATAGATGTATCTGTTTTCTTTTTGTTTGTTTTTGCGTTTAAACTAACTGAAGAGCGCACGCAGAAGAAGCATTTTAGATGAATGTGTTCTCATTTGAAGCACTGATTGATGTCTGTGCTAATGCACAATGAAAACGGTGCTTTAGCAGACATTCTGGTTAGATGTGAAAACAATCCTTAATTTGTCTGTTTGTGTTCCAGTCAGGCGTTCCTGTCCGCTTTGGTGGTGGGTTTTCTTTACACGCTTTTCTTTATTAATTCCTGTTTATGGGATTCTTCAGTTTTATGCTCTGTCTGTCTATTGCTTCTTCTATGTGCGCTTGTCTGTCATTCTGGCCGTTCGTCTGTTGCTGTGTCATCTATCAAGCGTTGTTAACATCTCTCAGGTGTTGTCTGTTTTGTTGTTGGCTGATTGCAACAGGTTCTCGAGTTACTCTTGTTCTACACGGGTCATGCGGATCACAACGTCGTGACGGCTGCACTTGAGGCTCTGCAACAGCTGCTGAAAAACGCCCCTCACCACCTGCTCCAGGTCTTGGTCACTTGCGGAGGCATCGCTAAGGTCAACATCCAGGAGAAACCAGAACCAGCTCAGCGATCCGATGGTATGATTTCCAAGTGTCCAGTAGGGGCAGGATTTCGACATTAGCAAATTGAACTGACACTGAAATGATTGTGGGTGCAAAATGTCAGAGAAATTGTGAGCAATTTGGTTTACGTCTTTGAGAAATTATGCCATCTGTCTTATGCTTGTTCTTGCTTGGCTGTAATCACAGTTTATTGCATTGGAGCATCTCTTGCTATAAACTGAGTAATGAATGACTAAGAAGGTCCTCGTTATTAATTGAGTTGATGATGTTTTCAGGGCACTCAAGACTTCCATCAGTTGGAGAGGAAGCCTGTGGTCTGGATGATGAGGTGGAGCCGACTTCAGAGTCAGTCAGTACGTCAGAGTCTGAAGATGCACTGCAAATTTTGAGCGAAGGCGACCAACTGCCTGCTGAGGAGGCGGAAGAAGCTTTTGACTTGCCGGCAGATGACGGGAGTGGCACAAAGGCTGAGCAGGTTGACTCGGACTCTTCTGTGATGCGAGCTTTGACAACAGACGCCGAGTATTCCGGAGTCGCCATTTCCAACGTCAGAGACGGAGCCATGTCACAGAGCAGCAGCAATGACACCTTGTCGTCTGTGGCTCAACTGCCAAGTCCTGATCACAGCCAGGCCAGCCTTCTGCCTGCCTCCGACCAACATGCCTACTCGCGACCCGATGACCTGCACCCAACCATTGTAGCAGTAGCATCTTCGGCCAGTCTTCCGATTGCCACCATGGATACAACGGCTGAAGGCATTGCAGCCGATGGCGCCTCAAACGGTTCATGGCTGGTTCGCGAGGGCGATTTTGGTGACCTCAACGACAGCTCAGAAGTGCCGCTTGTCTATCTGGTCCGTTTGCTTTGCAAGCAGTTCTTGTTGACAGGGTACCAGTATGGGTTGGTGTCTGATCGAAGGGTGCGTGTGAGCGTCAAGGCCTTGGCTCTGAGCTGTGTCAGTTACATCTTGGAGCTCTGTCCAAAGGCATTCCTGGCCAAGTTACACAAATCGAGCCCAGAGTCAGGTAAGTTCAGCCGACCTTGCTAAATTGTTTCAAAACCATTATTGGTACAATTTGTCACTGGACGCTCATGGTAAGGTGTCTTTTAAGTCACTTGTGTTCAATACTATAGCTGCAGAAGGTGAAGGCAGCTGTGCTAGTCTTAAGTTGCAGTCTGAAAGAAGCAGTTGTCTGAATGAAGTTCTCTCATGGACAACCACCAAATGTTATGGTTCATGTGATGCTGTTGGATTTGTTGTGGTTAAGTCGCTGAATTGGATTCAGCGTTAGTTGGTGGAGGTATCTGATGGTTGAGACGATGTGATGGTAGTGGGTGTGATGATAACGACGATGTTCGTGATGATGGTGATGATAATGTGACTCATGTACAACACTCCCCACTGAACAGCAGCCCTTTGGGGGTAAATGGTGGTGATTGCCATGGTGATGAATTTGTTGTTGGATCTTGTGGTCTGTTAGGAGAACTGCAGGAAGTGAGGGACGTCTTGAGGTACGTGAGTCACTCAGATCCGCAGTTGAAGGGCAACACTGCCATCGTGATTGGTCACTTGCTGCGTGCTGTACTGACAGAAGGCAGAGGATCGTTTGACAAATGGGTTCAGTCGTCTGGACACGGAAAAGGTCGGTGACACTTAGCGCCGTTTGAAAAATTAATTCTATTAATATGTTAATATCAGTCGGTTATACCAATCAATTATGCTAATACCAATCAATACTAGTCTGAGTATCAGATCTATTCAAGGAAGAGAATTGAGTGAGACAGCACCATTCACTGTACTTGTTATGCTGTGCCATGCAAAAGATGAATATTCAAGTGATGCTGTTTGATTTGGCTCTGTTATATGTTGAAATCTCTTAAGAGGAAGCATTTTTTGATTGATTGATTGAAAATTGTTTTTGTCTAAGTTTGATTTCTTTGTTGGTGCTTCTTAGACAGCTGCGTTCTGAGTGACCTCGTGACTCCTCTGATTTCCATTCTGGAGGATGAGAATTCCGTGGCCGCCAGATGTGCACTTACCTCTTTTCAGCTGTGTCTTCCGTCGTTGCTTAACAGTAACCATAGTGATGTTGGCCTCAGCATCATTTTGACACTGCTGCAGCTCAAAGACAACACCTATTGGCTCGTTAAGGCAGGTATTCTGTATGCTTTTGTAGATTAATTTGTTTTCAGTTTTGCAGTTTGCATCTCGTGTTTTCTTTTGAACAGGTGTGACGGGAGTGGGCTATGAAGAAGGAAAATGTCCGGAATTTGCTTGTGTAATGTTTTCTTGACTAATGACTGTTAATAGCTTTTAATATTGCTGTTTGGAGCAGTGGATTAAGACACACATGGCTGTTTCTAGGTTGCTTAGGAATATTAGATATTTATGTCTTAATCTGTCTGTTTTACTGTGAATAAACCCAGGATTTTGATTTATTTGCCTATTCTGTCCTTCTGGCAAGGTTGAGTTGCTTGAGTTGTTGTCTCTGATCGATTACAAGACTGTTTTCTACCTGGAATCCAGCTGTACTCCTCTGAAGAAAGACACGCACCATCCATACCTCAGGGTGAGAATTCATAACGTACCATCCATACCTCAGGATGAGAATTCATAACGTACCATACATACCTCAGGATGAGAATTCATAACATACCATACATACCTCAGGGTGAGAATTCATAACATCCCGTCCATACCATAGGAGGAGAAATCAAAACATACCCTCCCTATCTCAGGGTGAGAATTCATAACAAACCATCCTGCGGCAACTGTTTGTATATAATGGAGAGAATGTGATTATTTCTGCTTTTAGCAAATGTGCTAACCCACATAATTGCCAATTTCTTTGGGACTGTTGACTGTGGTTGGATAAATTTGCTTTCGCTTTTCGATTTGACACCATTAACCATGGCATTCTCTTAATCACTGAGAGATCCATTATTTGGTGGGTAAAACTTGGTAACTTGGTACAGTTGTATTTCTACTTGCAAGAGAGGCTCAGCTGCATTGGTCGCCCATGTGAAGATGCATTCTAGGTGATCGTAGTTTGAGTTGTTAGGTTGGGAGCATCTCTGAGGAGTTTTCTAGCAGAGGAGCTATATAAATGCGATTATGACTATGGGGTTGATATTCCATCAATCGATGTCTTATGCATGCTAAGTGATGCTGAGAAGGTATCCCTCGAGAATTGCGACTTGAGCTCCTTTCTCTCCCCCTCTCAGTGTTCCGCAGGCGCCTGAAGACTGTACTGTTTAACAGTGATTTTACCTTTTCGGGTTGGAAGCACCTCTGTTGAGTTTATCCTCTAAGAGGCGATTTATAAATCTCAAATTACAATTACAATCTGTTTCATACTGGTTACCAAACTAGCAAAATGAAGTTTTGATTTTAGAATTTGGAAATACAAGATCATGTTCTGACAGACGTCGTTTTGGTGCTTCTGGGCGACGAAGATTTTAGAGTCCGTCACGCTGCAGCCGTCGCTCTTTGCGGGTGAAGTTCGATCATCTGTTTCATGTCTCCTACTTTTCTATTCATTGCTTAACGATTGGTTCGTTTGAATTTGCAACCTGATTAACTTATTACTTTCCATGTGTCATAAGGTAAGGACAAGTGACTCTGCTTGTTATTACTTTCCATGTGTAGTAAGGTAAGGACAAGTGACTCTGCTTGTTATTACTTTCCATGTGTAGTAAGGTAAGGACAAGTGACTCTGCTTGTTATTACTTTCCATGTGTAGTAAGGTAAGGACAGGTGACTTCTCGTTATTACTTTCCATGTGTAGTAAGGTAAGGACAGGTGACTGCTTGTTATTACTTTCCATGTGTAGTAAGGTAAGGACAGGTGACTTCTCGTTATTACTTTCCATGTGTAGTAAGGTAAGGACAGGTGACTGTTCGTTATTACTTTCCATGTGTAGTAAGGTAAGGACAGGTGACTCTGCTTGTTATTACTTTCCATTTGTAGTAAGGTAAGGACTTGTTTATTTTACACCTGCCTCAGGACGATCTAGTGCCAGGCAAAATGATTGTTGATGTGATGTTTTCTGTTGTTGTTTGCAGAATGATTCCAAAGTTGTTCTTTGGAATAGACAATTCTCTGCAGGATCCAGTAGCAGCAAAAGCCAAGGACTGCACAATGGTCCTGCTCAACACAGTCATGGACGACTGGGCGGCTAAGACAACGGCCATGTCACACGGATCGACCGTCAAACCATTTGACCAACTTCAGACTAATCTAGTGACGGATTCGACGATCGAGTCTGCTCTGTCTCGCGTTGTGACCATGGTTGTTAGGCACCTCATTCAGTCCATCTGTCGTCAGGTCACTGTAAGTGTTGTCGTTCGTTTCCTCCTTTTCACTTGAAACATTGTTATATACTGACGGCCAGAAGGAATTCTAAGATACTGAGATGAAAATCGGACCAAACGTTAGCAAGATATTTGGCCATTTTATGTAGCACCTTTAGCAGAAGCTCTGAAAATGATTTTCTATGACTTGCTGCAGTTCATCGTCTATACTGGAGCATTGGTCTTTTGTGCTGTCAGAAGCTCACACTAGATGTCCTGTCTATGAAGAAGCTCTTCATATTGGCAGCTTTGTTATTGTTATGAATGGCTTTATTGTTGCTGTGTTGTTTGTAGCTGGGATGTTGTCATGCACTGTGCCTGTTGTCAGAGCAATATCCCATTGCTCAGTATGCTAATGCGTGGGGCTGTTGTCCATTTGCATCCGTTGGTCTGTTGTCCCTGTCGCTGTCATCCTCCGGTGGAACGCTCCAGAACAAGAAGGCCCTTCGATCTCTGAGTAGCAGTGGCACTGGAAGGTTCGTCGAAAATTTCATCGTCAGCTGTACTTACAAAATTTCTGTCTTTTACATTCTGAAGAGTTTGCTGTCATTGTTAGAAAATGTTTTGTTTTGAAGAACACAGTTTTAATTTTTAGTCTGTGGAATTCTAGTAAACAGACAAAGTTGACTTTGATTGGCCAGATGCATTTTGGCATCTGATTAACATTTTGCATTGTCTGTTTGATTGTGACAGTGTTTATTAACATTTTACATTGTCTGTGTGATTGAGACTTCTTTGGTTTCCCGTGTGTTTCTGTTCAGCCTGACAAGCAGCGTGGGAAGCATCCTGAGTCCGCTTGGATGCCTCGAGGATTTGTCGATGGCCACTGGGGGCGGTGGATCACTGCCTCTCTTTCTTTCCATTCTCACGTCTTCTCCAGTCGCTTTGGATTTGTCTGCTCAGGCTGATGCGCTCGAATTTGTTGGGAATCTCTTTGCTGGTGAGTTGAAACGAGTTATAATCTAATCAACTGAGCTGATGCGTTGTATAGTGCTGTGTTGTTACATAGTTGTTATATAGTGTTATATAGTTGTTATATAGTGTTGTATAGTTGTTATATAGTTGTTATATAGTGTTATATAGTTGTTATATAGTGTTCTATAGTTGTTATATAGTTGTTATTAGTGTTATATAGTTGTTATATAGTGTTGTATAGTTGTTATATAGTGTTATATAGTTGTTATATAGTGTTGTATAGTTATCATAATGTGCAAGTGAAACAGTTGTCAGAACCCGTTGGACAGGTGTAGTCGAAATCCAGTAGGTTGGGAAAACCAGAAGGTAGGCTGCACGGACAAGCCAGTGATTGTATTCAGATTTTCCAATGGAAGTCTTCTGAACTGACCTGCAAATGCATCTATTTTTAAGATATGGATACTTGGCAGCATACGTTGGAATGGCTTTTTCCGATGAAGAAAAAAGTGTTGGCAGAAAAACTTGTTTCAGTGAAATTTTCTTTTGTCCAGTGTAGCACATTCTATGTTTTGTGTTGGTTTTCTTACCTTTGCATATGGCCACCATCTGTGTATATAATTCATTTTTTTATATTTCTTTAAATACTTTAAGTATGTTTAGTATGTTTAAGTACTTTGTCTACTTAGTTACTAAGACATCTAATCTTAAACTGTTTAATAATGTGTCAATGAAACCAGGGGTATGTGTGCATGTGCCTAGGTGGACGCTTATCTGTTTGTTTGATCGTCTGTTGCAGGAGCCGCCTACAAGTGTCTGCGATGTCCTCCAGATGGTGCCAGTCAGAATGCCGATGACATGCGTTGGTCAGCGTTGGCCGATCGGTGGCTGGTGCCTGTTGCCGATCAGCTCCTGACTCACGTTGCACGGTTTGTTCGTCTGCCAATGAATTGCTTGCAACAACGGGCTGCCTTCCCCTCTCTGCGTCACTGCCTTCCGTTCAATGCCTTCCCTTCACTGCATCACTGCCTTCCCATCACTGCTTTCCCTTCTCTGCTTCACTGCCATCCCTTCTCTGCTTCACTGCCTTTTCTTCACTGCATGACTACCTGCCCTTCACTGCATTGCTGCCTTCCCATCACTGCTTTCCCTTCTCTGCTTCACTGCCATCCCTTCTCTGCTTCACTGCCTTTTCTTCACTGCATGACTACCTGCCCTTCACTGCATTGCTGCCTTCCCTTCACTGCGTCACTGCCTTCCCTTCAATGCACACTGCCTTCCCTTCAATGCACCACTGCCTTCCCTTCCGACCAATTGTCAAAGTTTCGAGCAGTAGTTAGCTAGTTTGTTTAGTTCCTACAGCTGCAGAGTATTATAGCCACTGAGAACTGTAATTGGAGTACAGCAGATGTACCTTCGAAGGAACTGGAATTATAGAAATGGAGAATTTGCTATGTCTCTTTAATTTGGGTGAAGTTCAGGCATTCATCTTTTCTTTCAAGACATTGGCCCTGGAATGATGGGCTTCTGGTGACTGTGATGATGATGGTAATGATGATGATGATGATCTTGATGATGAGCTTGATGATAACATGTCCTTAGGTTACTGAACATTTGTTTCCACGTGATTGAGGAGCGGGTTCCTGGTCCGCCTCAGACGAAGCCATCGCTGCCTTCCCTTCCAACCGCTCCTTCGCTAAGTCCGATCAAAAGAAAGGCCAAGTCAATGAAGGAAGACGTGTCGAGTGGATCGTCTTTAGCAGCCACAGTCTCGGAGAAGACCGGATCAGCCACGAGCGCAGGAGCAGCGGCTGGAGGAAAGGCTGGAACAGTCAAAGGTTAGACTTGGATGCTATGAGATTGATAGAAGGAAGGAATTTAGTTGGTTGAGAGAAATGCTTGACGTCAGAGATCCAGCTGTTTGCAGTGGATGTCTGTCTGTACTTTGGCTGGTGTTGTCATTTAAATAGGGTTTATCGGACAATGTCGACAGGAGGGCACTAACTTGGTCTTAAGTAGATCTTACCCTAATGGAATTGCAGATGCTGCTGCTTGTGTTATATTCCTAAGACGAGTATTTCTACGGATCGGTTTCATCTGCTTTTAGAAACATCGAAAGAAGCCGAGAAAGAGAAAGGGCGAAAGGAAGGTGGCCTGGGTGTCTTCTACAGCCTTCAGCATTATGTCAAGCTCTATGAGGTTCTACGAGGAGCGCACTCCAACTACAAGGTCGGTCTTTGTCTTTCTGTCTGCCTGGTTGCTGCCGCAAGTGCTTAGTTACGATGATAAAATGTTGGGGAAAAGGTGATCGAAGAGCTACGCATTGACACAGGAATAATTGATTACCAGTGCATTCTATGAACCTAGTTTGGCATCAGTCACAGATGAGAGCAACAGAACGTTGCAGACTGTTGCTGCGGTTGGAGACAATTATCTGACTGCTTTGTCTCTTAAGCATTGTTGTTCTTTTACTTTTGTGTACAGTCAGTCAGTCAGTCTGTTATCTCTTTCAGATTTCTCTGGATTTGGCAAACTCGGAGAAGTTTGTTAACGTCGTCAGCGTCGTTCTGCGTGTTCTGTCGCAGATGTTGGAAGTTGCGTCTCTGGCTGACATTGGAAAATATGCTGAGGAAATCCTGGGTTACCTGCGCTCGATGATAACTGTCGAAGCCACAACATCAGTCCTCTGTGTTCAGCAGGTGAGTCACCTTCACTTACTCAGCAGTGCGGGCAAATGTTTACCATCGTGCTCGTTACGTTACAGTTGTCTCATTATGTCATGCCTGAAGTTCCATAGGACAGTAGCTGATGGTAGGGTTTAGAACTTGATGCTAACGTGAGTTGATTTGATTTGTCTTCAGCTTCTGAAAGCTATATTTGGAACAAACATATCTGGCCAGTGGGAGTCAGCAGAGCAGAACTCGTCACGGCTGTCTTCCAAGAATCGGCCATCCAGAACAACGAACCGCGTGGCATTGTCGCTGAAGCACGGCATCTATCACAGTTGCCTCAATTCCCCGTACACACAGTTCACGCAGAGCCTGGCTGGAGCCACATTTCGAGCGAATGTCCACGGCAGCGATCAGGAAGAGGCCATTGGGTGCGTCCATTTCTGGTTTCACCTTTCGTCAAAATGCTTCTTTCTTATTTTATTATCTTATTTACGATACGATTCTGTTTAGAGATGTTATTTAAGCAGCTGTAGCAGTTGCCATGCGACTGAGTTGCTTATCGTTTTGGCTGAGGCGAAGTGAAAGACAGAGGGTGTTTGCTTTTAGATTTATCAGTTGGCTGAAGAAAAAGGCCGAGAAGAAAGCGTCAGGCGCCATGAAGTTAGCTGGCAGAACAGACAAGGTATCTATGTCGTTCATCACTTTCTAGACCTCCAACTCTCTCTCTCCAGCCATCCGTACGTCCATTCATTTTTTTACCTGTTTCTTGCTTCCTTCCTTTCTTTAAGAGACTATGATTTGGCATAGGTTTTGCATTGATTGATTGTGCACAGATTGATTTTTGATTGATTATGCATAGATTAGTCATTGATTGACTAGGCATTGATTGATTAGGCATCAGTTGACTAGGTATTGACTGGGCATAGTTTAGAGGTTTTGCATATAAAATGGTTGTTTGAAAATTGGCCAGACGTCTGTTGCATCGTATATTCGCCTCTTTGAGCCGCTCGTGATAAAAGCCCTGAAGCAATATACGATTACGAGTCAAGTCTCGCTTCAGCAGCAAGTTCTTGATCTATTGTCGCATCTTGTTCAACTGCGAGTCAACTACTGCCTCTTGGACTCGGACCAGGTGGGTGTGCTATCTCTTCTTCGACATTATCGCCATCATCATCATCATCAACATCAACCTCATCATCACCCATTTTAGTCATCTTCATGATTATTACCCTTTTTCCTGTAAGCAGATCATAAGCAAAGTCCAGTGATGGCTGCTTTAATAAGCATTCTAGAATTACTGCAAAGGTTGTGGAGATGTTAGTCATTACAGGAGCTGACTGAAAGCAGTAGTAATTTGGTGTTTTGATGGTTGAAAATATAAATAGGATTTCATTCGGTGGCAGTTGCAGTCTAGATTATGTGTAGAAGTTGTTAGATTTTATCAGATGTTTGGACTGGATTCGGTCAAATTAGTTAGATCTGGAAAGGTGCTGTTTAAATGTTTATGGGTACGTTTGATGTTTTCAGATTTTCATAGGATACGTCATAAAACAGATTGAATACATTGAAGAAGGGCAGATCAGGTATAAGCTTTGTCTTCCAGGCAGTTCACTTGCACCAACGTTTGTTATGCAGTTGAATGGCCAATTACCTGTGCTATCTAGCTGAACATAGGGGAGGCGCTCATTTCCTGCTTTTCAGTGCTTTAGCCGGCAACCTCAAGGTGTTGGACACAGGGCCAATGCATTGCAGGGCTTGCTGTTTACGTCCCAGCTTATGCCTCTAGCAAATTCTACTGCTTTGTCCAAGGTGGAATCCATCTGTCAGGCGCGAAATCTCAACCTTTCTATTTCATACCCAGTGAGCTAACCAAATAGACCGTGTCACTCTAGTGCTGTGAAAAGTATCTGTCTTTTTCAGATTTACAATTTATAAATTTCTTATAAATACGAGGTATGTATTCTGGCCTGAGTTGATTCACAGTCATTCGCAGATTCTACTAAGAAATAATTGAAGAATTGGTTTAGAAGCATTTTCAGAACTACTAGATGAAGAAGTATTGAGAGAACTGTAGATGATGTGTTCTGACTGTTTTGGCTGTTGTGAAATGCTCTCTCCAGGAATTCAGATCAGTTGATTCCACACATGTTCAACTTTCTGATTTTGCTGTCGTACGAGAGATATCACAGCAAGACGATTATCATGATGCCAAAGATCATACAGCTGTGTGATGGCATCATGGCCAGCGGCCTTGACCCTGCAACACATGGTCAGTACCATCATCACCTTCATCATCATCATCTGCAGCAGCAGTAGACATGGTAGCCATAACTTGGAGCCAGATGTCTGTCTTTTTGTGTGTCTTCTCGTTGACTTTATTACCTGCATTTCAAATCTTTGCTGTTGATGATCAAGATGTTTATCTTTTGCAGTTGGTTGCTTGTTTACGAACAAAGTTTAAATATGTACCATTTTAGTTCTTAACTAAATCGGGAAAGAAGTTTGAAGAGACTGTGGAGATTGCAAACTGCTTTTGCTGTTCATATCAGGAAGTAGCCATGTTTTAAGTCACTGCTGATTTCTTAGCAGGTTCTTAGTTCTCTGACTCTTTAAACTCTGGCCAGTTGTTTTGTCTTCATTTAACCATTCAGCAGCACTGCTGGCTAGGGTTAAAGGTCACTCGATAACAAAGGGTTCTGTCAATGTTGCAATTATGAGTGTTGCGTTAATGTGTTGCATTGATGAGTGGGCATGGTAACCAGTTGGTTAGAGGGCTCGGATTGTAATGCAGAGAGTATAGGTTCGAGCCTCCTGCCCTGAGACGGTAACTGTGTAGGGACCTTGAGCAAGTCTTTCACTCAAAATTGCTTGCGCCGTTGATTGGTGCTTAGTCATTAGATACTGATGCTTAACAAATGCAGAAATATTAATGATAATGAGTTGGCAAGTGTATTGTTGTTAACAATGAGTGTTGGTGCATTCTGTTGCATGTGGATAGCGATTCCATCGTTGCAGTGCATTGTAAACGATCTGTTCATCGTGCGAGCGATGAACAAGTCAGATGCCGGCAAAGATCTTGAGACACAGAGGGAGGTCGTCATATCGATGTTACTACGGCTGCTTCAACATTATCAGGTTGTTTTAATACTACTACTGCTGCTATTGCTGATCGTACAAGTACTGCCGATTAGTACCCTTGCTGATTGTCCTGATTAATGCCGCTATGACTTCTCTGGATTAGTACGAGTACCGCTTTTTAAGATCTTAAGTTTAGTACCAGTACCACTTCTTAAGATTAGTACCAGTACCACTTCTTAAGATTAGTACCAGTACCACTTCTTAAGATTAGTACCAATTTTGAAGATTTGTACCAATACCACTTCTTTTAAGATTAGTACCAGTACCACTGCTTAAGATTAGTACTAGTACCACTTCTTAAGATTAATACCATTTTGGAAGATTTGTACCAGTACCACTTCTTTTAAGATTAGTACCAGTACCACGGCTTAAGATTAGTACCAATGCCGATTCTCTGAATTAGTAGATGTTTGTTGATGGTGGTTGATATAGATGTTGGAATTGTTCATCGTGATTCTACACCAGTGTCGCAAGGAAGGCGAAGATCGATGGAAGCGACTGTCACGTCAAGTCACTGATTTGATTTTGCCTCTACTTGCAAAACAACAGGTCTGCCTCAGTTCATTTCATAAGTCACTGATTTGATTTTGCCTCTACTTGCAAAACAACAGGTCTGCCTCAGTTCATTTCATGAGTCACTGATTTGATTTTGCCTCTACTTGCAAAACAACAGGTTTGCCTCAGTTCATTTCATAAGTCACTGATTTGATTTTGCCTCTACTTGCAAATTCTCTCTGCCTCAGTTTCGTTTCATGAGTCACTGATTTGATTTTGCCTCTACTTGCAAATTCTCTCTGCCTCAGTTTCGTTTCATGAGTCACTGATTTGATTTTGCCTCTACTTGCAAATTCTCTCTGCCTCAGTTTCTTTTCATGAGTCACTGATTTGATTTTGCCTCTACTTGCAAAACAACAGGTTTGCCTCAGTTCATTTCATAAGTCACTGATTTGATTTTGCCTCTACTTGCAAATTCTCTCTGCCTCAGTTTCGTTTCATGAGTCACTGATTTGATTTTGCCTCTACTTGCAAAACAACAGGTTTGCCTCAGTTCATTTCATAAGTCACTGATTTGATTTTGCCTCTACTTGCAAATTCTCTCTGCCTCAGTTTCGTTTCATGAGTCACTGATTTGATTTTGCCTCTACTTGCAAAACAACAGGTCTGCCTCATTTTCATTTCATGAGATGCTCTTGCTAGACAGAATGGCCAAAGAAGGTCACTTTGCTGTGGCAAGCAGCGGGAACTTTCTCAACCTGATGCAAAGTTTCACTGTACTGTTCTGTTTCACTCAGAACAGAACATGCATAACTAAGAGCTGTTGGAATTTATCACTGGTCTTCATCTGTTGTCTGCTCTGGTGAATCTTGTCTCAGCAACCATGAATTTCTTGTCTCAGCAACCATGAATTCCTGTTGTTGTTGTTCTTGTTGAAGATTCTTCGTATTTTTGTAGATGAACCTCGACAGCCAGGTGGCTCTGGACATTGTGCATCGGTTGTTTGAGAATGTCGCTCCCAGTGTCTTCAGACCGGTCGATATCCTGCTGAAGGTTTTGCTGGCCAAACCAGAAGACTTGGTAAGTTGCTCGTTGCCTTTAAATGCTGCCGCTTAACATAGACGTTTACACAGTGCCTTTAGGACTTCTCGGAAATGGTCAGTGAACAATTGATGAACAAACGAATGAACAATTGAATGAAATGATGAACAAATGAATGAACAATTGAACAAATGAATGAACAAATGATGAACAGGTGAATGAACAAATGAATTAACAAATGAATGAACAAATGAATGAACAAGTGAATGAACAAATGATGAACAGATGAATGAACAAATGAATGAACAAATGAATGAACAAATGAATGAACAAATGAATGAACAAATCTAAAGAGTTCTATGCTTTAGGGTAATGGAAAAGTTTCAGCTTACGGATTTGCATTGATTTGTTGGTTGAGGTTTGTGTGGTTGATGTTTCAGAGCACGATGCAAGGATTGCAGAGATGGGTTGGCCTTGTCCTTGTGACGTTGCGTGTTGTCATGGCTCAGTCGAAGGAAGAGGTCGTCCTCAGTCGACTCCAAGAACTCGGCCTCACCATGTCAATCTACAAAGACACGGTCAGAGAACATCGCCAGTATGCCTCTTCGACCGAACTGATGAACCACTTCAGTCAGTTGGGTGGATTAAGTCAAGAATCAAGTGCTGCCCCCTGTGGTGCAGAGGAGACAATTGCAAGGTCATTTTGTTTTGCTTTCTGTAGGTTCTCGGGTAACTGGGTCGAACTGCAATTAGTAGTAGTTCCAATGTTTAACGACATCTTATGGCATCAAAGGCCCTCCTCCTTCATCCAGGCTTGGGACTGGCACAACCTGACTAAAGGCAGTGGCGGAGTTTGGACTGTGATTGTCTGACTTCGGTCTTTAAATTTAGTCGACTAAGAAGAGGGTGATGGTGGATGATGATGTATTCTGAGGAGAAGTGATTTCTTTGTTGGTATGAACTATTGTGAAGGATTTCGGTTACGAATACAAGACATTTTATGAACCTTTGAAGTAACTTTAACGTAGAAATTACGATACTGAGAGTCCGCTTGTATTTATGAACAGTTCCTGCCGACAGTCTTATAATTTTATGGCATGTGTTGAACATGAAAACTGATGGGCTGTGGAATGTGCATTTGTCTCTTCAGGTTTCTGTTGCAAGTGGTGGGAGTGGTTGTGAGCGAGATCAAGACTCACAACGCAACCATGGTAACTGCCAGAGTCTCAAGCGACTTTCTCAGTCAGGAATTGGCGCATCTCTTGCTCTACATAACGCACATGTTTCAGTCGGGTAAGAACGTCTCCAGAAAACACTGACTCAGTGATGGCTACTGTTCTGTTTCCTCCAACCTTAGCTAAGTTATGTCGACTTGCTTGGCAAATCCTGCAGAGGGGAAAGGCTCTTCTCTTTGCTTGAGGTTGCTCTCTTTATCTGCAGCTGTGGGCAGCTACACTTGCTGAAACAACTACTGGCTACTTGTTCAGTGTTGGAGAGAATTCAGGGCAGAGTGGTTTACAGTGAGAGCATCTTGTTGAAGTCTTAGTGGCTGTTGGTATTGTTAAGAAAGAATTAAGCACTGATTTGTTATGTTGTCTAGCTATGGTTTGTTGCTATGAGCAGTTATGGTCTGGAGAGTGTGATGCTTTATTGCTATTAGCAGTTGTTCTGTGTTGTGACTATAGGCATCTATAGACGAGTAGCAATGGTTGCTATGGCAATGATACGTCGTGATCCGGAGGAGCATTACTACAGCATCCAGGAGATCAACGAATCATTTCGTAGCATCTCCTCTCAGCATCCGACGCTGATGCTGCAGTGGTCCAACGTTCTCATCCTTCTCAACTATGATGACCAGGCGTGGTGGTCACGCGTCCTCCGTACGCCGCACACCTACATGGTTGCGTCCACTTCACCTCGGTTTGTAGGCTTGAACCATTTGCAACATGCTTGAGTGGCTTCAGGGCAGAATCGGAGTTACTTATCTGCACAAATCGATGTAACTAGCATTTTAGGAGTTTAAGATATTGTCAGGAAGCACATTTGGGCTGTTAAGAAAATCCTATGAACCCCTTGTTAAGAACATTACACCTGTGATATATACATATGCATGAACATTACACCTGGTGTTATAACATATGCATGAATGTTACACCTGTGCTGTATGCATATTCATGAACATTCAATAATGAAATGATGCCTTATGCATGTGTGACAGGGATCAGTTGACGGAGCGTGAAGAGCATCTTCATCGGCATTACACAGGCGCCTGTAAATCGATCAACCGCGAGATTGTTCGAAGCGGGGGACTGATCCTGCTCTGTGACTACGTGGTATGCTGATGTCATTAATCATCATCACCACCACCACCATCATCATCATTCAAATATTGATCTCTTCTTTGCAGAAATGTTTTCAGCACTGACGAGTATGATGATGACAAGGAGGGAATGAACAGGAAGAGGAGGAGGAGAATGAGGAGGAGGAGGAGAAGGAGACGGAATGAAGATGATGCTGATAACAATGTTTGTTGTGCTGTAGTGTGAGAATCTGACGGATGCTGAGCATATGACTTGGATCATCATAAATCATGTGTATGACTTGATTCGACTTTCTCTGGAACCACCTGTTCAGGATTTTGTCAGGTGAGCCTGCCTTAGTTTCAGCCGTCCTCCTCTTTCTCTGATTTTCCTCCTCTGCTCCCTGCTCCTCCTCGTACTTCTAGCTCTGCTGTTTGTGAAACAGACACGTGCTTGCAGAAGATGTCATAGAGATAAGAAACTTCTGTTAGAGAAGCAGAGAAACAAATTTCGCGTTTGTTTTTGTAGACTATGATGTTGAATTGTGACATACAGTTGTATGTGTGTTTTGTTTTAGTGCAATTCATCGAAACTCTGCAGCGAGTGGTTTGTTTATTCAGGCGATACATTCGCGATGTGAACACTTGAACCTGGTCAGTTGGCTGTCATTGAAATAAGGAAAAAAATCAGAGTATTCGATTTTCTGCTTTTCGTTTTGTTCTGCTGGTTCTATAGTAATATTTACTTATTGAATGTGAAAAATGAGTTGTAAGAATAGAGCTCAACATCTAAAGCGATTGAAAGGATAGAGTAAAAGGTGAGCAGCCAAGATGTTTCTTGTTGTCAGTTGCATATTGCATGTGTTCTGCTGATTTGGTGTATTGTTGATTGATTGTGTTGTTGATTGAGTGTGTTGTTGATTGAGTGTGTTGTTGATTGCTTGTGTTGTTGATTGAGTGTGTTGTTGATTGAGTGTGTTGTTAATTGATTGTGTTGTTGATTGAGTGTGTTGTTGATTGAGTGTGTTGTTGATTGATTGTGTTGTTGATTGAGTGTGTTGTTGATTCTTGTGTTGTTGATTGATTGTGTTGTTGATTCATGTGTATTGCTATTACAGTTGAGTCCTTCGTTGGTTAAGAAGATGCTCAAGTGCCTTGAGGCGATTCATTTGTCTCAGACTGGTTCTCTGCTGACTCTGCTCATTGAGAAGTTCCTTAACACACATCATCTGGCTGTTGCTCGCATCTGTGATGCCATCGCCTGTCGACGAGTTGAGATGCTACTCGCTGAAAATCAACAGGTTGGTGGAGACTGACACACACTCTCACTCACACATACACTATCTCTCTCTCTCATGTGCACACACACTCACACACTGTGTCTCTCACATTTGCACACACACACATTCTCACTCACACGCTGTCTTTCTCTTGCATGTGCACACACACATGCACACACACACACACATCTAAAGTGAAACAGCTGAGCTGGCTGTCTTTTCATGTCTGAGACAGTTACTAACCATGAAAACAACTGGTTTAATTACATTGCTTAATTACATTGCTTAATTACATTGCTTAATTACATTGCTAAGTTACCTTGCTGAATTACATTGCTAAGTTACCTTGCTTAATTACATTGCTAAGTTACTTTGCTTAATTACATTGCCTAATTACATTGCCTGGTGCTTCAACCAAAATGATTCACTGACCTCCTTCTTAGGTGATCTTAGGTGAAACATCGAATTGTTGCACTTTGCATTCGTTTTTTGGATTCAGATTCTGCCTGTCTTTTCTTTTCTCTTGTTTGTTAATCAAGAGATCTGAATTGCTTGCAAGGTCAAGTCCACTAAAAGTGCTTATCAAATTGTTTTTTATGTCAACAGGATAATGTTAACCAAATGACGTCAGACGATTTGGAAAAACTCATTCAGGTCATGAAAACTAATTCACTCACAAGAAGGTCAGTGTTAAGACAGTGTTTCCATTTACGGTCCGTATTTCTTCAGTATGCAGTCTTCATTTTCTTTATATTTGCGGGTAATTTGAAACTAGGAGCCTATGCTGCTTGGCAAGATTTACAGCTTAGTTTGAAGAGACCAAGTGATGTGTAGTCATTCTTTAATATGGCTGCTTGTGAATCGTTGCACTGCTTTGTATTTTAATGCCTGTGTGTTTGGTGTATAATGATGAGTGATTGATAACCCTCTGTGAGCAGGCACAGTCGACTGGCCACGCTTCTGAGTAAACTTCAGGGAGTTCTTTCAAGTCAGAATCCAGCATTGCTACTAACAAACGGAAGTCGTCTGTCGACGCTGGCTAACATCAACTTCTTGAATTTCCACTTGGACAAGGTCAGTGCTTGCTTCACTTCAATTTAATGAGTTTTTCTTCATTGTCCAAGATGTCACATTACTGGCACCAGACAAAACAAGAGGTGAAATTGCAGCAGGTTCATGTCTAAGTTTTGAAAGAGGGAGAAACAGGAAGAGGGAGAGCATGAGGGAAATGGAGGGAGAAAGAGATCAGGATGGAGACAGAAACAAGAAGAGGGAGAGCTAGAAGGAAATGGAGGGAGAAAGAGATGAGGATGGAGAGAGAAACAAGAAGAGGGAGAGCTAGAGGGAAATGGGGGGAGAAAGAGGTGAGGATGGAGAGAGAAACAAGAAGAGGGAGAGCTAGAGGGAAATGGAGGGAGAAAGAGATGAGGATGGAGAGAGAAACAAGAAGAGGGAGAGCTAGAGGGAAATGGAGGGAGAAAGAGATGAGGATGGAGAGAGAAACAAGAAGAGGGAGAGCTAGAGGGAAATGGAGGGAGAAAGAGATGAGGATGGAGAGAGAAACAAGAAGAGGGAGAGCTAGAGGGAAATGGGGGAGAAAGAGGTGAGGATGGAGAGAGAAACAAGAAGAGGGAGAGCTAGAGGGAAATGGGGGAAGAAAGAGATGAGGATGGAGAGAGAAACAAGAAGAGGGAGAGCTAGAGGGAAATGGAGAGAGAGAGATGAGAATGGAGAGAGACACAAGAAGAGGGAGAGCAAGAGAGAGACAGAGACAGACAGACAGAGCAGAGGCAGCCGAGGCTTTTGAACAGTTACACAATTTGTTCAAGTTGTTGGACGAAGAAGTAAATTTGGTTGGAAACTATGCTTTTCTGTTTTTCTGTTTTCTTGGTGTAAACTCGACTGATTTGAATTGACTGATTTGTTGTGGAGAGCAAAAGAGCTGTTGATGCTTTTCCTGCAGGACTGGTTTCTGTCGTTCGTTCAAGAGCAATGTTTCGCAGAGAGAGCCGTTGCCAAGGACTGCGCTCAGTTTCTCCAGCATCTCGACTACACCAGCATTCTGAATATCATCATGGCAGAGGTTTGTATCTAAGATAAGTCAAGACTCACATGTCGAGTTCAGGTACTAAGTTAACACATGAATTCACGACTGCACTGACTACACCAGCATTTTGAACATTGCCATGACTGACTGAGTTGAGTACTTCTGAAGTTCCTGTGGAGGAAGGATATAGCTCGGATTTTAGCAATCTGCCTGAGCTGATAATGACAGTGGAGAAGTGTGGAATGCTGATTGACTAGCATGAAATCTTTTGATCGTCCTTCTGTGTGTGTGACGTTCTATTCTTGCAGATGTAGCTAATGTATCCAAGACAAGACAGAACTGTAGCTGAAGACAGGTGTAGCTGAAGTAGTTGTAGTTGAAGGTGTAGTAGTAGTTGTTGTTGCTGTTGTTGTTGAAGGAATGTAATATTTCCATTCTGGAGGAATGCGTTTCGCTTGGTACAAAGCGTACAATAGAGGCGTCTCAGCAACCGTTGTCTGCTGATCGTCTCTCGAGTCCAACGCATCGACCGGATGAGACGTTGGATGCTCTTCTGCAAGCGAGTCAGATAACTGTCTTCAGACACATCAACAACATCATCAACATGCTGCCAATGCCTCATGAAGTCATCAACTTTGACGCCAAGTCCACTCTGACGGAAGATCAATATCGCGAGAAAATGGAGGAGTTTTTCACAGATTCTAATTGGCATAACGTCATCTATCATCTGTCAAAGGCACTGCTTCAGTATTTGACATCTCTCAAACTGTTACCATGGCGAAAGGAAATTCCAGAGGAATCGGTCAAAGACATTGGGCGCTTTGCGACACTGTTCTTGGAGGTGAGGTTTTTCACAGATGGTAGTTAGAACTGAGTAAGATGATAAGAGTGCTTAAGGATCTTTAACAGGCCTGTAAAAGGTACTGTGGAAATGCTCAGATGCGTGTGTACATGTTTTGATTATGATTTCACTTGAAGCACAATTGATGTCTTGGGCATTTAGATTAGATTAGATTAGATACATGCTTTGATGTGTCTGCTTTGATCTACGTGTAACAATTTGCTTTGATCTCTGTGTGACGTTGTGCTTTGATGTCTGTGTGACAGTGTGTGCTTTGATCTCTGTGTGACAGTGTGTGCTTTGATCTCTTTATGGCAGTATGCTGTGATCTCTATGTGACAGTGCGCTTTGATCTCTGTGTGACATTGATTGTGCTTTGATCTCTTTGGTGCTTTAGGCTCTGCACTGGTTGCTCGAACACGGCCATTATCCTTCTTCCGATCAGCTGTTGACAGCCATTCATTGCTACACTTCAGTCTTGCTGAACGAACAACTGGCTGCAGTGATGGAGCAGAGGGACCAGACGACGATGATCTGTTCAGCCATTCGAATGGTTCATTCGTTGCTCTGTTCTTGTAAGAAGCTCTTCATCTTCTCTTGTTAATCCAAGGCAAAGCATTCTGTTGTTGTTATGTCAGTTTGCATTGCAAAGAAACTGGTTTGCTTATCATCTCGCACGCTTTCCATTCCGTGCGAGGCTTGAGAATTGTTGAGGATTTGTCATGATCGTAAATTAAGGGCAGATATAGATGAAGCAGAATGTTATTTGATGAGACGAGAAATTGGTATTCTTGTTTCAGTTCTTGTGCTTCCTGGTGACACTTTGGTCAAGCTGCCTGACCAAGAGAACAAAGAGGAACTCCCAAGTTGTGGCTTCGATGGTAAACTTTGAATATCAATTTGCTTTTTAAAGATTGTTTTGAATCGTTCGATGAACCAAAAGACTGCTGTAACAGGACATTAAGATCGTGTTTTATCACTTTCAGAAGGTTCCTACAATGGGTGTTACGTATAATTCAGGATTCGTCCACTGCCAGATCAAGGGCCTAAAGAAAAGGAAATGAGCACCACTCCTACATCTCCCTCGGGATATGGGATACTTTACTTTTACTGATTAACTTGAAATGGTCGCTTAGATTGGCAACATCACATCAGTAGATGATGCCGTGGAAGCCGTTAGATTGGTGTCATTCATTCAGTTTGTTTTCTTCTTCCTTCTACAGATCTGCATCATGCCATTCGTGCCTGCGATCATATCTCGGAACTTGTGCACAGCTTGACGACACATCTCCTGCCTGACAGCAATTGCAAAGTTCCACAGTATCTTGTGAATCCATTACGACGCTTAATAATTGGTAAACATAACCCAACTCTATGATGTGTGTGTTTGTGTGTGTGTGTGTGTATTGGTCAAAAGCAATGGCTGGCTGATGACTAAATGCTACACTTGGTACTACTGCGAAATGTAGTATTAGGTAGTTAGAATGGTAAGGTAATGGTAAGTTTGGTTGCAACGTAATATGTTGTGCAGGTGAAATTTTATTAAGTGTTAGTGATCATTTTGGGTGATGTTGTCAAAGGACAATAAGCTTTAAGTCGTGTCATTTCTTCAGCCGTGTGTCTCGTTTGTTTATTTTAGTCTTGGCTCGAATGCCGCTTGTGAACAGTTATGCCAGAACTCCTCCGCTGGTCTGGAAGATTGGAACGTGGATGCCTTCACCATCTGGTGACATCAAGACGAAACTGCCTCCTCTGCCTCTCAACTTCCTACAGGAAAAGGACGTTCTGTCCGATTTCATCGTTCGCGTCAACCTGCTTGGTGAGTTTCTGCCCTCCGTTATTTGGTTCGATTTACGTAGAGTGGATGTTGTAGACGATGGTTCCTGGCTGGGAAGCGAATTCTGTGGGACCTGATGATGTAACTGTTTCCAAAGCCGTCGTGTATGATGTTGTATTAATAGGTAAAGTTAATTAATAGGAATTAATTATACATTTATTTTGGTTAATTGTAGGTTATGAATTGTTGAACTTCTCTGTTTAGGTTGGACGAGTAGACAACAGTTTGAAGAGACTTGGATGAGTCTGTTGGGAGTCCTAAATCCAGTTTCACTTGGTCCAGCCCATGAACATCCACTCAGTCCAGAGGTCAGCAATCAGTTTTGCCATCTTTGCTGTCAAATGGGTTCATAGGTCAAGGGAGTTCATAGGTCAGACAGGTTAATAGGTCAAACAGGTTCATGGGTCAAATGGATTCATAGGTCAGATGGGTTCATAGGTCAAATGGGTTCATGGATTAAGCAGGTTCATGGGTCAGTTGGGTTCATAGATAAAATGGGTTCATGGGTTAACTGGGTTCATAGGTCTGAGGTCTTTGTAGATCAAAGATCATTATGCTTTTTGCCCTCTAAGTGTTATATGTTGCATATTTTAGCATGCCAGCGAAGATTCTCTTAATCTCTTTGATTAACGAGTCATTGTGTGTTTCTGTAAAAGCTGAATATCTTACCTAATTCAAAAGAGTCAGTTTTCTGGAGAGATGATTTGTGCCACGCTATGCATTCTTTGTTTTTCTTCACTTATTAAGTATCTAATTTGTGACAAGACAATCTTTATTCTTATGAGCCAAGGCGAATAAGCAAACTTGGTTTTGGATGATTATCAGATTGGCATTAGAGAACATGCTTGCATTCTGTGTTTGATGTGATGCCTGTATGCGTGCATATGTGTGTGTGTAAAAGTAATTATGTTTGTGGCTGGAAGTTTACTGTGTCGCTTGAAAGATGACCTTTTGAGAGCGGGAAAGATGACCTTTTGAGAGCGTGGCTTTGCTTAACTGCTGTTAGTGTTGTTTTAGGAGGTTGTTGACAGGACACAATGTCAGATACTGGCAACGCGTGGCATCACATCTCTTCTGCTGTTGTCGACGCTGACACCTGTTTCGGGCAACCCAGGCAACAGCACTTACGACCACAGACCAAGGGAAAAACCGCTTGCCTTTCTCAGCACCAGGTAACTGAACCTCACAGTGGGAGTGGGAAATGTCTGCTTGATACTGTGTTTGCCTGAATGCCGGTTGGATTTGTGACCGTGTTTCTGGTTGGGCTTGGATGGACTGGATGACCTTTTAACAACCAACACTCTGGCACTCCAGTCAATAGACAGCTTTCTAGAAATCATTCTATAAACACCAAATGCACATTTGCAATCACAAAACCACATCAAAAGGGAAAACCTGTGTCGGCAAAATTACCTGGCAAATCTTAAGCCAGGACTAGCTAGTCTGTTTTCTAAGTCCGACTTGTGCATACCACTTGTCAAAGGCCACCAGTCAGAGACTTACTGTCCGAGAGTAAGCAATAGTTGCGGACTGACTTAAGCCCTCTTCATTCATGTGGGCCCTGTTTGCTTAGTCTGCCTTCTGTCGTCTTCAGCTTCTGATAGGAAGTAGCTTTCCCCTTTTGATAGGAAGCGGTATGCTCCGTCACTGCCTTTAGTCGGGTAGTGCCTGTCCGAAGCCTGGATAAAGGAGGAGGGTAGCGTCAATGGCCTTTGATACCATAAGATGTCGTTAAACAGTGGAACTACTACTATCTGTTTTTGTTCTTCCTGAGAAGATTAGGAACAAAGCTGGTGGCTGTGCGCTCAATTGTTGAGAGGGAGCTGATGTCTCTGATGAAACAAGAGCCACACGAAGAAAGGCAACACAGAAGAACTGCCTCTAGCTCAATCAACCAACCGAATTTAATGTTTGGAAACATTGAGAGAGAACTCAGGGATGATGGTTATCATCTGGCTCAGGTGAGTGCATTTAAGATATATGCGTCTATCAGAGACAGTGGTTTGCACTTAGCACTGGTGAGGGCCTGATAGGGTTATAGGGAATCTCATAGACAGTAGTTATCATCTTGCTTTGATGAGTGCATTAGAAAGGGGAACCTGGAAGTGACAGGATTTCGTTGGCCTTTTTGTCAACCATTTGGTGACCGATTTCACTGTGACTTGGAAATGGGCTTGAGAATAACTGAATGGATTTGTTGAAGTTCTCACTGTTTGCTGTCTGTAGTTTTCTGTGGAGTCGCTTTGGTCGCTGGTTGGTCTGCTGGATGTGAATCAAGTGACGTCAGAGTCAGGCAGCGAAACGGAAACAAGTTCATCGGTTGACAGTCCAAACAGCGCCGTCTCTCCTCCGCTACCAACTACTCTCCGGTCATCTGCTGCAGCAGCCACGCAGTCGGGCCTGAAGCAGGAGAGGTCGTCACGCCTGAGTGGCTTGGACATTCATTCATGCCTGCAGTTCCTTCTGGAGCTGTACGAGGCAATGCTGTCTCCTGCAGCCAGTCCTCGAACGCCTCTTGTCCTGTTGAATGAAACGATACGCTCTGTAAGTTACAAACGATTTGGACAGGATTTTGAGTGCTCACCTTATGCTGTAATTTGCTTGCAATACATCTCTCGGAGAATGTCTTAACAGGGTTAGGGTTAACCCTTAACAGTCGCTGTATACGTCCGTACATATTGGTAGACTCTGAAATGAGCCGCATGTTACTTGGCAGAACTGCTTCGGGTCATTTGTGAAGGTCATTGGTGTTTTCTCGTCGTAGGTCGTCATCTTATCGGACGTCTTCACAGATCGAGCGCAGTTTGAGTGGATGCTGGGGATGCTGCTGCAGGTTCAGAAGTCGCATCCAGCAGAGGACGAACTCGTCTGTCACTACATTGTCCTTGGTGTCTGCAAGTCGGCTGCTGTCATCGGAATGGTGAATTTTGTTTAGCTCTCAGTTAAACTAGGAAGATAGTTGGGCGGATTATTTGTAGACTGAAAATGATTGTAGGAAATTAGTGGGAGGAATATGTAAATGAGAGCGCATATGCAAATACTAAGAAGAGGCGGATGAGTAATTTGATGCCTACCGTTAGTTCTCTTGTGCTGAGGTCTGTTTGGTGGCAGTTGCTGTGGATCGTTTGCAGCGTCTGTGACGGGCGGTGTCTTCTGTTTGCCACAGGATGCAAACGTCATGGAGCATGTTGTAAAGATGATTGACAGCAGCCTGAAGAGCACTCACCTGCCAACAAAACTGGCAGCGCTCTACGGCAGTCTGTATCTTCTAGAAGCCGGTCTGTTGAATGTGGCACGTCAGATCATTCCAATCCTTACTGAATATGTGCTCAAGTCTCTCGGCAGTATTACACCGTAAGTTCTGATGCTGCCTTCTTGCCAATCTGTCTGTCTGTCTGTCTGTCAGTCTGTCTGTCTGTCTGTTCATTCTTCTGTCCGTCTGTCTGTGTTTCCTGTATGTGATGGTTATTCTTGCATTTTTTGAGTCAGTCTTTGTCTTGTCTTTGCTCATTTTTGCCAGTTTTTTGTTTTAAGTGAGGGGTCATCTGGGCCATTGAACATCAGTCGTGTGTTGTTAAACTATGAAGAAAGTGATTTTCAAAATAGACTTTGTGAATTGGATGGAGTTCAGATGTTGCAAGCTGACTACAGTTGAGGATTTTATAAGAAGTGATTTCCGATGAATTCACGACAGTTGTCTGCTTTTCAGGATGACAATTCACAGTCAGCAACACGTGCTTGTGATGTGGTCATTGGCATTTTACATTCGAGAGAATTTTCTTGAGGAAATCAAAGACACGGATTTTGCTGCTAGAATGTTCCAGGTACATTAAGTCATAATGAGCAAAGGCCATTGCATGAAAGTATGAATGCCGCTGTCATTGGTCTTTCTAGATTAGAATCTCCTTTACTTGAGAATATTCCAATCGCCTTTCTTCATCTTTCTGCAAATTCATATTCACTGATTGAAATTATGCTTCGTCATGATGATGATGATGATGAAGAGAAGGAGGAGGAGGAGGAGAAAGAGGAATTCTCTCCCCAAAGGCAGGGCCATTGGCTTTATGCCACCCGGGGATGAGATGAGTGAGGTGGTTTCCCATTGCATTCCTCACAGACAACTGTGGGTGAGCAACTTGTCCAAGGTCGCTATGCAGTGGCTTGAGGCAGATTCGATCCCGCAACCCTCTGGTTACAAGGCACAGACCATACCACTACACCATCGCGGCCCACTGCTTCGTCACATACATTAAATTCACAGCTGATGAATTCATGTACAGACATGAACTAGGGATTGGCTGAAGACTGTTGGCTTTCTTTTCAGCTGTGCATTTCTCTGGTGTCTGTTCCACAAGAGCCGACTCCTCTGTCCATCTACCTGGCCATTTTGCATGGACTCGAGCGACTGCTTCTGACAAAAACCCTTGCTCAGAAAGACGTCGATGCTCTCATCAAGCTCAGCATTGACCGGTAGGACAGCCACAGTGTGTCAGTTGGAATGAACTTGAGTCACGGTGGTCCCTGCTTGTGTTTCTTGGTCTGTGTGTGTGTCTGTGTCCGTCTGTGTGTCTGTGTGTGTCTGTCTGTGTGTCTGAAATGTGTCTGTCTGTATGTGTCTGTCTGTATGTGTGTCTGTCTGTATGTGTGTCTGTCTGTCTGTCTGAACTGGGCAGTGAATTGCAAAGCTGCCAAGAAAGTCCGAGAGCCTGAAGTCGCTCTGTTGTGAAGTACAGCAAGGGTCAAAGTGTCATCTGATTTGTTGTCCTGAGCCGTTGTGTTAGTATGAACCTAGAAATTCCTAGACCACCAGCTGAGAACCTCTCAAAGCTGAGCAAAATGGTGACAATGGTCATCGGAGGTCTGAACTTAAAATAAGATGACCATGAAAGAAAGCTAATGTAGGGCTTGACTTTCGTTTGCATTGATACAGCAAGAGCAAAGAGGAACCAGTCGTCCATCATTTCTAACATAACATAACATAACATTCTTTTTATTGATCCAAAAAGAGAAATATAACAGTGAAAAGCATAATATTCACAATTGTTTTAGGAAACAAAAGGAGAACCCAGAAGGGACCAAAGTCCCGCTTATTAGGGTCCCCTCTGTACCAACAGCTATTGCTAAATGACGAGTGATTGACAGCATCATTAACTGAAAAAAACATATTATGGTTAATAATAGGTTTAAAAGACACGTCTTTGTTTTCATGGAATATCTGCATCGAGGGAATTGCGTCTGTTTTTGTGAGGAGTGCTGAAGGGGTTGTCTTTGTTTGTGTTCTTATTTCAAACAGACTCTGTCAGCCGAGTCCACAGAGATCCTTTGCTGCACTTGGCCTCCTCCTGACTTGTATGTACACAGGTGAGGGCCTAGCTTATCAGTCAATCCATCAATCCAATCAATCAATCAGTCGGTTATCTGATTAAAAATTGAAGGTGAAATTGTTGTTTGTGAAAGGTAGTTGAATTGTTTTTGTGGATGCCTACTGAGCTGCTTCTCTGGACCTCAACGCATGAAAGTACGAACGCTGCTTCTCCTGGTGTTTCTAGACTAGAATCTGCTTCGCTTGAGAACAATATTGTGATGTGGTCTCATTAGCCATCAGTCGCTTGTCGCTCTTCAACTGTTTTTCTTCTTGGATGTGTTTTGTTGAACAGGACGCGACAGCAAGACGACAAAGGAACCAACAGACCAGCAAGGTGCAAAGACGCTGACCACGAATGAGGAGGAAGAGGAGGAGGATGTGGAGGATGGCAAGGAACAGGAGGAGGACAGCATCGCCCTTGATACCGAGTCACTGATAATCGCTATGGAAAGAGTGACTGTTCTTTTTGACAGGTGATTGTTATATAAACTGCAGTGCAAGAAACAGCGAATTTCACAGGTGGCTTCACTCATATTTGTATGTTTACTTTTCGAGTGTGAATAACGCAGAGGATTTGGTAACGAAAGATGTTTACTGTTGAAACAGAATACGTAAAGGTTTGCCATCTGAAGCGAGAATTATAACCAGCATCCTACCATCATTTCTGATGGACTTCTTTCCCGCACAAGACATAATGAATAAAGTTATCGGAGAGTTTTTGTACAGTCAACAGCCTCATCCGCAGCTGATGGCGAAAGTTGTCTTTCAGGTATTCTGCTTTTCACTAGATGTCTTCTTTGCTGGATTGCTAGTTACAAAATTAGGCCAATGTAACATAACATACTTGGTGGTCCATGTACCGCGCTTTAGCGAGATCTGCATGTTAAGTTGGCAGCTTTGGGATGCTTGGCTCGACCGTGTGTTAAGCGAATACATGCGTTACCGGGTTGCATGTTACCGGGCTTGTCCTGTATTTGTGTCACCACCATATAGGTTACTTCTGACTTACCGTGTCAGTCTATGCTGGTGCAAAGGGTTGCCATCATGGGAAGGGGGGACCTGGTTGAGCTTATTCATGGAAGACTGGTGGGTAATGAGGATGCTTCAATGGCAGTGGAGACTGGAGCATTCAGCTGGACTTGTTGTTAAGCATTGATGCTATGTACGCTTGTGCAGCAAAAGACAAGTTGGTCAGTTGTCTTAGTCTGGTTCCGTTCGATTAAGTTAGATGAATTCGGTCACTGATCACTTTTGAAAACTGCTTTGTTCAAACAGCGTTGATGCTAAAAACTAAAAACTGCTGTGTTCAAACATTGTTGCTTTTGATATTTTGCTCATATACTTGATCTGGTTAGTTGGCTGATTGGTCAGTTAGTTGGTCAGTCTGATGGCTATTTGGTTTGTTTTTGTGATGTTTCTTTTCTATCTTAGGTGTTCAGTTGTCTGATTTCATCGAATCAACATTCGTTAGTGAAGAACTGGGTGATGCTGTCTCTGTCGAACTTCACTCAGCGTACGCCGCTCTCAATGGCCATCTGGATTCAGACGTGTTTCTTTATCAGTGCGTCTACCAATCAGTGGCTGAAGGCACTGTATCCTTTAGTCATTCATGTCCCCTCATAGAATCATGACACCTCATAGAATCATGACACCTCATAGAATCATGACACCTCCCAGAATCATGACACCTCATAGAATCATGACACCTCATAGAATCATGACACCTCACAGAATCATGACTCCTCACAGAATCATGACACCTCATAGAATCATGACACCTCATAGAATCATGACACCTCACAGAATCATGACACCTCATAGAATCATGACACCTCATAGAATCATGACACCTCATAGAATCATGACACCTCCCAGAATCATGACACCTCATAGAATCATGACACCTCATAGAATCATGTCTCCTCATAGAATCATGTCCCCTCATAGAATCATGACACCTCATAGAATCATGACACCTCATAGAATCATGACACCTCATAGAATCATGACACCTCATAGAATCATGACTCCTCACAGAATCATGACACCTCACAGAATCATGACACCTCATAGAATCATGACACCTCACAGAATCATGACACCTCCCAGAATCATGACACCTCATAGAATCATGACACCTCATAGAATCATGACACCTCATAGAATCATGACACCTCCCAGAATCATGACACCTCATAGAATCATGACACCTCATAGAATCATGACACCTCATAGAATCATGACACCTCATAGAATCATGACTCCTCACAGAATCATGACTCCTCACAGAATCATGACACCTCATAGAATCATGACACCTCACAGAATCGTGACACCTCATAGAATCGAGACACCTCATAGAATCATGACACCTAATAGTGGTCACTTCAGCTGAATTCACAGTCAAACTTTATAATTTGTTAGAGAAGCCAAATGCATATGAAAGAAAGAGTTAATAAACTCGTTCTTTTGGTTTGCGTAAAGTTTTGTCCTTAACTCGGCCCAAACCAGGTTTCCGCATGTGATTGATCGAATGGGGAAGATGGAAGTTCCAGATCAGCGCCTGTTCTGCATCGCTGCACTCGACTTTCATCACCAGCTGACTGACGACGGACACCTGCGCACATTTCAAGCGACGTTTCAGTCGGTGGCTCAGACGGAACCAATCTATGCAGAGCTGCTCTCTCTCTGTTCTTCTTCTTCTTCTTCAGCAGCACCAGTAGCAACATCTCAGTAAAGATGAAGGCACATAGCCACTCCTCTACCCCATGTATCTGGTCTACTGAATTCCATCACCAATCGACGGCTTACCAGGCTTTAAGTGAAACGAACAGCGGTTATTTTTTCCTCGATGGCACAAAGTCTAATGACGGCTGCCAAGAATTACAAACCACAGACTACATCTCGTTCCAATCTCGCACTCTGCTTGAATTCTGCGAACCTTGTTAAAATTTGCTTAGATGTTCCGACTGGCGAGCATAGGATGGACAAGACGGCGTATCGGAATTGCAGGCTGTCAGTAAAATACAGGCAGCTGTGTGTAAGATGTGACACAATAACGGAGGCAAATCTTCTCGATGTACATCTGTTGTTGGTCCAGTTGTTGTTTATAAGTGTCTTTGTGAATGTTATGATTGTGGCCGTCTTCTTGACCGAGTCATTCTATTCTCTGCACCAAACCGAACTCCAGATAAATCCATTCGGTACTTAAGTTTCGTTCCGGGCAATTGACGAATATTACATTGTGACAATTTTTGTCAAGACTATTACGATTACCACGATGACGAATGAGAAGGAGACCGAGTGCTTCTCATTTCATTTGCATCATGCCATTTTTTCCCTTTCCATCTGAATCGATTGGCGAATCTATAGCTGAACCAATTAGGAGAAGAATCTAATCTAAAGACTTCTATAGCGCCGTTATCATAATGCCCAAGCCATCGGTCGATGGTCACCAAGTCAAAATCGCAATCCAAAATCATAATCCGTTGGAGAAGCTGGATCAAATTCCACTGGGTCTGAGAAACCAGAAGCCAGGATGTGGTGGGTAATAAAGCAAGTTGAAAGAGATGTGTCTTTAGTTTAGACCTGAATGAGAAGATTCTGATTGTGGGTAAGGTTAAAGGTCGAAGTCAATGTCCCAGCAGCCATAAGGTGTTAACTATTAACACTTGCAACTAGGTCTAACACTACAACTGAATCCACTAGCGAATCTTTGTTTTTGCCTGTTCAACAGTTCAGGAAACATTTTCTGCCCGTCTCACGACCTTCCTCTTTAGAGTTCATTAGGTAGCCGTGCTGCAGCGCCTTCGTGAGTTACCTAAAAGGCGCTATACAAGTTTAGTCATACATACATACATCTATCGCTGAATCAACTATCAGCGTATAAATGCGATAATCTTGTGACATGCGAGCGATGGAGGGAAGGAGGAAGGGATGCATTCGATGACGTCATAGACCGTTGTCATGGCGAATTTCCTTAGTCCGGCACGAACCAGAGTCAACGGGAATCTGCGGAGGAAAAGGAAACAGAAGAAAATTAGGAGGAGAAAGCGCAGGAGAAGGAAGAGCAGGAAAGAGGAGGAGGAGGAGGAAAACTGGTTAAGGCTTCAGCGCAGATCGAAAACAGAAGAGCCGTCGCCGACCGAGTGAAGCAGAGATCAGACGAAAACATCGGTCTCTGCGTTGTTGTCATTTTGGCCAAACCCCGGAACAGTTGAAAAGGAGTGTCCTCAAAAGTTTCTTCAAAGGAGTGTCTTCAGAGGAGTGTCTTCAGAGGAGTGTCTTCAGAGGAGTGTCTTCAGAGGAGTGTCTTCAGAGGAGTGTCTTCAGAGGAGTGTCTTCAGAGGAGTGTCTTCAGAGGAGTGTCTTCAGAGGAGTGTCTTCAGAGGAGTGTCTTCAGAGGAGTGTCTTCAGAGGAGTGTCTTCAGAGGAGTGTCTTCAGAGGAGTGTCTTCAGAGGAGTGTCTTCAGAGGAGTGTCTTCAGAGGAGTGTCTTCAAAAGAGTGTCTTGGCTGTGAATCAGTTGAGATCGAACTCCTCCAATGGCCAACTGCATCGAATTCGGCGGAGGACCAACGGACGAACAGAAACGCGACTTCTATGGCTACAGATACGGTGCACAGCTGCCCGGGTTAGCAACAGTCTGGCGCTATATCATTTCACCAGATCGATCGTTTTTTTTTGTAATAGGCCTACGTGAAGGCCTACAAAGGCCGTGACGGACGATAGGTTAGTTAGCTCGGCTGATGAGAGGGAGGCGGTCTCTCGCCCTTGTGGGAGTGGCTGGACTAGATTTGAGTTCGATTTAGGAGAATTGGGGTTTCGGAATGTGATCATAGACTAACTGTGGCTGTTCTCGGTGAATAGATGTCATCTTCGGTTAGCATCTATCGTAAGCTACCTGTAATTGTAATTGACCAATAACTGTAATTGACCTGTAATTGTAATTCACCGGTAATTGTAAATCTCAGAAATTTCTCAGCGCCTCTTCTAAGCTGCGTCACTGAGACGAGCTTAGTTTATTCAGGTCAATTCCGCAAGAGCCAGGTTTTGTTGGGTCAATGTCGGCGCCAGTTCGTAATCGTAATCGTAAATTTGTAAAGCGCCGCTTCAAGGTAGCCTCATCAGAGGTGCTGCCGGCCCGTCCCAGAATATGGGGAATAATAGGTCTTCAAGCGATCCATGGTGCGAGTCTTGGGCCGGAAAGACGGGGTGGTGTTAAAGGGGAAGGAATTGTGAAAGAAATGGTGGTAGTAGGATCTAGTGCAGGATTGGATAGTTTGAAAGTTCGGCTTTCAGTCAATAGAGTGAAACTCGAACAGGATAGAGGACAAGCGGAAGAGAGCTGGCATTTCTTCTGAGCTCCACTGGAATAGAATCCTGGCGTGGGATTGATTGAGGCTGTGTGCAGAGAACTACTGTAGATAATTCGATTCTCGTCTTTGTAGGTACATCGGATACTGTCCACAGTTGAAGTACAATTCTGGAAAGACGTATGGACAACATACTCACGAACTGGCGAAAGTATGCAGCTCTACACAAATCATGAGACATTTTCAATGTTAATACCAATGTGTTAACTTCTAAAAGCCAGCAGATTGGTTTCAGCCACACCAACTATTTCTACTTTCTTGTTAATTAATTAACAAACCTTAAACCCAACCCATAATTTATGTATAATCGTAATCGTAATTCCGAGATTTCTACAGCGCCCAACGAAAGCCACGTCAGGGGACCAGCTTATTCACAGGCTCTCAGTCAAAACAAAATCGATAGGCAAAAGGGTTCGGTTCCAGGTCAAGATCCAAAGTCCGGCAGAGAGACAGCGTGGCAGCTGCGGTGGGTGATGTTTGGGATTGGAGCAGAGCGAAAGAGAGATAAAAAGAAGGGTTGTCAGTTCATATATATGTTAGACATATATATATATCGTTTATGTCAATTTATGGCGTACGTATGTATATGTGTATATATGAATGAATGAACGAACGAACGAACGAACGAATGTATGTATGTATGTCATCCGAAAGACCCAGCAACCGAACGGTGACTTTCAATTGGAAGACGAGACCTTGTGTAGATCGGCGCGACTTATGTACTGCATTGAAGCATGTAAACTGTAAAATGATGTAATCATCAGGCGCCGCATAAATGCCATATCTTGGATGGATAATTCAATTGCAGGCATCGTATGACTTCGTGCACAGTCCCAATCCATCGGATCCGCCGTTCGTCGCTCGGCTGACGAACGAACTTCCGGAGCCGAATGGAGACAACAAGTACACGACGAACATGGTCTCCGGTTACTCAGGTGATGCCTGTGGAATGAGCTTCAAGGGCGCTGTATAAATGTTTTGTTACGTTACATGGTGTATATATAGCCTGTATGTATACGTGTGTACATATGAATGAGTGTACGACGAACATGGTCTCCGGTTACTCAGGTGGTGCCTGTGGAATGAGCTTCAAGGGCGCTGTATAAATGTTTTGTTACGTTACATGGTGTATATATAGCCTGTGTGTACATATGAATGAGTGTACGACGAACATGGTCAGGGGCCCAGGAGCCAAAGGCGCCGATGCTCACGCAAGTTTCGGCTCTGTGACGCCGAGGCAGGAGCGTGCTCACACAACGTTTTTGGGCAACGGAGATATCTCTACCTATGTATTTGATGCTTGTTTAAGTAATTATTGACTTATTGTGCTATAGATGCTTTTTATTTCATCAATATCTAGTTTAATAAACTTTTCCAATGGTTGTAAAAATGACAGAAATATTCTTATAGATTATGTCGGATATAATGTATAATTTTATCCACATTTGGTCTGTATTTGGCTGAGGTTGGCTCACACAACTTTTAAACATTTCCCTGGCCACTGAACCTGGTGGATTGGTAGCGCTCTCAATCTGAGACCTAACGATTATGGGCCCGAGCCTACAGAGCGGACTCCGTGTAACGACCTGACCAAGTTGTTTGCGCATACGCACCTCTGTCACGTACGGACGGACGGACGGACGGACGGACGGATGGAGAGAACAATATGGTAGAGAGAAGGACATATTAGATGAGGATAGGGGTCCGTGTTTTGTTTAAACAGGTGACATACCGAGGCGACTGTTCCACTTCGGAAAGAGCTATCGACCGGAGTGCGAGATCTGCATCGATGAACACATCAGCAACTTCAAGCGACAGATGGCGCACGAAGACAGTCTCCGGCGAACCGTCAAGGCCTTTCCTCGACTCCAGGCGCTTAACTTTGATCCTGATGTCAGGGATCACCTCAACACCTACCGAGACACGCACCCGCTTCTTCCAGTTCTAGCAGGTGCGGCGCTGCATCTAAGGACTTCTGTAGCGCCACCGTTATCGTAAAATGCACAATCGATGCGACCCATGTTCGTCGTAATCCTTTTGAGAAGTCCAGTCGAAACCCAGTTAAGATGCTCAGTGTGAGGGAAGAAACTCCCTCTCACCCTCCTCAGTCCCTCCCTCGTCCGTCCCTCTCTCCCTCCGTCCCTCCGTCCCTCTCTCTCTCCTTCCCTCCTTCCGTTGGTCTTCTGCTCAGTATGAAAGATGACAATGGGTAAACGGGCTTTTTTTTCGTTGCTGGACCTAAATTCTGCTCAGTCGCTTCTGTCGTTTCGTTCTCTACTTAAAACTTTTTCAAAATGCTTATCCACCGTAGGCTGCCTCTCTGTCGTGCGGACTGACCTTCTGGATATCGACCTGATTGCGGCTTGGCTTTGGTGTGCCTTCGGTTGATGCCTTGTGCATTAGGCACCGGCGCATTAGAAGTTTCTATTATTATTATTATTATTATTATTATTATTATTATTATTATTATTATTATTATTATTGTTATTGTTTTTATTATTATTATTATTATTATTTATTATGACAATCCCCTCCGTCATGCCCCCAATTGGTCTTGGTGGTGGAGAGTGGTGTTGTTGATGATGGATGATGATGATGATGATGATGATGATGATGATGATGATGATGATGATGATGATGATGATGATGATGATGATGACTATGATGGTTTGATTGTCTGGTTAAAGAGCCGAAACGAGGTCCTCTTGAGCCTCCCATTCCTCGCTATGATGGATTCGTTCCTCGCATCTGGACGACAGAGGCGGGTCTTGGCAAACGGTACCACGAAATGACGAAGGACGGACTGGCCGCCTTCCGCCACGAAGTAGGACGCCATTTTGACATCCTCCAACAGCCAATCGTCGACCCTCAGAGGTAACAGAACGTCTTAAATGTCCAGAAATACACGTGTGTATCCATTGAGGCATATACAGACACAGATACACAGACACAGATACACAGACAAACAGACACACAGATACAGACACATACACAAACACAGACAGACAGACAAACAGACAGACACACACACCAATATATATCCATTGAGGCATACACAGACAGAAACAGACACACACATACAGACACAGATACACAGACACAGATACAGACACGCAGACACATACACAAACAGACACACAGATACAGACACATACACAAACAGAAACACAGACAGACAAATACACAAACAGAAACACAGACAGACAGACAAACAGACAGACACACACCAGTATATATCCATTGAGGCATACACAGACAGAAACAGACACATACACAGACACACACAGACACGTTTTAAATGTCCAGAAATACATATACATACATATATATATATATCCATTGAGGCATACACAGACAGAAAGAGACACACACATACAGACACAGTTCCAGTCATTCATCAACGCCCAACTTGAGCCGACGGCAGCGGCCGCCATGTTGTCAGTTACTAAACAAGTCCTCTTTCCGGTTTCCATTGGTCTCGTTTTTTTTCTTTCCTGCTTTCCGTTGATGTTACTTTACCTCTGATGCTTGTGTTTCGACTGCGCAGTTGTCCTTCGAGTGTTCCCGAGCCACCGAGGTCAGCATCGAAACGAATGTACATACCCGATGGCATGATACCGAAGTACATAGGATATGTACCAAGTAAGCCTGCTTCACGATTTCTCCTCTAACTCCAATAGCTGCCGACTACATAAGAGGATATTCGTACGAGAAATGTGCAATCCCGCAAATGTAATTGATGTTACTGACTGACAGTGCAGAATTTGGTTTACTTTGAATATGATTTTGACCACGATTTCACTTGAAGCGACCATCGATTGATACCTTGAGCATTGTGATAACGGCGCTATAAAAAAATCAGTAGTTCAGATCAGATCATATTTGATATAATCTGGCTGTAATTTACTTGGTTCCGTACTTCCCGAAGTAGATCAACCTAAAGAGACTTATTATGATATTGCTTAATTCAGAGATTTAAATTTCGGGCTAGTACGGTCTGTGCACGGGGACCTTAAATGGCGTGGCGCCCATTCAAACGGGCAGCGGTGGTGAAGGATCTCACCCGATAAATTCATTGCAAAATGAGCATGGTCGAGGCCCTACGGTCGCTATAGAAAACCTATACATTTACATTTTACATTTTACATTTTTGTGTGCGCAGAGAAAGTCTGGTTCTGCAGTCATAAAACCGCGCCTCAGATTCAGGTGTACTGACATTGCGCGCGTTACAAGTGCTTTAAATAAATAAATAAATAAAATAAAATAAATAAAACTCTGCGCATTGCTGACGGCTACGGTGGGTAAGCAAGTTGAAACAGAATAGTCTCAAGTTTAGACCTGAATGACATATAAATATATACAACCAAAGAACTGTTCGTCCGTTTTAGGGGTAGGTGTGGTTGCTAACAACACGACGAGTAGCAATTATTATGGATATTGCTGTATGACGGTAGACTTGCTTATACACGTATGTTGGGCTAATCTGTTTAACTAGCGCAAACCTGTCGTTAGCGTACCTATGCTGGCATGGTTTCCGGATATCCTTCTCTACTACGTTCCAGGATCTCGGGGTTGTACTGGATCAGGAGCTTACCCTGTCTGCTCATGTTAACAGCATCTCTCGCTCTTGTTTTTACCATCTTCGTCAGCTACGAACCATTCGCCGTACTCTTTCCTTCCACGCTATCTCCACTCTGGTCCATGCCCTCATTTACACCAGGGTTGACTTTGGTAACGACATCTTTACCGGCCTATCGCTAGCCAACACTGCTAAGCTGCAATCTGTGCTCAACTCTGCTGCTCGTCTCATTGGGGCATTCCAAAACATGGCCACATCTCGGCTTATATTCGTGACACTCTTCACTGGCTCCCCGACCAGCAGCGTGTCCAATTTAATATCCTCTCCCTCATGCGCAGTTGTGTTCTTGGCTCTGCTACCCTTTACCTCATTCACTTCTGGGCTTTGGTCTCCTCGTTGCCGGGCCGTAGCACCCTTCGCTCGGCCACTCAAGATCTCCTGTTTGTCCCTCGCATGTGAGTTGGTCCTGCTTGCTGGAATCGTCTCCCTCGAGAACTGCGACTTCAGCTTCTCTCCTCCTCTCAGTGTTCCGGAGGCGCCTGAAGACTGTACTGTTCAACAGTGATTTTACCTTTTCGTGTCGGAAGCACCTCTGTTGAGTTTATCCTCTAAAAGGCGCTTTATAAATCTCAAATTACAATTACAAATGGTTGATTGTTTTTGTAAGTGATGTCTTTCTGAACCTGTCCGCTTTCAGGTAGGAAATTTGACTTTGGAAAGACTTACGGCGATTCAACGAGGTCTCTGGAAGTGTGTTACCACGACAAAGATTGCTACGGCGACTATGTCACAGCCAAGGGGCTGCAACCGAATCAGGTCATATCATAGGAACACAACAGGCGCCATTAGCAAATGCAGTCGCCCAAGTCCTTCATTCGCAGAGCATTCTCTTCGTTCGTCGAACACAACCGAGGTTTCTCCAACGCAGTTTACATATTTCTGTTTAGTTAGTCGTTTATTAGCATAGCTTTTCTTCAGAACTATTGACGATATATTTCTAAGCTAATTATTTACGCAGGAACTGCTCGACTGTACACCTAATTATGCTGAACTCAAGTATTAATTAATCGCTTGTTTTGATTTTATTATGATCTTGTAAAGGCATTCGAAGGCCATTTCTGACGACATGTGAACCCATTAAAGTGCTATTTCTAACTGTTGTCATCCACTGGACGCATTCTCTCTAGCTTTGCCCTTACCACTAATAATTTTGGACAAGTCTTGTGATCTGTGAAGACGTCTACAACCCTACAATTATAATAATCATGATGACGATGATGATAATCATGATGATAATCATGAAGATGATGATGATGATAATAATAATCATAGCAATAATGATGATGATGATAATAATAAATTAACAATAATAATAATAATAATAATAATAATAATAATAATAATAATAATAATAATAGTCATCTCTTTGTCGAAGTTATTTCATTCTGACGTTGCCATTCGTAGATGCTATCCATTCCCATTTTTTCGTAATTTGTCGAATGTCCACAAGGGTTAGTTTATGTGTCTAGGTCTGACCAAAGGACCAGCTGCTGTTCAACAGGATAAGACCCAATAAGCATAAATCACCATTAATGAATTAATTTATTGATAAATGACTTCATACTGAATTGATTGAAAACGCACAAGAAAATGATGACTCACAAAACTCTATCAATTTTACATATTTTCCTAATCAGCCGATCAAAACAAGCAGATAAATAATTCTTCGTCCACAATTATTACACAGCCCATCATTCAAAGCAACCAGAAAAAACAGTCTGAACCGTGGCAACATTTCGCACAAAACCAAACTCAGTTTAGACTCAAAATATGCACATCGCAGCAGGAAAACTTCCAATCAAGGCTAGATAAATATTGGCGCTATTCTCGAACAGTAAGATCTGTGTTATTTGAATCCCACGAGGCTGATGTTCAGCTGTTGATGTTGGTTGACAACTTGAAACTGTATTCAGCAGCATCAGCAGCAACAGCAGCCAGGCCGATTGATAAAAAACACAAAGTAATGGAGCAGAACAATGCGTCCAACGCATCGTTTTGACTCGATCCAAAGGTTGCTGAGCCCATCAGCTCATTTTCAATTCATCAGGTCAGTTTTGGTCCGTCTTCAGAATCGACGAACGGTCGGCCAGGTAGATCTCTGAAAGAATAAATTTCGTCAGATGTTACTCATTTTAAAATTATTTTCATCTCCCAGAAGAGAAACTGAATCTATGTAAATAATCAGTGGCAGAACGGTTGAGCAGTGAAAGGAGGAGTACAGGATTCGAGCCTCTTTTCAAACGCTCACTGGATAGGAAGCTTGAGCAAGACCCACACACAATTACTTGTACCATCAACTGATGCTTAGTCATTACGTGGTGGCGCTATAAAAATTATAAATACCAATATACATTATATACATACATACATACGTCATACATACATCAAACATACGTCATACATACGTCAAACATACATGCACGTATGCATACTTGTGTGCCTCTACCTGTGTTTATGTGCCATTCTGTATGTCTGTTTTTGTGGTCGAGTGTCATTCTGTATGTCTGCATTTGTGGCTGTGCATCTTCCTTAATTTGTTTGCCGTGTTACATTGTTTGTATGTTTGGCCATGCCTTCGATTCCTCGCTCAGCCGATGGACATATGGCGAGTTTAACAAATGCATTACTTACTTACTTTCTTACATAATAATCTTCGTATAATCGATGGACGGATCGGACAACGACAGTCAAGGACTCCAACTGAAGTGCTGCTCAACATTGTTAATCGTTGTTGAACATTGTGATAACATCAAAGAACTAAAGACAAATTGTACAGATATCGTCAAGGCAATGTCAGCAATGCGTTAGAAACTACACGAGCACTTGACCTATAGCACCCAGCTATACGTTTACCTCTTCAAAACTTTTTGAAGAAAATTTATAAGAAACTCGTATAACTGTCAGCAGATATGCTACGACATATCTTCACTTGTATTCTCATTCAATTGTTGTTCAAACTCTATTGTTTAACATTCCCTGTCTTTGTCCCATTTATTAAGTATGACATTTATTAAACTCCCCCAGAACTGCGACAGTTATCTGACCCATCAGACAAATTCACCTATGCTCCATAGCCTGCAATTTCTGCATTGGCCTTTCACTCAAAACTGAAAACATTGCTCTTTCACAGATCCTTTCCCGACTCCCCTTCTTCCTCTTATCCCTCTTTCTGCTCCAATCCCAAACATCACCCACCGTAGCTGCCACGCTCTCTCTTCCTCACTTGGATCTTGACCTGGAACCGAACCCTTTTTGCCTATCGATTTTGTTCTGACTGAGCGCCTGTGAATAAACTGTTCCCCGTGACGTGGCTTTCGTTGGGCGCTGTAGAAATCTCGGAATTACGATTACGATTATGTAGGCCCTATGTCTGTCTGTCTCTGTCTGTCTGTCTTCCTTTTCATCTGTCTGTCTTTCTGTCTCTCTGCCTTTCTGTCAGTCAGTTTTTCTTTGTCTCCTACGCTGTCCTTCAAACATTTTATTCCGCAGGTCAAACGATCATCTTGAAAAACAGAACCGGGATGCCTTTGTCCCATCCATGTCTTTCTCTCTGTCCGCCTACCTGTCCGTTAATCTTCCTCTCAAACAGATCTTGGAAAGACAGGATAATCACAGTGTACAACTGATCGGTGTAATTCCGTCCAAACAGGTATCTTCATCAAGTCTGCTTCGGACTAGATGTCTACCTGTTTCGATTCCTTTCAGCTGATCTCATAATTAACGATTTCGCGGCCTTTATGTTGCGCTTCGTGCCTCGCAGGCACCCGCAGATCGTGTAATTATGCCCCTTTTTATGCTGAAACGCAACACTGCAGTACTAATGACTAATGGCCAAACAGATAATGGGGAACGGAAACGACCCACATAATTAGGCACCGAAAACAAACACCCCCCAACTGAAACTAGCTCTCAAACCCCATCTGTTCGGTCGCACCCTATCTACCAATTAGACAGGCAGTTTAGGAAGAAGAGAGAGAGAGAGAGAGAGAGAGAGAGAGAGAGAGAGAGAGAGAGAGAGAGAGAGAGAGAGATCAGTTGATCGAAACTGGCAGTTAAATACCTTGATCAGTGCAGGTAAAAAGACAATAAGAATAAGCACGTTCCCTTCACGAAGGGAACACGAAGGTAACGTGCTTATTCTTATCTTATAATCCGTTTTATCACTGACATATGTTCTAAAATTATAGGTTGCATTCCACAACGTTTTCCAAGAAACTGGGTAATATGCCCCCAGCCCCATACACTTCGCCGGGCAGTAAAATAGCAGCCGACACGACTTAACTAATAAGTAAGCAAGTAAGTAAGTAAGTCTTGCAGATGATGACATCAATTTATCAATTCGGAAGTTGTTGAGTGAACTCTTGCTGTTTGCATGTTTACACAGTTAAAGTTATAAAATTCTTCAAACACTATACTTCTCAAACCCTTTTAGAATTTATTAACACCTTGAAGAGATTTTTAGACTGTGCTATGCAAATGTTCAGATAAATTACATGTACATACAAACAAAGATACATATATATTGATATACACTGTTCATGGGTCTACATACGTGCACAGACCTACATGCCAACATACATACATAAATACACGTATACAAAACATACACACATAAACATACATACATACATACACACACATACATACATACACATACACGTATACAAAAGATACACACATAAACATACATACATACATACATACACATACATACACACACATACATACATACACACATCTACATACATACATACACATACATACATACATACACACATACATACCAACATACACACACACACATACATACATACACACATACATACCAACATACACACACACACAGGTATATATGTACAACCTTAATATTTACATACATTAGCTGAAAGTATCTCTTACATAACAATGACGTGTCTCTGAAAAATAACCAGAGCTGGACATTTGATTCGTAAACACAAAAGCTTTGGCGGAACCTGAATTTTCCGAACAACAGCTCTGTATCAAATTTGGTGGTGCTTCACTTTTTCCGGCTTCATTTGGTCAAGAGTCGTGAAAGAATAAGATTGTTATCCAGTGTTGTTTCTCACTGTCCAGGAAACTACAGGCATCTGCATTATATTTCATGTAAACATGCAATATGTATGTATGTATCTACGATTATATATATGCCCGGTATGCATGTATGTGTATGTTAGTAAGTGTATGTATCTATGATTATATATATTCATGTGTATGCATGTATGTATGTGTATGTATGTATGTATCTATTACATGCATGTATGTATGTGTGTATGTATGTGTATATGCATGTATGTGTATGTATGGATGTGTAGATATGTATGTATGTATGAATATATGCATGTATGTGTATGTATGTATGTATGTATCTATTACATGCATGTATGTATGTGTATGTATGTGTATATGCATGTATATGTATGTATGTATGTATGTATCTATTACATGCATGTATGTATGTATGTATGTGTATATCTGTATGTATGTATGCATGTATTTTGGGTTCCTTTGATTACGAAGCCCCGGAGACTCTGACAAACAGGAAACAATCACTTAATGCAGACCTATAGCTCCTAGCAACAGCATCAGCATCTCACACCCGCTGCAGCAGCCAGATGCATTAGCGCATCATATATTCTGCACTGCAACCGAATTAGTTAGTGAGTTAGTTAACGGGACATTTATATTGCGCCTCATCCGAGCACGTGATCAGTCCACTGTGCCAAACACGAAACATGTGACGGTTATAAATACATAGCGACCTATTTTTTTCTCGCTCTCGGCATATAACGAGGCAGCCGGCATGCATGAATGGAATGTAGCAGTCAACCCTCTGTTGTGCTGTGCCATTGATCTGACAGATTGAAACGACCTTATCAGTCTTATGCCATGGTTTCTGGTGCTGCATGCAGCTTTTGTCGATAATTAAAATAAAATGGTAAGTAAGTAAGTAAGTTTATTGCTCCAAAGAAGAACAGAATAAAAACATTCCAAATAACAAAAAAATACACTTGTTTGGATGCAAAGATCCAAAAGGGGCCGAGGTCCCGCTAATTTAGGGCAGCCTATTACACGATAATGTAACAATGGCTAATGTCCAACCGTCGAACAGCTAATCAATTCTTAACTAAAATGAGAACAACAACTGTCAATAAAGAAATAAATAGCCTAATACTTTGGCATAAAAAATTCATATAAATTATATATTATATGGATTGTTAATATCTTGTAAGAAATAAACAAAGAAAAAAGATGATAAATGAGGGTTATGGAGTGCTCTGAAGAATTTCTGGAAGATTCAGATGCTACACAAATGAGTTTAATTAAAATAAAAAAATAAAAAAAAATAATAATAATAAAAATAATAATAAACAATAACATTAGTAACTGTACAAGCCTTAAATAAAAATAACTGACAATAATAATAATAATAAACATGATAATAATAAATATAAGAAAAACAATAATAATTAAGAATAATAACAATATTATTAATCTTATACATTTATCTCATATAAAAAATAACACTTGTAATAATCATAATGAACAATAATAATGATAATACCGACAACAAAAATTAAAATAATACATGCCACTGTTAAACAAAAAAACAAAATCCAATTGAAGGCCCAGGAAGTGCACCTCGGAGATTCTCTTGGCCATCGCACCGTATGAATAAATCACCTGGAAACAACTGATTTAATCCACGGCAACATTCATCTTCAGCTGTATACGTCAGCCGACTAATGACCCAGAAGGAAACTTATCCTGCATTTCTTGCAGCCCATCTCTCTCAATGCTCAAACATATCCAATCAGATCCTCCCCGACTGTAAAAGATAATGGTTCGCAATTAGCCATTATGGGTGATTGATGCTTTAGCTCTCATATTTATCCGTTAATCCGTTTATTTATGTTTTCTGTCTCTGTGCCGAGATGATACACACGGACAAAGATGCATTCACGTCTCATGCTCGGACTGAACGCAAGACCAAATCGTCTAAATTAGGGTGAGTACTGTATAGTCTTGTTAGTTTCGTCTCAGTTAGACCCAGCAGAAATGAAATTTGTCAATTAATTTTCCGATAAACTAACCGAACTGTCCAGAAATATGTCATTTCGTCGACAGCCATGTTTGTTTCGTTCACATACAGTGGCGCCACCAGCGGCGTGTATACAATGGCTGCCTCCTGCTGAATGATCGTTCGGATAGCCATGTGACCAGCGCTTTTGAGATGCTTGAAAGGCGCTACATAAATGCTTGTTGCATTACATTGCATGTCGCGATAGTCGTGGTTTGGGTGCTGGACTGGCAACCAAGAGGTTCGTGCTTCGAATTCTTGCCAGAGCAGAAAGATATTTCGAGACTTCTGTTCCACTTGCTCCCCTAGCTGAATCAGCTATAAAATGAGTACACCGACCGCACACCGTCAGTGGGAGGATAAGGAGACGAGGGAGATGACTGGTCACCTGCCTTCATATGCCAAGGCCAAGAAAAGTTAATTCGCTAGCACTACGAACCCATGGCTGCCCCGGACTATCTTAACCGACTCAGAGACTGTCGGTCTGAAAACTCCCGACGAGGATTTTGCAAAAAAGAATCTCGAATAGTCTCCCTGTTTATATTACTCTTGACACTATCTCTTCTGGAACCGAAAACTTCTGCCCATCGATTATGTTTTGACTGAGCGCCTGTGAATAAGCTGGTTCCCGCAACTTAGCAGTCGTCGCGCGCTGTAGAAATCTCTAGCTTGCTTACCATTACGTTTAAGAACTTTTTAACGATTACTCCCATTAGGAAATTTGTAATTCAGTCTCTTGTACTGCAAACTACTCGTGGCACTTATCGTTTTACTTAGATCCTGAGCGGACAATTGACAAATCCACAGGTCAGAGACCTTGAGTCTGCACACAGACTAAAAATTTTCTTAACAAGCTAAAAAAACTCACAGCAATCGTTCCCCGGCTGAGTTTTTTTCCTTTCACACACCAAACCGATGCGATCCGATCCGACTCGCTGAACTGGATCGGATTGGATATGTTCTGTGTAGGGTAGGCTTTAGAGAACCCCACAAAAGGGGCTTAGTATTAAATGTCCACATATTATAACGCAGAGCCTGCTGGACATTAGGCCGTTTACACCCAAGCTTAAATTAGTATTGACATCCATCCGAGAGTGTAATGAATGTAAGATTACTTTACAGCGAAAGAGCAAATCCTGGACAAAAACAACACCGCAGAACACACACGAACAGACAGACTGCAACGGACAAAGGGACTGACAGGGCAATTGGATAAATTCATACGTCTCCCCGGGGACTAATTCCTGTCTGTCCGTCTCTCAAAGCAGCAAAGAGGAAAGATAGACGATCATAAAAGAAAGCACTGAAACTTCACAAGGCTTCGCGGACGGAAACAAGAGAATGAGGAAAAGCCAAAAGACGACAAGGATAATGAAGCGGACGAGAGACAATCATTCAACAACCTGTCTTCTCTGCCTCCCTCTGTGGCATATCTCTACACTGTGTGGACCTACGTAGAAATACCCAGACAAATGAAAACTGTTCGAGCAGGAGAAACGAGAAGCGAAGAAGAGGAACAGGCAGATAAAGAGGCAGAGGGAGAGGAAAGTAGAGGAGAGGAGAAGTGGAGAGAAGAGAGGAGATGATTTTGTTCTGACTGAGAGCCTGTGAATAAGCTGGTCCCCGTGACGTGGCTTTCGCTGGGCGCTACAGAAATCTCGGAATTACGATTATGTCGAGGAGAGGAGAGGAGAAAGAGGAAGAATAATAGGAGAAGGAATAGGAAAAAGAATGGGAGAAGGAATAGGAGGAGGATAGAAAGAGGAACAAGAACTACCTAGTAATAGTAGTAGTAGTAGTAGTAGCAGCAGAAGAAGAAAATAACTAGAGAAAGATTAGTCCTTTAAGCTAGACCAGAGAGGCAGCCATCGGCATGAAGTATTTTAGCAACTTTCTTGGCCTCCGCATACAGTATGAGGGTAGGTTGCCAGCCCTCTCCCTCGCCTCGCTGCCCGATCTTCCCACCAACAGTGTACGGTCAGCGTACTCATTACAACGGCATTCGCCAGGAGGCGTAAGTGGCGCCGAAATCTCGAAGCAAATTTCTGCCCTGGAGGAGAATTGAACCTCCCACAGTTCGACTGACAATCCCGCACGCTCACCAGTACGCTATCACGCAACCGAGCAGAACAAAAATCATACGGATTTCCAAATATCGTACGTATTCTGAGGCAAAACAAATGATTCCCGACGCAAAAATGTCTCCGCTTTGATGTTTCGAACATCGGGAAAAACGAAAAACGATAATCTGCCGCTGAAAAACGATGTTTGTGCAGCGGCGATGAGAAAAAACAGACAAAGAAAGTCGAAGACTGAAAAGAAAGGACGGGCAAACATTAACGAAGATATCAAAAGGCTGTCGAAGGTCACGTGCACACGTCAGATGAAAGGAAAGAAGAAGAAAGAAGAAGTCAAGATCACTCATCGAAAGAGTCAGCCGAACAAATGCAGCAGATTAAGAAAAATAATTTAGCCCTTTTGTGAGGTTGCTAAAAAGGCGCTACATAAACAACCAGCTACATACATACAATTTATATAGCGCCCTAACCCACTGAGGCTGTAGAGAGGGAGGGGTACATGCACCGAAATATTTAACAGCCAAACAGAGCAAGTTGATGAATAGGAACAGATGCTGAACATCAATTAAACTGATAAACCATGGGCCAGTAAAATATGACGAAGATGCTGATGAATTCAAATACAAATACCGTTAAGTTAGTACTTAAGTAAGTCAAGTAGGTAAGACGAGTAAGTAAATAAGTAAACATAACATTTGTAAACATGTAATATGACATGAAGTCTGAAGTTTGAAGGAGGAATTGTGGGCAAGCTAAATAATTAAACTAAAACTAAATTATGAATTAAAATTATACTTAAAATATTTATATATACACATATACATATGAAAATACATATACAGACACATACTAGAATACATAATATAAATTATAGACAACAATATTCCACATATTGGCTTTATATGTCTTACAAAAAAAGCCCAAAAGTGGGACTTACAAAGCCCATATGTGGAATATTGTCATACTTTTTCCATGTGAGATTGCTGTTGGCGACACACACACACAAACATAAACATATATATATATTACATACACACATACATAATATATACATACACACAGATATGTGCATACATACCCATAACATACACACATACATCCATAATACATCCATACATACATTCATGCATACATAAATGTCTAAAACACATAACTCACAATGCAATTCTATCTCTGACAAAAACCTACACGCATTCGCAAAGATTAGAAATCATGAACGATTGACCGATGGTGAACGGCTGTACGACAGAATCATCAATTAGACCGACTATCTACGTAAGGCTGTCGCGCCTCCTTATTGCAGCTGTTCAAGAAAGACAAACAAGAAATTCAATTTTTACACAGATTTCCGCCTAATTGAAAACCGCGAGTGTCATCAGGCATGCAATGCATTAGCTTAACAAAGCACCAATTTTCCTGCGATCATTCAAACTGCATTCACGAAACGTCATCAGCAACAAAATGGCCAACAATTCCTGGCAAATTCTGATCACAGATTTGGTTCTAAACCGAGCAGCAACAGTAACATTAGAACGACAAGTAATGACTACAATTCGTATTAGCACCGTTAAGTAGCAGGCAACTTCTTGGGTTAATACGATGATTCCTCACTAAGTCGAAGGACATATGGCGTGATAACAGATGCATTACTAACTTATTTACGTAATACCTGACAATGAAAAGTAACGTATTTTGCTGCAGCATCACATGCATCGAGCCATTTCTGTGGTTCTTTACGGAGTCACCTGTAGCAGTAACAGTGCAGTAGCAGCGTAACAGAATGGTGTAACAGAACAGCGTAACAGTAACAGCGTAACAGTAACAGGGGTATAACAGTAACAGGTGTGTAACAGTAACAGGGGTGTAACAAGGGTGTAACAGTAACAGCATAACAGTAACAGTAACAGCATAACAGTAACAGTGTAACAGTAACAGCATAACAGTAACAGCATAACAGTAACAGTGTAACAGTAACAGTGTAACAGTAACAGTGGTCAGCAACTGCACAGTTGCAGGAAGTGTTCAGAAGAAGTGATATCCAAATAACACAATACAACGCAGCACGGTTGCATGGTGTCTATTGTTGTGCAGAAGAGAGTGATCTACTTAACCGACAGCACGCTAGCTCTGTAATCCAACGATTGCGTGTTCGCACCTGCTGAGCAGACTCCATGCAACGACCCTGGACAAGTTGTTTGCACAAATTTGTTTCACACAAATTCAGATGTACTGACATATGATAAATAAACAAACAAATAAACAAACAAACAAATAAATAAATAACACCTTGGTTATGCTTTCTCATGGGATTGCGCTTATTTACATGAACCCAATTTTTCACAATCATGTGATTTTCTTGCATGATTGCACTTTCTCTTACGACAATACTTTCTCACGCAAAGACACAAACGTATCAGTACAGTTGTTCACTATTTTATTTAGCTGAATATTCGAGGACCAACCTGCTAGGACCATTCATGAAATTGTTTTCCAGCGATATATATTCTCGACTGCTTTTGTAACCCGGCTCTGGAATCGACCCAAGAAAATATCCGCCGTGTTCCGGAATTCCCGACATAAGCGATTCATGATCCAGTTTCTAAAAACGCATAATCAAGTTAGCTAAATGAATTGAACAAAAGACTTGTAAGCTGCGTATGTATGTATATACATATTTACGTATATACATATATGTATTTAGATACTTACTATAGCACCTTCTAAGTAACTCACTACAGTACCTTTTAAGTACCTCACAATAGCCCTGCCTACGCCAACCTAAATGATATTAAAGCCATTAAGAACAATACGTTATCAATAAGCAAACAGCGCTTAGATAACTAGAGGCGTCACCACTGCCGGGCTCCCGCAGATACGGAGAGTCCAACTGACGGATTCCCACCCAGAGATTACAGTAGGCGCCATGTTCAGAGCTCCTGGACAAGGCAGCATGGAGAAGGGTAGCAGTGACAAGCAGTGACAAGTTACAATTACAACTGGTGACAGACACATTCAATGAGGTTAGTAAGACAACAGAAACACAATTATGTCACCCAAAACTGCACCCCATTCCCTGGGGTGACCCAATCACAGGTTCCCAAACAAACCCGCAGACAGCATTATAATGAGATCCTTGTAAAATATTATAATTAAACTAAACTAAAGACCCTGACGTCTCAGTGACTAAACACACACCTGACTATACTGTAGAAACGTGTTCCTCATCGCTACGACGTCGGAAGGTGCGGAATAGTTTCCGGGCAACTGGGGCGGGCCATCAGAATAATACCGGGGTGACGTCGTCTGGAGATGGTTCGTGGGTGGCGACATCATGTGGCTCATCGTCTCCCGGGCGGGTGACATTGGCATTTGGCTGGGGTAACCAGATGAAGGTATACACATTGAAGTTGCAACGGGCGAGAGACCTAGACCCGCCGTTGGGCCTTCATCTGCCTTGGAATGAACCGGAGGAGCAGAGGGTGGAGCTGATGGGGCGGAAAGCCCCGTTTCCCCTTCAGAACTGGTCTTTCCTTGGACGTCCTGCTGAAGAGAAAACGGAACTATACAAAAACCCCTTTGTTATTCAATCTTTATTAAATCTAGCATGAAACTACCAAGATGCTACTGATGAACTTTTCATTATAATAATAATAATAACAACAACAACAACATCATCATCATCATCATCATCCCACTTGAGATACTGCCCATTCTAATCAAAAGGCCGCATAAACGGGATGCACAATATCATAAATGGCAGAAGCAAAGGAGGCGACGATGATGACAACTAGTGACTGACACAGTCAACGAAGTTAGTAAGACAACAGAAACACAATTATGTCACCCAAAATTGCAGCCATTCCCTAGGGTGACCCAATCAGATTCTGCCCCCACACCTCCCAACTGTGTCTTGATATGCTCCAATAATCCTCAAAGCCATCATTCGCCCCTGCCCATCACCTCACGGTCCCCCACCCCCCAGAGAGTTTTGTGGGGCATTTGTCCACAACAAATTGGGCAACACTCGTTACCTTGCACCTGTTCAGGTAACACAATGGAAGTCCAATAACACTGAGGGGGTACATTTCTTTCCCCTCAATTGGTGTATGTAATCATCCCCCCCCCCAGAGACCACAGGCTTTCATTAGGAAAAGTGTAAACTCATATTCTCCTGACAGGGTGTGTGCACAGCCTCATGTTTACATTGACTGGAATTAGCACTAAATAATAATCTACTACACTGGCTGAAATAGTTATTATTGTTATTGTTATTATTATCATTTTTATAATCATCATCATTATCATTGTTATTATTATTATTATCATTATTATAATCATAATTATAATTATCATTATTATTATTATTACAATGTATTAATATTTATGTGCTTCACTATCAAAAGACAAAGCAGAAATCAATAGCACTAAGCAACTCTGAACTAGAATTACAAGCTGTAATGAACTGCATTGGCAAAAATAGTCATAATTATTAGTTATAAATCACATACTATGCTCATTAAAATAGTTAACTAGTGCTAAAATCTCTGCCAAGATTAAACATACTTTGAGCCATAAATCTATTAACAGCTAACCTTTGACACAAGTGTGGCTCTGTAAATGGCCAGCTGTTTAAGATATTCTTTCTTGGCCACTTCCATTTGTCTTTTGTAAAACTAGGAGCAAAAATCAGATAGATTAAGTAAAAACCAATAAATTCGTAAAGCAATATATCTACTTGTTTATCAAGAGCGATTACCATCTTTTTCACATAAAATCATCTAATTGCTGAATCAATATTTCTACAGTCTTTGCTGAAAGCAACATTTCTTTATCATACAGAATTAGCAAATTGTTAATGCAACATTTCAACAATCTTTTTTTAGGAGGAACATTCCTTTTTCAACACGTTTCACAAGAACGCCATTTCAAAGAAGGCTAATCAATCTATGACGCGATTTTGTGTAGATAAAATCCCAGTGAACCTTCGAAAACAAATGACAACGCCATGTTTTCCCGTTTCTGAAGACGCATTTACCCAAGTAAAAGCTCCACGACGAAAATTGAGGGTATATTAAATGACCACAAGCAATCTAGAAAATTTTCTTTGGGTCAAGATTGATGACTGGCTTTCTAGGAAACACTATACCGAGATTGTGAAAACAAACTTGCCAAATTTATCGACAGACCGAACACGATAAATTGACTGCTATCTAACACTCCAGAGTGTTATGAGCAGTTTTCTGATGACACTAATAGCCTAGCTCTTCGTCTCCGAAATGTGCACTTCTTTGTGATAGTAAATATTAAATCATTCTGCACAAAGTGTAGTTGGAGTTCCATTTAGCTGACGTGGATAAACACTTGAAGGAAAACCAGTGTTGAATCAGATAAATCAAAACCCCTCCTGTGTTATCATGCGCACGTTATAAACTTATGTAATAATAAAAATAAGTTTAAGTTTGTTGGACAAAGGAACAGTGACAATAATTAAAGGCAAAAATTTGACAATTTAAAATTCTGGCTAATCCTACAAAGTTTTCTTACCTACTATGGACTGATTACCTTCTTACTTGTATACCACATTCCAAATTCAGGTATGGTATAAGTGAATCAAAGCTTTCTTTGATTAGTTCACTCTGTACTGGTGAATAAACTGAATTTATAACAATAATAACGATAATGATAAACAAACACACACACACACTCACACACACACACACACACACAATGCTCAGTAGTGTGATATGGGGCTAATTCTTGGACCTTGACCCATATAGTTTTGATGCATAGCCTTGTTTATTGCTGTAAAACTGCAAGAAGAGTTTACCTGGTACACCAATTTTACATTTGTCTGTGCACGTGTGTGTGTGTGTGTGTGTGTGTTAACAGCCCTCAGAGATGCAGAAATGTGGCTGCAGTGTGTATGCAGTTTTACACCACTGGTGAATAAATATGTTAAAGCCTACCTCTACAGCTGCTTTTTCCGCTAAGGCTTGGTTGTTTACATTACACTACAGTTTACTCAACTTGAATCAAGCAAAACAAATTAGCAAACGAACAGAGTGCACATACACATGCCTACAATTCCTCACTCAGCCGATGGACACATGGCATGTTAACAAATGTCTTACTTACTTAGTTACTACTTAATAGTTATTGAATGAGAAACTCGCCATTTTTAAGCCAATTGGAGAAATAATCAAGCAGTGCAGAGAAACACAACATTGGCTTTTATTCTGAGAAAAATGTGTTCAGCTGTCAAGGACAGTGAAACCTCAAAAGAGCAAAGCTGCAGGGTCCGCACACAACATCTGCATCGTTTTTCAACTGCCATGGAAAATCACCAAAGTACCTGCACAAATGTTAGCAATGCTGCGTCTGAAAAAGTAGTGCTGTCAGGGTAATGTAATCAAGCTTCGTAATTTCATACCAGATTGAAGCTACCGGTATCTAACGGGGCCTTCTGTTCAAGCAGCCACATTTCTGAACCTCTGAGGGACATTAACACACACGCACGCATGCACGCACGCGAGCACACGCACACAATGCTCAGTTGTGTGATATGGGGCTATTTATTGGATCTTGACCCATATAGTTTTGAGAGGTTCTTACATACATAAATACATACATACATACATACATACACATACATGAATACATACATAAATACATACATACATACATCCATACATACATACATACATACAAACACACACACACACACATTGCTGAGAAACAGGGAGCCAGAGCTTGCCATGAAGTAAGATGAATCTTGGTTACGCATGCTGAAGCAAGGTTTTACTGTAGACATACACATACCAGAACAGTGAGAACTAGGCTGGCAAAACAAGGAGTTGCAAGCTGGTAACAACATAATTGAGCCAAATGGACACTGGGTGCCAAAACTTTCAACCAGCTGAGTATTTAAAAAAAAATCACACAGCACGTAAGATAATTTGTCTCTCGTTCTGCCTGCGTAAAGGGAGTGTATTATAATAATAATAACAATAAGACAATTTATATAGCGCCGTAACACGGCCGAGGCCGAAGAAAAGGGCGCTGTACATAAGTTCAGGCGACAATAGAAAATTAACTACAGTCATACGATATTGTAACAGCAGACATTACAGCAGCACCCCTTTGAGAGATACTTAGAAAGACACACTGTTTTCAACGGTATGTTATAGGCACACACACACACACACACACACACACACACACACACACACACACACACACACAAGACATACATACATACATACATATGTACTTGAATACATTCACAGATACATACAAAAACATACACAACATATACATACATAAATACATACAAGCACACATACATACGTACTTGCATATATACATAGATACATACATACATATATATACACAAATACATAAATATATATGTTAAATCCTTCATGGTCAGTCAGTAAGGGGCAAAATAAACAATAGAACCGTTTGTCAGCTTGTATAGTCTATAAACTTTTCAGTATAGTTACAATGCATTTGAACAAATAACTCTTAACACAGACTCTTTTGCATTCGTTGTTTTTAATATTTTTTAAATTTTTGTTTTATTAATTTAAAATTAATATTTTATATTTTCCGGCGGTACCATGTGACTATGCAGTCAATCCTTTTTTGATCTGTTAACATGTCTCATTAAATGAAGGTGCTATATGAATGTCCAGATGCACACACATGCATACACACATGCATAGCTGGTACACATTCATTTATTTCATTTTATTTACTTGTTTACTTTACGTCTTATTACATCTGCATCGTCGGTAAAGCTGATGATTGTGCACAAACAACTTGTACAGGGTTGTTTACATATGGAGTCCACTCAGCAGGCTCGAACTCGTGGCAATCGTTGGCTTACAGACCCAGCGCGCTACCTCAGCCCACCATGCTGCCTATGTCTGCTTTAGAGCAACGAAAGTGTCTGCAGCTGTTAGACTTTACTCTGGGATGTAGTGTGTCAGTTTGCGAGAGAGACATAGTAAATCATTCATTTCGTCGGAGCAACGTAGAGCTGCGGTTGTTAATGTCCGTTTCATGTTCGTCCAATTATCACAACACAGCACAGGGCGACTGCTAACTAGCTCTCTCCTTCTCTCGCTCGAAACCTCAGATATACCCCTTCATCCCAACGCTGCACCCTATAGGATGGATGGATGGGTGGATGGATTGATGAATGGATGGGTGGATGGATGGATTGATGGATGGATTGATGGATGGATTGATGGAGGGATTGATGAATGGATGGATGATTGATGGACGGATGGATGGACTGATGGATGGATGGACTGATGGATGGATGAGTGAACCTAAAAACTACTAAAGCTCTGCTTGCAGCTGTTGCAACGACCACACGCCTGTACTGTTCGTATAACTGGCAGCATATAACAGACCAGTGGTTCTCAAAGTGTGGTATGGGGACACTGGGGATCCGTGATGGGGACCCTGGGGATCCCTGATGGGGACCCTGGGGATCCGTGATGGGGACCCTGGGGATCCGTGATGGGGACCCTGGGGATCCGTGATGGGGACCCTGGGGATCCGTGATGGGGACCCTGGGGATCCGTGATGGGGACCCTGGGGATCCCCGAGACCATTTCAGGAGGTCTGCGAGGTCTTAACTATTTTCATAGTTGTTATTTTGTCATGAATTAAAACATTATTTCTCAGTTTTAAAAGATATCAACAGACAAGACCAACATAAACAACAGTTCTTTCGGGTCCTTGATAATTTTTAAGACCGTAAAGGGGTCCCGAGACATCGAAAAGTTTGAGAACTGTTGCCAAATAGACTACTGCAAAATAAATACTATTGGTACTATTGCATCTGCTACTGCTGCTTCTACTACAGCTGCCATAATTAACACCACCACCACTAACATCACCACTAACACCACTACCACCATTAATAATAATAATCACAATCATCATCAGTATCGTTATCACCTCTACCCATAACTGAGTCTCCTGTGGTGACACAAAGCAACAGTTTTGACAACACTGTAGCCTTCAGAGAAATGCATCTGCTTGTTCTACCATAAACGGAAGGCAACTATTTGGCAAAAGTTTACAGGGTTTCTCATCATGTTCCATAATATTTTGCAGATTGACCTACATTTTTAACGTCATCGTCGAGGCTGTCCCACATCGAAGCGACGATCTTTGAGACGTCGCCAAATGTCGCGCTTGGGTTCTGACTTTTGATGGCTGCCTGAGCATTTCGGAAAAACAGCGAGTAAGCAGACACCGGCCTAAAAAACAGGAAAGAAAAAACTGTAATTTCCCTGGACAAATAGCAAGTACACAGACATCAGCCCAATAAAACATGAAAGAAGAAACTAACTTCACTGGACAAAAAGAAACTATGCAGATGTCGGCCTAAAACAGATGGAATGAAAAAGAAACTTCAACTTCACTCGAAAAACAGACGGCCTGCCAACACCGGCCCAAAATTAAAGGAAAGAAAAAAATTTCACAGGAAAAATAGCGATTATTCAGACACAAACCTAAAACAATTGGACAGAAAAAGAAACTGCAAGTTCACCTAAAATAGTTTTTGTATGTGATGCAGCGTATATATACGCATATATCCCACACACGCCTTTGCAGCTATATATATATATATATGCATATATAGATGCAATGTATATATATATATAGATGCAATGTATATATATACATACATATATATAGATGCAAAGCATGTGTCTATGTATATATATACATACATATATATAGATGCAAAGCATGTGTCTATGTATGTATATACATACACATATATAGCTGCAAAGCATGTGTGTGTGTGTGATATACGTATATTTATGTATATATATTATATAATACATATATACACATGTATACATATAACGACTAAGCCACGTGTAGCCGTGGTCTCTGGTCCATTTAGTACAGTTAGACGGATATCTTTGGATAACCCCACTGACTTGACGTAGCGCTCGTGAATAAGCTGGTGCCCTGCGCTTAGCTTTTAAGTATTGCTTTAGAAATTTCGAGTTTACGGTTACGATTATAGATGAAGCGAGCAAGTGAGAAACGCGTCGCTTCGCTGATATCACGTTCCCGAAAGCGTGGTTACCCAGAAGCCCCTACGATGTCCCTTTGTAAGGCTGCTAAAATGAATTCCCGCCAACGCAGCCCAGTCTTTCGAACGTTACTTTGTACGGGTGCATTGAATTAAGTCAACATTTCGTCTGCTCGACGATTCCATCGCTCGACGATTTCTACGGCTGCTGTGAAAACAAAGACAGCCATTGCGCTTTTGTGAGGCTCTTGTAAAAGTGCTATATAATCTCCAGATAGGAATACGCATACACTGAACGGGTTCTTTGTGATTGGTCCACATTTCTGACCAATTGGATTTTGACGAATCTTTTCCAACAGATAATGACAGGGACCGTCGAAGTGACCATCTACTGATGGCTTGTGTACTATGGTAACGGCGCTATAGAAGTTTTCAGATTAAATTTGATTGACATTTAAACATAGTCTTTGGTCTTGCGGATTGGGACAACAGGTTCTGTCCAATGGACTGTGCTTTTGCGGTTTTGCATAGAAATGACTTTATGCTTTATAATGGCACTACTGAAGTTTACAATTATTATTATTATTATTATTCCAATTTTAACGTTATTATTATTATAATTAATTATTATTATTAATTAATATTATTAATTATTGTATTATTATTATTATTATATTGCAATTTTAATAAGTTATTATTATTATTATTTCAATTTTAATAAGTTATTATTATTATTATTATTATATTGCAATTTTAATGTTGTTGTTCTTGTTGTCTGTTGTTGCTGCTGCTGCTGTTGTTGTTGTTTCTGTATTTATCAGGCGCCAATATCTAGGGAAAAATCAATTGATTGTCGCAGACAGCAATTGCGAGTGAATGACTTGCTCAAGATCGCTGCACATTAACCGCCTCAGGGGATAAGTCTTGAACTCGTAATCTCCGTGTTACAAGCAGAGCGCTTGAACCAATCGGCTACTGCGTCATTCAGTCAGAAAAGCTTAGATTAGATTAACCGATACTGCATTTTTGCCTCCCCAAACTTTTGCTAAATAACATTCGGCAACAAACCAGGTCAGGTCAAGTAAAGTAAGGTCAGGTCGGATAAGGTCATCACTCATTAACAGTCGTCAGAAGGAGGAGCCTGGCTTGAATGACATTTCTAACATCCGGATATTGTGTAATATATTGTTCACATTTCATTGTAACTAATCATTTATATAGCACCACTTAACATCTTCTCTATTGGACTGATCTTCCAGGTATTGAAATATTTAGGCAGAGTTTTGGTGTATCATTGGTTTGATGCCTCTTGCAATAGGTATCGCGGCTCTATGGAAGTTGATAATTAATAATTAATTAATTAGTATTCTTTTTTACACGAGATAGGAATAATACCTTAGGTGGTGAAAAAATTTGTCCGGAGACAGTAATGTTATTCTATTTAATTTATATAATTATTATTCACCTGGCTTAAATGACATCTGTACACTTACCAGCAGAATACATAATACGGCATGCACCCTCACAAGGACCACTCGGAACAAGAGGACAATATACACAATTATTGTGCCTCCGTAGTAATCTTCTCGCACTCATTCCAAATTGATACAGAGTAAGATACAGCTGCGACCATTTCGCGAACTCATGTTTTCCGAGATTCGTCATCATTTTGTGCAATCCCCAAAGACGAGTTTCCTGTTGCAAATATTCACCTCCTTTAGGCAAAACGCGTCGGGCGGACAATCAAAGCAAAGACTTCTGATGAAAGTAACGTAGCCGCCTAATAACAAGAGGAAATAACCGAACTATTCGCTTAATGATGACGTAATTATGACGTACTTCTGCGGTTCGTTCGGATCTTTCCGCTTACGTCTCTTCGGCGATCTCGCCTTTTTGTTTGGCAGCCTCGATACGGCGGAGTGCGATGTGTTGAAGCCGTTCATCTTGAGACTCTGCTGGACCTGGAAGAAGCAACTTTTCCCGTCAAGAAACAAAGACTGAAAGGTGCTTCTGCTTTTGTCAAATGCAAAAACAACAACCGTCCAAACAAGAAACGACTCTAATATCAAAGGCTGTTGACCTGATTGCGGCTTGGCTTTGATGCGCCACCGACTGAAGCCTGGTGCATTAGACACCGGTGCATTAGAAGTTACTAATTATTAATTAAATTATCAAATGAGATTCTGCATCTGAATGGAAACATAAAATTATATATCAGAATTTGAAATTTCAAAGAATGGGAGAATTTTGTGTATATTAGGATGGAAGCAAAAAGAAAGTAAACCCATATACCACAAGTGAGACGTAGGGGAGGCATCCATTTCTTTTCTTTAGGTGCTTGAGCCGGCAATGGTAAAAAATCCCACGGTCCTGGACACAGGGCCAGTGCATCACAGGACTTACCGTTTACTTCCCAGCTTACGCCGGTATGTGTGTGTGTGTGTTTGAATTTCTCTGTCTGTAGACGACGACGATGATGATGATGATTATGATTACAATGTTAAACAGTTACAACGATGGAGGTGATGATGCTGGTAATGATGAAATCGATGATGATGATGGCGATGATTATGATTACAAAGTTAATCGGTTATAATGGTGGAAGTGATGATGATGGTAATGATGAAGTCGATGCAGACGCAGGTGACGATGCAGATGATGATTTATGATGATGGTGATGATGATGATGATGACGACGACGATAACGACGATAATGATGGTAAAATTGTGTCCTAATGGGTTATTGCAATAGATTCGTAATGAAGACGACTTGGCATCTGGCTTAAGTGGACAATGAACCAAATGACCAGTGTCCATCCAGCTGACTGACCCAACTTCTCCACTTCCTCCCCCTTCCTCGCCTCCCACTCTTCCACTTAATCCTCCTGCGCCCTCGTTTTCTCTGCCTCCCCATTCCGCGTCTCTCCTCTTCTTCCTCTTGCCCTCCTGTTATTCCTCTCATCCTCCTTGCCTTTATCAGCTCCTCTTACTCATCCCTTACTCCTTCATGGCCTTTATCCTCCTACTCCTCTTTCTTCTCTTCCTCCTCTCCTTTTTCACCTTTCTCCTCCTCTCCCGTCTCCTTCTCCTCCTTATGACGTCTCCTTCCCCTTCCACGTACACCTACTCCCTCTTCCATTCCTTCTCCTCCTCGTCCTCCCTCCTCGTTCTAGTCATCCTCCTCCTTCCTCCTCTCTCATTCCTCCCCTGAGACAGGGCTATTCTAAGGCACAGCCAAGTCTTACTAAAGAATGTTCATTAGTTCAAACTGCGGAAGGAATTAGTCGTCCGCACATGATTCCAATTATTCTCTCTCTCTCTCTTCCTCCTCTCCCCTGCCCTCCCAAACCCCCCATCCGCCTAATAACTTATATAGCGCCCGTCAGCAATTGCCAAAAGCAACTGGTTATTATTTATTAGTGACTTGAGCGCAAAAAAGCCCAGAAAAAACACAGGGGCCGTGATTTATGGGCCGCGCTGGCACTACAGACAAAATGTTTCACTCCCCAAAAAACCTAATGTCAAAATATCATCCAATTCAAAAGCAGTGTCAGTCTGCACAAGACGAAATGGAGCTTCAGTATGCATGCATTCATGTATATATGTGTGTATGTACGCATGTATCGGCATGCAAACATGTATGTCTATGTATGTATGTATGTATGTATGCATGTATAATGTCTGTGTATGTATATATACACTGTGTCCGGAAAAATTCCAAGGCTTTGCGGTAAATATGAAAATAATTAGTAAACATTAATCGATTTTTAAAATTCCAAAAACAGTTTAATCCTGAAATATATAATTACCAACAAAATTCTTTGTAATTTATTAACTGCCCCCGTTTAAAATTACGTCACAGTGACGTATTTGAATTTTATATTTTGTAAAGAAAGTTGCTAGAAAAATAGCGTTCAGCGAGGAAGACAAAATTGTTATAAAATTTTTACGCCAAAACAACAATTATAGTGCAAATAATATTTCAGGATTAAACTGTTTTTGGAATTTTAAAAATCGATTAATGTATAATGTCTATGTATGTATATATGTCATATTTACCGTAAAGCCTTGGAATTTTCTCCGGACACAGTGTATATGCATGTATAATGTCTATGTATGTATAATGTCTATGTATGTATGTATGTATGTATGTATAATGTCTATGTATGTATATATGTATATATGTATGCATGTATAATATCTACGTATGTATGTATATAAGATTATGTGTATTCATGTACTTACTATAGAAGATTTATGACCCCTCTTTGCACTGAGGCCCACTAATTTTTTTAGATGAGCAGAGAGCAACGCTGAGAGGTTCTCAAGGGCGCTATATAAATTGTCAGACAGATACATAAACGTGTACTAGCAGTTGGTCCCAGACGCCAGCTGACATGTGCACACTCTTAAGGACAATGTCTGAAAACAGCAGACACTAATGTAGCATGACATCAGAATGCTCAGAAAACCTACTGTCAGAAATAAAGTGCAGCTGTAATTAAGCACCTTGCTTAAAAGGTGCTATATATATATATATGTCTAGATACACACATACATACATACATAAATATATGCATACATACACAAACATACATACATATATATACATACATACACACAAACATACATATATACATATATACACACATACATACACACATACATATATGCATACATACACACAAACATACATACATATATGCATACATACACACATACATACATACATATAGGCATACATACACACATAAATATATTCATACATACACACAAATATACATAAACATACATACATACATATATACATACATACATATATATACATATATGCATACATATGCACACATACATAAATACATAAACGAATACATTCACACGTACATACAGTCACTGTGACCGTTAACAGCAGTTAGACAAAACAGTCTTCCGGCAGATGACAGCGAATACTTCAACACCACACAATTTATGTCTTTGAGTGTCCTAGCAACAGTGTCTACTGTTAGCAGACATTTCTTTCAAGAGTGTGTACCTACAATGAGTAGCGAAGGCGATGCGGCCACTTTAGAAACACAGTAACCGCATTCACTTAGGTGGAAAATATGACATTCACACGAGTCAATATTTACCCACGGCCCAGTTTACATTCAACCCACTCGACGGAGCAAGGCGGCTGTAAAGGGGAAGACACGGCCCCCACCACTTTGCCTCCTCCCTGAATACGGGGCCAACACCGCACAATAAAGCACTACTCGGGGCCGTTCCATGTTTACTCCAAATGTGCTCGGGGTACACTCCGTTCAGGTCTGACATAGGTAGTTTCTGGAACAGGAGCAGGTGCAGTAATGACCTGCTGTTCCACTGCTGCTCCGAGCATGTTCGAAGCATTCTCGAAGTAAACATCATTTCGAACTGGAACACGAGCGAGCAGAGTAAGCACTCAGCACAGTAAGCAGAGTAAAGTATGGAATGGCGGAGAGAAGTACCGGTAGTTTGATTTAACAGGAGCTATTATTTTACGCAAAAGAGCATGGCATACAATTTGACCAAGACGTAGAGGACGAAAAAATGGAGAACGCTAAATATATTACATTTGCTGATAAAAAGCCATGTTTCACGATGGTAATAAACTGAACCTTCCAAGGTGGAGCCAGTTGTCCAAGCATAAGCAAGTAACCAGCGTCAGTTTGCACCCGATTTATGCAGGCCTGAACGAAGTGAACACAGAACATGCTCCGAACACTGTCCGATCTACATGGACTTCCTGCTCTTATTCCAGGCCTAAAGGAGCAAACACCGAGTACGCTCAGAGTATACTCCAAAGTACATCTTCTACCCGCTCGTGTTCCAGGCCCGAACCGAATACACTCCGGGCATAGCCCGAACAAGCTCGGCACAGACAGCGCCCAGTATAGCACCTCTTATCGCATCTTGGGGCCAATCTCGAATAAGGCACCCCAAAAATGAAAACAGGCCGACCTAGCGAGGAGAGAGGAAGAGAGCTTCCACGGCGACTGCCGAGTTCAGAAATCGTTCGCCATAAACAAAGTCTTTAATCAAAACTTGCCAGCGTTATCCACTCAAGTCGAAAATTACTTGTTTGGTATGTGAGTGCTGTAATGGCCTTTCTCAAAAGCTTCGGCAGTCGCCGGTGGCCACAAGATCGGTCACACCGATGGCCAATCCGTCGACTGATTAAATCAAATATTATTCAGGCTGATATATAGTCTTATTTGTCTCTTGGCAAATCGTATTTTGTCTCGAAAGTGTGTTTCCGGATCCGTGTTCATTATGGCCGAAACGCTGTTAGTCAGTCAGTCAGTCAGTCAGTTGGTCGCTGGCGCCATCTATGCGATAAAATATTCCCGACGTCTCTGCTAACTCGCATGAAATTAGATTCGTCATTCGTAATGCAGCGAATGTTTTTGTGTCTAGATTAGTGCAATTCGCCGACGACTTAATAACGCTGTCTAGAACAGTCTCAGAATCCGTCTTTCAAAAAGCACTCAGGCCGAAGAACGAATGACCCGAAGCAGAAATGAACCAGAGAACAAACCAAGAACAAAAGAACGAATGAACCAAAGAACGAATGAATGAAAGAAAGCACGCATCAAAAACGCTTTCGAACAAATAGAGAAATTCCGTGTCCAGTGGTCAAGTGCTATTTCTTGTGCTAATTCACAAAGGTCTGGGGTTTGAATCTGGATGCCATCAGTTAAGCTAATTCGTTATCTAGACGTTCGGCACAATGGTCTATCGGAAACGCGTTTGGTCAATGATCATGCGGTTGCGGGTTCGACTCCGTGTAACGACCCTGGGCAAATTGTTTGCACACACCGTGCTTCTGTCACCAAGCAGTATAATTTGGTACTGGCATAAGCCGGGAAGTAAATGCAAGTCCAGCGATGCATTGGCCCCGTGTCCAGGACATTGGGATTCGTCCATTACCGGCTCAAGGGCCTAGAAAAGGATATGAGCGCCTCGCCTACGTGGATATGGGATACTTTACTTATCTATTTTACTTTTCTTATCTAGACACTTAATATAGCGCCTTTTATTCACTGGCAAAAGCGCTGCCTACGCTAGCCTGAATGACGTTAAAGTAATTAAGAACAAAATCTTCTTCACCAACGGTCACCAGAGGCGGGGTCCCACAAAGATGCGATTTGGGTGAAAGACGCGAGTCAGATGGTGCTGGAAGCGATTCAGCTAGGAAAAAAGGTTATTCAGATGGCAAATGGATATGATTCAGAGAAGCAACTGAGTCGCTTCAGTGAGTCAATAAATTCAAGGATTCTTAACACGAAGCACACATACACACATATATATACATACATATATACATACATACACACGTACATACATACAGAAAAACTCACACATACACATACATACATACATACACAGAGACGATTCAGAGGAGGAAGGATTCAATTTAGTGGGTCAGTTCAATGATTCTTGACACAATTTCATCCACCCCACGCACAGCAACCCAAACAGACAAACCATCATCACCTGTTGCTGCTGAGTCTGGACGGAGGAACCAACCTCCGCAGCCGAAGACGGCGTCGCTTCCTCCACCTGACTGACGGGCGACGAGTTGGTGGACCCTGCGGACGACACGACCCCCTGCTGCTGCTGCTGCCATCCGGGAAACGACGGCCCCACCGGCCGGCACTGGGAATGATCAGGACCAGGTGAACCGTAGAAGAACGTCTGCCGATCCGCGACGCCTGGTGCCAAGGACGTCACGCTCGAGTAGTTACCGAACGTGGCAGCATCAAAAGCCCCGTCGCAGAAGACGCTGTTCGAGTCCTGTATGTCGGGAATTTCGAAAGTCTGCGGAGGAAACTTGGGCTCCTGAACCAAATGCTGCATTTCGCTGCTGCTGCTGCTGTTGAGCGAAGAGCCCATCGGAATGGAGTAAGGCTGGCGGTAGAGCATCTGCTGGAGATGCGCAGGACCCGGAGGAGGAGGAGGAATTCCGGGCTTCGGAAAGCATCCGTCGCTCAGCATCATTTGGCCGGGTCCTCCGTAAGAAGCGGCGATCATTTCGTCGTAGTTACGCTTCAGACATTTCTGAAATAATACGTTACAGGTAAGTACCGCAGTCATCATAATTGTAATTGCAAATTTATAAAGTGCCTCTTCAGAGAAACTCTTCCGAGGTAAGAATAAATCAGTATCTAGGCAAGATAATACTGAAGAGGTAAGCACGAATACTCAAGAGGTAAGTATGCATACTCCAGAGGTAAGTATGCATACTCAAGAGGTAAGTATGCATTAGTATAGGTAAGGCAATACTCAAGAGGTAAGTATATATACTCAAGAGGTCAGTATGCATTAGTATAGGTAAGGTAAAACCAACATGCTCAAATGTTTAAACTAATACATTTCAGATAAGGATGCATTAGCAATTCACTGTTATTCAAGGTGACAATCCAGTATTCTAAATTAGAATACAAGAGGTACAAATGCATCAGGGTAAGCAAGATGGCCTTCAGGTACTGAGCCAGAAGAGAAAGACGGCTCAAGTCTTCCGCTCCATTTGCGTCCACCAGCCAACTCAGCTATTGATTCTGTTTTGACTGAGCGCCTGCGGATAAGGTGGTTCCGGCAACTCAACTTTCTTCGGGTGATGTAGAAATCTCGGGTCTACGATCTACATGACTGTACACTGTCAGTGGGAAGATCAGATGACGAGGGAGAGGACTGGCCACCAGCCCTCATATGCCGAGGCTAAGAAAAGTGAAGTGTCTAACACTTCATATCCATGGCTGCCCCTCGGCGCTAGCTGAAGGGACTGCACCTCTTCTTCTTTCCTACTCTTCTAGCCCTTGTCTACTCTTCAGATCCAACTCCAAACACCACCCACCACAGCCCTCTGCCTGCGTGCCTGCCTGACTCTTGGATCTTATCCTGGAACAGAACACTTCTTGCCTATCGATTTTGTTTTGACTGAGCCTGCGTGACTCTTGGATCTTATCCTGGAACAGAACACTTCTTGCCTATCGATTTTGTTTTGACTGAGCGCCTGTAAATAAGCCGGTTCACGCGACTTTGCTTCCGTTGGGCGCTGTAGAAGTATCGAGTTTACGATTATGATTGCTTAGGAAAAACGTGAGAAATATCTGAGATATAGTGATGGATAGGCCTTCTTGTCTGTTTTGATTTAATAGGACGTGGAATGACCCTGTTGTCTTTTGACCTCTAAGCTGTTTGACCTCAATATTTAAGTCTCAGAGCAACTCTGCTCCAATTCAAATAAGCTTCTTCACAAGAGGTTTGTTGTTAGAGCCTTCTTATAGCCTGTAAAATGGCAGCTATTCAAGATATTTCAAGTATTTCGAAGCTGCCCGAGTAAACACGACTCACTGAGTCAATAAAACTCAAGGGCAATGCCTTGTCGGCCCGTAAACCAAAGATCAAATACAAGTAAACGCATCGAAAATAAAGCAGAGCACATGACTCTAGGCATTTAATGTTTAACTGCACTCGTTCGCATGCAAGAGTAAAATAATAAAACGTGAGGACTGGTAAACATCGTGCTTCTTAAGCCAGTGAAAAAGCTAAGTGTATCATAATTATTTTTCATAGAGCTAGAAATGTTAGTATACTGGGCCAGTACGCAGGGTACGAATTTTAGTGGTAAAAAAGAAGTAACTTCTTCCCCTCCCTGCCCGTTCTGATAATTTCTCAAGACAATATGCTCCTGCTCAGAGGCTTTTTCCAACCACATATCGCATCCCATCAGGACGTAAAACCAAGGCCGAGAAAATGAAGTCTTTACCGCTTTCTGACGGAACAGATGTTGCCTTCAATTTATGTTGCTGCACGTGGTATGCTGCTAATGGTTTAGCTCAGCATGACGTGTAGTATATACGTAGGGAGGGAGCGACAGAAGAGGCCCATATAGATGTACCCGTATGTTTTTGCATGTGTGTGCTCTATGTGTGCGCGGGTGCTTGTCAGCGTGCGTGTGTGTTTGTACATACAGCACATCTATAAAGAAATGCCGCAAATTCACTCCAGCTAAATCTTTACCCAGTGCCAATCCAGGCCACAGAAAGAAGGTTTTCGGGAAACGATTTACGTCAGGATATATTCGATGTTCTGTACAGTTTCCTCCTTGTGCTTCACCAGCAGGTGATCCGGGTGTACTCCACTGAAAGCCGTTTGCATATACGGGGTCAAGGACGTTTGCATGTGCTCGCCAGAAACGTAAACATGGAAAAACCAGCTGTTCCAGATGTCTGATTAAAATTCCTGGGCTAGTCGAAAACAGGTTGCCCAGAACCTCACCCTGCACAAATCATTGTGAAGGGGGCCTTATGGACCCATGCCCCACTAAACACGGCAGATTATTAGCGTTTTTTCTTACTGCTTTTCTCATATGCCCCACCACCCACTGTTACTCTGCCATCCTTAGTTCATGTCCTGGACCCACCCCTGAAAATCATTTCATGCAGAAAGAAAGGACAACACTGACAGCACAATGACTGAATTTCAAATGAAACAGAGACACACAGACAGACAGACAGATACACACACACATACAGACACACAGATGCCATTGCGGCTGCTGCTATTCCTACTTCTACTGATGTTTCTGATGTTGATAAACATTCAAAATGTTGTCAAAGATGAATATGAAGCCAATGCTGGTAATGAGAATAATAGCTATGAAAAACTAGCAGAAGGCAAAAATCAAAAGAAGTTTTTCAAGAGCAATTTCCTACCGAAGAAGAGTGTTACTAGCACGGCCCACTTCAGACAACCACCATAGGGTGTAAGGCCTAAGGTTCCCATTACTTAGCTTTCTTGGGGCGTTGTAGAAATCTAGAGTTTTCGTCTTAACAAACTTAGCTAATCGGAACAGGGCAAGATGGTCAGCAACGAAGGCAATTCCCTTGCCATTATCGTGATCTTCTGTGTCTGGAATGGTCCACCTACAGAAGGGAACAGGATTCCCTCTCGACAGTCAAGCCTCAGATCTACAAACTTAAGTACGCTGCCTTCGCCGGGAAATCAGGGATTCGGTGATGGAAGGGCGAAGAGAGTCTTTGGTGTGGCACTGACCGTGAACCATGGAAAGGCTCAACTACCTACTGGTCGGCGGGCGACGAATGCCTTTCCTGCGTATAATCGGCGGTTCGAGGAGTATCCGGACGCCGTGTCGTCTTCCATCTACGATGGACTGTTGGACGGTGAGGCAACCGTGAGCCATCGGCGGCTGATCTCATCGCCCATCGTCGTTTCCTCATCCTCGATACTACGTGCTTCAGGAACTCTGAACATGCTGTCATCTTTCAACTTTACTTGGAAATCTGTTGGATGGGCTTCACGTGTGCGCGCGAGCCTGTCACATCTAGTTATCTGACCAATGTCTGCTATTGGATGAACTTTCTGTTCTTAACATAATTAAGGCTAGCGCTGAGAGCGCCTCTGATTAGTTTACTCTTGAAGGGGCGCTATATAAATTTATGATCACAATTACAGAAATTACAATTCGGCTCACTGATCTGGTCAGGGCAAGATGCTCAGCATAAGCGACAATTCTCTTGCGTTGGTCGAGCAACTAAGGTTAACGAATCAGGACAGAGCAAGATTTGCAGCAAACGTAGGCCATATCCCTAATAGGGATTTTATGCACAGAATCTGAGGCATAGATCATCTTAACTACAGCCCGGTTATGAGGCTTAGACTTTCAGTAAACAATATTTTTTTATTGTCCAAGGGTGGCCGGTGGGACAGTTTTATGAGTGCCATCAATTACCGATTTACGACTCAAGATCCAAGAGGAATCAAGATAATAGTTTTGTTGGACCAAGGTTTTAGTGCACATCAGATAAAACCCCGGGGGCTACGCAGCGTAAATGCAAATATTCGTAACTTATGGCCATGTTTGCTCTGGAAATATTTCTAGTATTGATCTCGTTGGTTCCCGGGGAAAAGCTTTGATATCTGGGAGGAAAAGCAGAATAAAGCAAGTCTTTGCAGAAACCGTGTTCCGCCGCTCGCCAAGTGAAGTACAAACATATTCACTGCTTGAGATTAATAAGCGTTGTCGTTGTGTTGTCCGCCTGTTGTCCAAAAAAGCAACAGACAAGATAACGCAAACAGACAACTCTGCAGCGAAAGCTGACAACGCCATTATCAACCCGGGCGAATTGTTTCACTTTTCTTTTCGACGAGTTCAGAATTGTATTGAAAGTCATGCTTCAAAGTTCAGCCAATTATGCTCTAAACATTTGAACAATGTTTACGAAGGCTTCACAAAATAATGTTAAGTGTTTGTAATGTGCTTGATCAACGACCAAGTGTTTTGGGCTGAAGGGCCAGTACAGAACGCTTTTAAAAATATTAAAGGCGCTTTATAAATATTGACACAAATATCCACCCAGTACATGCAACAGATATGCCAACACAAATGTTATTCCATCTCCTACAAACTTCAACCTATCATCACAAACTTCATTTTATTTTCATAAACTTCACCCGATTCCCACAGATCTCGCCTCATCCCCCAAACGAATGGAGCCTCAATCCAGCCTAAAAAAATTCACCCCATCCCATTAATGCCACAACATGTAGGTTCATATATAAACACTTAAGTGGCCCCTTGCAAGTACCACACAAAAGCAAAAGCGCTCTCCATCCTCAAAACTTCACCCCATCCCTCAAAACCCTCCATGCCAGAACCCTTCTCCATCCGGCTGGTGTGTTCTTGCATTTAAATGTGACAGTGAAAAGGAAAAAATCCAACTCCGTCAGGAACGAAAACCTTTGAAGTTCATCATCATTCATCGTTGGTGATTAAAGAGAAAACCGCATTTGCCCTGTTTATCCACTGGCACATATTCATCCAAACTGTCTTTTCCAGATCAAATGCTCTTCTGTACATAGCTGCTAATAAAAGACTCCATAGATATTCCAGTGCAATATAAATACTGAAATGCAGTATAAATATTCAAAAACAATATCAATATTCAAAAGTAATATCAATATTCAAATGCAATATCGATATTCAGATGCAATATTAATTTTCAGATGCAATATCAATATTCAAATGCAATATCAATATTCACATGCAAAATCAATATTCAAATGCAATATCAATATTCAAATGCAATATCGATATTCAGATGCAATATCAATATTCAAATGCAATATCAATATTCAAATGCAATATCAATATTCAGATGCAATATCGATATTCAGATACAGAATCGATATTCAGATGCAATATCAATATTCAGATGCAATATCAATATTCAAATGCAATATCAATATTCAAATGCAACATCAATATTCAGATGCAATATCAATATTCAAATGCAACATCAATATTCAGATGCAATATCAATATTCAAATGCAATTCCACCCATTTCTACTTCCACATAAACAAAACCTCAAACTAACTTCCCTAGTTCATTCCTACACCCACTTTCCAAAAAAATATTAATGCACTGCTTATTCCAGTTGAAATATTCAGCAAACTCTAAAGTTGTGACTTGACACCAGTGAGAAAATAACCAGAAGTACTCACACTACAGAGAATACAACCAAAATACTAATATCACTAAAAACAGCAAAACTATTCATCAAACAGGAATAACTTGTCAAAATTAATGTATATATATATATATATAAAACAGAAAACAGTCAAAGACTATCACTGCAAATATAGCCAGAAATTACTAATATCACTGAGAAAACAGCAAAAATACTAATATCACTAAAATGCCCAAAATATGAATATTATTCATAATTTTTTTTTAAATCAAAAACTACCACATACATAAAACAGAATAGTTGAAAGTAAACAGTCAAAACTTGTAATACCACTAAAAATCACAAAAAAACTAATAATAGCATTGAACATGTACTCAACACTGATAAAAACACTCTTCAGACAGCCAAAAACGTCTAATCTCACTGAAAAAAACATCCAAAACTATAAACTCTGCAAAGAAAATACCAAGAGCTACTAATTTATGTAAAACTGAAAGTAAGTTAAACAAAGCAAGATTTAGTTTTTGTGGGTGTGATGTATTGGTATTAAAGAATATAACAGCAAAACATAATATGAATTGTATTCCAAATTGTGGTCATGATATATTTAAACCTTACATTGATTTGATAAAAATTTATATTAGTTCTTGCTTTTTATTGTTTGCAGGCCTTAATCAAACATTGCTCCTGCTTTATAATGCTTCAGAAATCAAACTCAAAAGCTTGTTTCTGTCTTAAATCATTTAACAAATTCATTTATTCTAAATAATTTTGATTTATTAACAAATCAAAATTATATAGAACAAAACATGTGGTCCAGGAACTCTGAACAAGATGTCAACTATCAGCTTTACCTAGACGTACTTATGCACGGCACCCTTTTTTCGGCCTCGGCCATGCTGTGACACTATATAAATCATCATCGTCATCATCATCATCATCATCAACTTCTTCTTTTCCTTTTTCTTCTTCTTCGTCTTCTTCTTCTGCTCCTCCTTCTCTTCCTCCTCCTTCTTCTTATTACTATTATTATTATCATCATCGTCATCATTATCGTCATCATCATCATCATCATCAATCATCATCATCATTATTATTATTACTACATGTTATCTGAGCACTGCTTGGCAACTGAGGAACTTTCTCTTCTTAATGACATTTAACATCGTTATGCTGGGCCAGAGAGAACCACTGAGGACGTTCTCTTAAAGCGGCGCTATATAAATAAAAATTACAATTACAATGATGCTGAATAATTCAAAATTAAAGGCCATGCATGCTTGGTATTGTTTTCCACCCATAATAATGACGGATGATTCCTATTAGATTTTGCTGAACAAATCAAAATTAAAGGCCACGCGTGCTGTCTATTGTTTTCGTGGCCAGAATTAAACTCGAGGTCGTTGCTTCTCGTTAGCTGAGACTCTAGAATCTAAGGTCCTGCTCTCAATTATGCATGAATACCGAAGAGGTCAATGTTTTTGACTTAATGGCTGCACGGTTCCCCACCGTGCACCTGGGACAGAAGACAGCCAAGGTCAGAGGTTAATCAAAAGCCACAAGGTCACCCATCTCCTGCTTCAGCTGTGTCTGAACGTTTGTACTGTGGCTTTGCATCCGTTGGAAAATGGTGCTATATAAATGCCCAGATGCATCCAAATGCAACTCTCTTTTAATTGCACATGATCATAATCATCATCACCATCACCATCATCGCCATCATCATCGTCGTCATCATCACCATCATCAACATCATCATTATCATCAACAACATCATCATCATCATAGTCATCATCATCATCATAGTCATCATCATCATCAAAGTCATCTTCTTCAACATTATCTTCAATATTGTCACCATTGTTTTCATGATGAAGGTGAAGACATTTGTCACTGTCATCATCATCATCATCATCATCTTCATCTTCTTCTTCTTCTTCCTTCTCCTCCACCTTCTCATCATCTTCCTTCATCTCATGGTCATCATGGCCGTGCAGAGGCATTTTCTTTGGCTTCTCGAGTAATTAGAACTACGTGCTTCTACCTGTCTTCATTGTCCGACTTAATTAGTTTCTTAAGGAGGGCAAAAATCATCTAATCCAAAAAATCAGGATTACTTAAATCCACTGGGGAAGATTTAGAGGCAACTAGCACGGAACCCATGCACATATCAAACGCATCTATTTCTCATAATCTGGCCAAGTCCAGCTGGTTTAGATTACCTGCCGATAACGGAACAGAAGCCAGCCTGGAATTCAGCACTGATAACATCAGACACACTCTGCTTAACAGACACACTCTGCAAGGCTGTCGAGTGACTCAATTTTGACTCCAGAAGTTTACAAAAGATCAAGGGAAGTAAGTAAGCAAAGCTGTACTTAACCCGGCAGACTTTTTAACTTACATTTTTCCAGTAATCCGCATAAATCATGACTAGCTTCTGAGTCTTATCGACATATGGCGTGTTAACAAATGCACTACTTACTTACTTACTTATTTTATCACAATCCTTTTCAACAACGTGTAGATTTTTTGCAACAATTTTTTAGATGACTCGGCTGTTCATCAAAACAACCACAGAGTGTATGGCAATCAGCTCAACAAATTATCTAGACAAAGTAGCCTACACTTTTTTTAACAGTGTAGGCCCTTGGCTCAGAATGACAGACGGTCCAGATGGTGGAGGTTCAGTTTCCTCGAACCCCAGCACAGAAAGAAACTTGAAAAGTTCTGTTTTACTTTTGCCTCCAAGTAAAATCAGTCATAAATGAGCACATCCGGTCTGGCCTCAGTAAGAATTGACAAAGAAGGATACAGTGGGTTGTGATCAAATGTAACGCATTGTAATGAATACATGCAAGCATGTGTGAATGTATATGTATGGATGCATACATGTATGTATGTGTGTCTGCCTACATGTGTATGCATGAATGTAATGTAAGTAAAGTATGCACACATGCATAATCAGATTCGTATCACGAATTTGTATAGCGCCGTTTTAAGAGATACTCCTCACAGCTGCTTTTGACTTGACAAAGACACGACCACCACGATGGAACAAAATGGTTTTCAAGTACCTAGGTAAAAGAGGCAGAAAAACCAAGGTTACCAGGTAACATATAGCACAAAGATGGACCGACCATAGTGAAGCTTCGATGCTGGATTGCGGAAGTTCGGGCCAGCGGGACAACTAGGTTACCCTGCCCAACACAGCAAGGGGCGCTAAGGGCAGGTATGAGGGATGAGATGGAGACACACAGCTATTCCTAAGAGATAACGAAGCACATTCTGCAAGACAACTGCACTGGTTATGCGCAATTCTCTTGCATGTATACATGAAAGTAGGTATGCATATGTGTATGTATGCGTGTATGTATGCGTGTATGTATGTGTGTGTATGTAAGTGTGTGTATGTAAATCTATGTAAGTAAATGGAAACCTGATATGTTGCATTTGGGATCAATAAAGAGTTGATTGATGTATGTGTGTGTACATATGCACGCCCACGTGTGTGTGAGAGAGAAAGAGACAGACAGACAGAAAGACAGACAGACAGAGACAGAGAAAGACAGCGAGGACAGGAGAGAGAGACAGCAAGGAGGAGAGAGAGACAGCAAGGAGAGAGGAGAGACAGCAAGGAGAGAGGAGAGAGACCGAGAGAGACAGCGAGGAGAGAGAGAGAGAGACAGCAAGGAGGAGAGAGAGACAGCAAGGAGAGAGGAGAGAGACCGAGAGAGACAGCGAGGAGAGAGAGAGAGAGAGACAGCAAGGAGGAGAGAGAGACAGCAAGGAGAGAGGAGAGACCGAGAGATACAGCGAGGAGAGAGAGAGAGACAGCAAGGAGAGAGAGAGAGAGAGAGACAGCAAGGAAAGACGAGAGAGACCGAGAGAGACAGCGAGGAGAGGAGAGAGAGAGATTGATTTATCATCATCAACGACATTAGAATCTTTTCTTGCAAGTTTAAACGGTCCCCGTGCACGAAGCCCAACTAAAACTAATTAATTTCACCTTCATCGTTAATAAATTATTAAAGACAGCCTTGAACATATTTCAAATTGCAAAGCCCATGTCCAGTTCACAGTGCCTTGACGTACGACCTCCAATGACAGCCCACTTTAGCTAATAAATATGTGAATTATTCGAACGAAATAAACCACTTGAGCTACGTTTGGTTTCGAGATATCACCTTAGCGGGTTGTTCATGTGCATATTCTCAGAATTACCAAACTTTACGACTACCATGAAAAGCTTTAGAATTTTTTATTTCAACAGCGAACTGCTGACAAATTTATTACTGATAACCATTAATATAACGATTCAAAAATAATTTAACAGAAATCAGCCACTATGTCTGTTAGTAATCAGCTGAAATTAAATTTTATTTTCTGCCTTGATTATAAAATATTATTCTTGCCATACGTAAGCACTTGGCTCAAATACCTCGTTAAAATCACCAAGGAAAGTGTCCTGATGTTTACATAATATGGCAATTTCCATTCAACCTTCCTCTCTCTGTCTATCTGCATATGTCTGTCTGTCTGTCTCCATATGTCTGTCTGTCTGCCTGTCTGCACCTATCTGCATGGCTACATCAGTCTGCGTATCTCAATGTGTCTGTTGAACACTGTGGACATCTTTGTTTGTCAATCTGTCTCTATCTGTATGTGTCTCTCCATGTGTCTCTCTAACACTCTTCCACAGCTTTGTCTCCCTGTCTGCATCTGTGTGCATGCCTGTGTTTGTGTCTCTCCACATGTCTGTCTAATATTCCGTCTACGTCTTTGTTTGTCACAAGACTGTCTGTTAGCACTGATCCGCTCTCTCTCTCTCTCTCTCTCTCTCTCTCTCTCTCTCTCTCTCTCTCTCTCTCTCTCTCTCTCTCTATATATATATATATATATATATATATATATATATGTTTTTAATAGTTAGTATTCCCTTGTTACAAACATATCCTTCTCTCTTCCTGTACGTCCGTTTAACCGTCTGTCTGTTCACCACTCTCTGTGTCATTGTCTGTCTGTTTACCACTCTCTGTGTCCTCATTAGTGGCGCTCTTGATATAAGATTTGGTTTTTCCGTCTCGTTCGGTCCTCTTTCAATCATGGAAGCTTGTTATTTTTCCAGTTCAATAGTTTCTTTCAGGGCTCTAGGTCTCCCTCCTTTCCTCCCATTCGCTCTTCCTCAGCAGATTCCAATTTGTTCCAGCAACCCGTATTACACGATTTTCCTGCAGATCTGTGTCGCACTATTTCTCATCGCTTATCGGGTGGATGGAGCGAAAGGTCACGGGGTCGGTAACTTCCCGGGGAACTTCCAAATCAAACATTTCTCCATTAGGAAGTCAAAAGAACATCAAAAATATAATGAATTGCACAGCTTCACTCACGCAGGAAAGATTGAATAGATGACAGCGGGATTTGGCAATCCATGCGATTGAAACTTGGCATTCGCGAGAGAGACATACACACAGACAGAGATATAATGAATATATATATATATATATATAGAGAGAGAGAGAGACAGAGAGAGGGACAGAAAGGGATAGCGACAGAGAGATACAGAGAGAGACAGAGAGAAATACAGAGAGATACATAGAGAGGTCTACAGAGAGAGACAGAGAGAGGGACAGAAAGAGATAGAGACAGCGATATACAGAGAAACAGAGATACAAAGAGGTCGACAGAGAGAGATGGACAGACTGACAGAGAAAGAGAAAGACATACAGACCGACTTATATATAGATATATATATAGAGAGAGAGAAAGAGACAGAGATACAGACCGATATATATATAATATATATATATATATAGAAAGAGACAGACAGACACACAGACAGAGACAGAGAGCAAGACAGAGAGAGCAATTGGGACATAATGAGCCAGAGCTTTTGCTGCTTATTAGAATAACAAAGCACTGAACCGTGGAGTTTTTGTTCTGCTTAGCAATCAGTCAGTCGGTCGGTCACCTTGCAGTGAACTGAAACCAGGCATTTACGTAGCGGCAATACAGAGTCACATTGTAATGCACTCAAACTGTGTATTTATGTACCGGCAATAACACATTAACTACAGACACAATGAAGTGATTTGACAAGATTCAAACAGCTAAGCGCATAAAGAGATAAAATTACACACAGACATATATACACATACACACACAGACACAAACAAACGGACAAGTAACAGCAGCAACAAAATAATTAGCAATGAACAAAAAGACTAAAATATGGCCAGATAAACAAAACTGACAGATCGACAGAAAAAAGCCAACATGACAGACGTTTTTAACAGACCGACAGACAGACACAGACGGACAAACGCACATACACAGACAGACTGACAGACGGACGGACGGACGGACAGACAGCTGAGAGTGGAACAAAAGCCTACCCAGTGAAAGCCCGAGACACAGGCACGGCAGTAAATGTAAATGTAAATATTTTTCTATAGCGACCGTATAGTCTAGACCCTGCTCATTTTTCAATGAATTGATCTTGAAGCACAGGGACATAAAGTGAAGCAAAAAATAGTTCCGTCACAAGCCTGAACAGCAACTTGGATGGCTGACCGTGCGCGGAATAATAGGCCATCTTGGCTACTCAACCCTCACATGCAGTGGTGGAAGTGTAGGCAAGTTGGGAGGATCATACAGGTGTTGTGCTGTTGGATTGAATGTTTGCTCGTGTAGGTTTTTCTGCTGAAGATCCTTCAAACCCTGACTGGAATCAGCTTCATAAACAAGCATGTTGTTACCCTTTTACATTTGTTACCTCTTATGGTGCTGATGACAATAACAAGGAAAATGATGAATTTGATTATTATGATGATGACAATAATGATGATAATGATGGTGGTGGTAGTTGTGATGAATGATGATGATAGATGATGATGATGATGATGGTGATTATGAATATGCTGTGGTTGGTGGCTGCGATGCTGGTGGTAATGTTGCCGATAATTTTGATAATGACGATGATGATGATGATGATTATAATGATGATGTTCTATGTCACTCAAGATGTCAGTAGCAATGGTACCAACCGAAATCTCATAGTTCCAAAGATTTACACTACATTTGGCTCTTTAATTTTAATAATAATTAATGATGACTACAATGATTACCGCGTAAAGACTGACAACGGCGAAAAAAAGGTATGATGAATCAGGGCACATAACAGTCAGGAAAGAGTAAGAAAATCTACATTAAGAACAATGGCTGCTGGAAAAGACAATGGCGGGTGGGCTGACCTGATTGAGCCCCGAATAGCCACCGTCCGCTTGATATGTCGAGGGGTTGAAGAGCCGGGCTATTGTCGTGCAACGCCCATCTGTCTGGTCCAGTTCCCCTCCGCTCTTCTAAAGCAAGCGGCACAAACAAAAGGCTATATGTTTATTGTTTAAATCCCACGTCAATAAATTATCCTTTCTAATTTCTATCCATAAATTATTGTACGGCCACGGCGAACGGCGACTGCGTTATAGGCCAACGCTGAATTATGAATGACTTCGAGCAGTGGAAGCCAATTTCAATAGGACTATCTTCCAATACTTCCCTGGGAACTAATGCCCCGGTGTCGCTAATAAATAATCAAAATTCTTTCACTGAGACACATGCACGGCGCTCTGTGCCCGACGCAAAACATCGGAATAAAAGCAGAGACCAAACGGGGTTTTTCTAGAATATGTTGTTCGCAAAGATCGACTCGCAGCCACACTCACCGACTGGATGGAACAGGCACCACTGTGGACAGAACGCTCAAAGACTTGTTCACAGCATTATTTCGCGACTTTCTCATAGGGTTGCTCAAGGACTTGCTCATAGACTTTCTTGTAAACTTGCTGATAGATTTCTCACAGACAGACCAATATATATATATATATATATATATATATAGAGAGAGAGAGAGAGACAGACAGACAGACAGACAGACAGACAGACATGCAGGCAGAGACAGAGCAGAGACAGAGAGAGTCACAGACTTTCTCGAAGCCTTGCTCATAGACTTTCTCATGGACCTCTGCTCAAAGACTTTCTCGTATACTTGCTTATAGCTTTCTCATAGACTTGCTTAAAGACTTTCTCATAGACTTGTTCAGTGACTTGCTTTAAGACTTTCTTATAGACTTCCTGATAGACCTGCTCATAGACCTGCTCAAAGCTCTTACTTTTGAGTTGAGTTGATTAAGCGCCGGTGAAAAAGCTGGTCTTTCTGATGCAGCATTTGTGAGGAACTGAGAAATTTCAGAGATTTACACTAATATTACATTCCATTTACACTTCGTAAAGTCACTACACAGTTAAACATGGCCTATACGCACAGACTCTAATGTGACCTTTTGCAGAAAAAAGTGCCCAGGAGTAAGTGACACTGAAAACAGACACCAGGCACTTGATATCTGTCAGCATTCTGGCCACGCTAGTGTCTGCCATTAGCAGACGTGATTTTCAATCATGCAGCCTGTCTACTTACTTATTCACTCCACTGATCGTCCTTATCGCCCGCCGAGTTTACATAATTAAAATCCGTGCGGTTGCTATTGTCTACGGAGCTGTACAAATATAATTTATTTGCACAAAAACAACACAAAAGCTGGGGGTTAGAACGAGACAATGACTCTTCCTCAGCAAGCTGCTGTAGAGAAATGAAAGAAGACCGATATGCATGATTGTTGAAAAAAGCTACTCTAATAACCAATTAAAATAACCAATTAATCAAAAGACCAGCTGAACAAATTAGGCGAATATCAGTTGCATAAAGAAGCACGATTCAGATACTTTATTTTTTTCCGGATCTACCATTTTCCAATGAGGACTCTTCTAATAACGATAGACTCTTCTAACCGTTTTTGGAATACCTTCTGAGTCTAGCAGATATGAATTTTGGTTCAGAAGACACTCAAACAGAGTAGCTTCCGACCAAGGAAATCGGCGACATAGATTCTATCACCGTTACGTTGACCGCTTATAAAGGCGCTACATAAGCAAGTGATTACTTTACAATATCTCACACGGTAATAATCACGACCTGAAAATCGTCATCGAGCTCAAATTTTCCAGCTCGAATTTCTCTTCATTTCCTTTGTTGACATTAATTTAATCTATTCAGGACCTTAATAACGAAAGATAAACTGAACTAGATTAGACCTATTGTCAATCAGAAAATGAGACATGTGACAACATGTTACTGCGAATCAGAAAACGAGACGTGTTGACAACATGTTCGCGGAATGACTACACCTGTTATATCCAGGCTAAAAATTTCTAAATATTTTGTAAGTTTGTTCATCAACGCCCATCGTCTATTTCTCGGAGGAGTTGAATAAATAAAATTATTACTATTAATTCATGAGACCAGTTCACATTGTGAGTGTGTATGTGTGTGAGTGTGTGTGTGTGTAGGTGTGTGTGTGTGTGTGTGTGTGTATGTGTGTCCCCCAAGTGAAAACTGCTAAGAAAATCTCTAAAAAATTTCTTCTTCTACTTCACATTCATTTTCAAACGTAATTGCATGCATCATGTCAGTGGCTCAATGCCTTCCCTAACTCATCCTCTTTTTGAGATTACATTACCACATTTAGTCCCATTAGCCATCTACCAGCATGCCATCCACCCGTTAATTTTTACCGTGTGGTAGCTGCCAGTGTTTCGCCATATGATGACACCGACCGACCTTTACCTTCAGACAGATACATAAATTCTCGTTGCATTTAGTGCAACTGTCTCTCTGTCTGTCTCTCTCTGTCTGTCTGTCTGTCTCTCTCTATCTCTCTCTCTCTCTCTCACACACACACCACCACCACCACACACAATGCAAACCGGATCCTGAGTTAATAATAATAATTTTATTTATTCAACGTCTCCTCCGAGAAATAGACGATGGGCGTTGATGAACAAGCTTACAAAATATTTATAAATTTTGAGCCTGGCACTGGAATGTCTATAGAACATTCAACTACATAGTCTCCGTTTCTCGTTTTCGTTTGAAAGTCCGTATCAGGTTTCTACAAGATTTCCTCTTTGGCTAGGAACAGTACAATACATGCTTAGTAGTTCCTCAGTTTAACGACAGCTTACGGCATCAAAGGCCGTTGCCGTCGCCCTCCTCCTTTATCCAGGCTTGGGACTAGCACTACCCCCCAAACAAGGCAGTAGCAGAGTTCAACGCGCGCAATTGACGTATACAGCGCGTAAGACGAACATGTTTAAAAGGTGTCTAACGCAGCTCAGCGATAGTAGTAATAACCAAATTACATTTATTCATATAACTTATAAAAATATTTAAATAATTTATAATGAATTATAAATTTTATAAATAATTTATATATAGATTACAAAAGGTATGCTCTGCCGATGGACATATGGTGTGTTAACAAATACATTACTTACTTACTTACTTAACAGTAGTAATAGTAGTCGCCAGTGTTCAGCGATGCATGACGGCTGTCAGGGCCGTTGCGGTCGATCTGACCTGACCTTATAATAAGAACTGTTATCTCGTTAAGAAATTGCTTTTAAATTCCTGATCCACTAGGTTAGAAAGAGTAAGAATGGCAGAAGCATCTGACGCAATATGCATATGGAGGAAGTGGGACGAAATGTGTGAATTTGGAGACATTTAGCAGCTGGCGAGACTGACTGATGCGTGACGTGAAATCTGGAAATCATCTGATAAATCCCGCGTTCTGATTTTATGGTGAAACAGTTCCTGTTCAATTCATTACTTACCAGAAATCATACAGCAATCCTCTTAAGACCATGACACTAATGTCTGCCTAAAGCAGACACCAAAATGCTTTAAAGGATCAAGACGCTTTATCCTGGAAACAATCGTAATTGTAATCGTAATTCCGAGATTTCTACAGCCCCCAACGTAAGCCGCGCCGCGGGGACCAGCTTATTCACAGGCGCTCAGTCAAAACAAAATCGATAGGCAAAAAAGGTTCGGTTCCAGGTCAAGATCCAAAAGTCAAGCCAAGAGACAGCGTGGCAGCTATGGGGATGGTGTTTGGGGTTGGAGAGGAGACAGAGATAAGAGGAAGAATGGGTGTCAGAAGAGGATCTGTGAAAGAGGAATGTTTTCAGTTTTGAGTGAAAGGTCGAAGCAGAAATTGCAAGCGGTGGAAACAAAGCCTCTGAGTAATTTTCAGCATGAATTGTATAAACTTAACGAAAAATACAAACCATGATACAATACAACTGATACTAATACAATACAATGCAACAAAGCAGTTAAATAGTCAGTGTGGCTCTATGGTTGCCTGAATAGTGTCTGGCTGTAGATCACACTGGCTGTGCATTTGTACAACATACAAGAGACCACACTGGCGTCTGCTGTTGGAGAAATAGCCACTGAAGGTCTTGGGCTCTTCAGGGTGGGGAAGAGACTTGGAAATTGGAGGGGCAAGCAAGCAAGGATTTAATGGTTGCCGGTCAAAAGGTCAAACCCCAATGCCATTAAGTGAAACATAAAGTATCAGGTGAAAATACATTCCTAGCCTTCCTATTCATAGTTCTACCCTAATACGTGACTGCAACACTACCGACTGCGCATGTCCGTACGCCTGCGAGAAGGCATCTGGCAAATATAACCTGTAAACAGACCAGCACAAGGTCGGCATAGTTTGGCAATTCGCTCTTTCGCTGTCAATCATTAATAACCCTTGACCCCTGTCAATCATAATTCTTTCTCAGGCTTTCGAAGTAGTCTAAAACGGTGTCTTGCAAGGCCTGTGAAACGGCAGTTTCTGCTGCACATGACATAAATCAACCCACACAAGTGCTTGAAGCTCATTAGGGAGCATAAAGCACATACCCGACACAAGTTGGCGAGATAAATCTCGCTAACTGACTCTGTCTGACTGAAAAGCTGTTGTTCACTGACTGACTGACTGACTGACTGACTGACTGACTGACTAGGTGACTGACTGACTGACTGACTAAGTGACTGACTGACTGACAGACTGACTGACTGACTGATTGACTGACTGACTCACTGTTCATCAAAATCTCTTTATGCTCCTGTTTTATAGCACATCGATGGCACCTACATGTTGTGACAATATAATCACAGGAGAATTTGGAAAACAAATGCAGTGTAACAGCAGCTGGAATGGAAAACATTAACCCCACCCGCTAGAACAGCTACCCAATATTGCATGCTATCACCCTGAATATTCACATGTACTATAATCTAATATAAACTGAAAAATCTAAGTCAGATCTTGTCGAATCTCAAAAGGACTTTCATGATTTATCACAACATACAAAGCATCAGTCGCTGGTCAGTTCGAAGTTAAACCAATTCCATAATTAGAATCCTTTCGACAGACAGAGATGAGCTCCACGAGGTGCAGATTCAGTAGACTTTCAAGTGGTCAGAATATAGTCCAGAGGCCTTGCCTACGTTGGTCCCACTTGCTGGCATCGTCTCCCTCGAGAATTGCGATTTGAGCTCCTTTCTATCCCTCTCCGAGTGTTCCGCAGGCGCCTGAAGACTGTACTGTTCAACAGTGATTTTACTTTTTCGGGTCGGAAGCACCTCTGTTGAGTTTATCCTCTAAGGGGCGCTTTATAAATCTCAAATTACAATTACAATTACAATAGTGTATGAATAACAGTTTCATGCAACTGGAAGACGCACATAACTCGTTTCAAACAAGGGAGAGCATGGTCTCAATCATCCCATCGTAATCGTAAGCTCAAGATTTCTAAAGCGCCCAACAAACGCTACGTCACGTGAATCTGCTTGTTCACAGGCGCTCAGTCAAAACAGAATCGATGGGTAGGTAAGGTTCGGTTACAGGTCAAGATCCAAGAGTTAGGCAGGCAGACTGTCTGATGGCTATTGTGGATCGTGTTTGGAATTGAACCGGAAAGTGAGACACGGGGAAGAGGGAGAACCAGGACAGGATTTATGGAAGAGGAGTGTTTTCAGTTTTGAGCGAAAGACATGATCATAAATTGCAAGAGGTTAAGTGTTGGCGAATTCGTATGATGGGGAACGGGTTGGATAATTGTCCTAATTCTGGTCGGAATTTATTCCAGAGGGGTGGGACAGACAGACAGAAGTAGCGGCCAGATAGAAATATGATCATATTCGAAAATTAAGGTAATAACCTGACGCTGACCAGAGCAGACAGACATTGGCACACAAAGAACAGCGACACTGATGAACAGACAAATAAAAATTACCCATCAATTATTCTTTAGCTTTAACTCAAAACATTTCCAAAACGGAGCCAAATAACAGCAACCAAACCAGATGACAAAATGGCCGCCCTAATAGGACCAGACATTTGAAATTACTGCGGATGGATACAACGTCCTGATTTATTGCCCTGAGAATCATTGAAATCAGGTATAAAAGGTCATTCTAAATCACTAGGTCGTCCGTTGTCATAAAATAACAGCCAGATAAAAGAGTCAGATAAAAGGGGTGATGTTTTGATGCATCCGCTGACAAAACCCAACAGGAGTTCTTGCCATGTGCCACCAACGGCTGATAAGGCTTAGAGCTGGCCTTGTAACCTTTGAACCTAAACGGCACTGCATGAACTTTGAAGCTGGTTGACTTGTCATTAGATAATGAATGATAATTTATCTTACTTAAATTGAAGAAATAAATAAAAATATATCTCTGTAGTGACTGATGTCGCATTATTTTATCTAAACAAAAGAAAATAAAGAAAATTGATCTGGATACGATGTTAAATTATTTTAGCAAAAATAAAACATAATAGATAGTAATCGTAGTCGTAAACTCGAGATTTCTACAGCATCTAAAGAAAGCTAAGTCACGGGAACCAGCTTAACTACAGGCACTCAGTCAAAACAAAACTGATAGGCAGGAAGGGTCAGGATGGGTTCCGGGGAGGAAGACAGTCAGACAGCTATAGTGGATGGTGTTTGGAAGTTGCAAGATAGATAATGAGACAAAGAGGAATAAGGATAGGATCCGTGGAAGAGGAATGTTTCCAGTTTTGAGTGAAAGACCGGTTCAGAGATTGCAAGGCATCGTGTTGGTGAGTTCGTAGGATGATCAGATAATTGTCCTAATTCTGGTCTGATTTTATTCGAGGAGTGCATGGTGCAGAAAGAAAATTCAGCTGGGTAATGAATGATGCTACATTATTTTATGTAAATAAAAGAAGATATATCTATGTTCCTCCTTCTTTTGAGTATGACAAATACCAAAGACAGTTAAGAACTGTGCAAAGAACAGTCTCGCATAGTCTGAAAATGCGATTTCATATGACACGCCCGGGATTCGAACCCGAGTCTTAACGATAACAAATGTACGCGTAAGTCGCTCGGCCACTGTGCAACCTCTTCAACACTGAATATCGATATTTCTGGTCAAGTTCCCATAGGCTTCACATATCTAGGTCAGCTCCGCCCAGTCGGGCTTCAATCAAGCATTAATAGGCAGGCAGGTTCTAGGTCAACTCCGCCCACTGCAGGAGCAAATGACAGATGAATTTTCGGCTGAAGGCGAAGCCGTACTTACTCGGGTGGACATCCAATCCATTAGAGACGGCTTTTATTGAAGACAAGAGGCAGGTTGTGACGAATATGAAACTTGTTTTCTATCAATACCGCGCAGAGCGGGCAACATACGACCCAATTCAATGTTGATATCATTACTAAAAGAAATAAATACCCGGCAGAACGGCAGAATGCGAGATATACGGTTTACAGTAAGCGTCTAACATTGGCAGAAACTAAGACGGGCAATGAATGATCGAAAGAGAGGGACACGCACGGACATGCAGACACCAGAGTGATTGATAATGGAACAGACGAAAGTAGGTCAGTTATCTTGACAAAGACCGGCCTTAGTGTCTGCGAACTGAGCACTTCTAAGACCCGAACAAAGGCGCTACATAATGTTTACCTTTTGCCTATCGACTTTGTTTTGACTGAGCGTCTGTGACTAAGCTGGTTCCCGCGACTTAGCTTTCGCTGGGCGCTGTAGAAATCTTGCGATTACGATTTACCTGACTTACATTACATGGAGATACACCAACACCAAATCACTTGTGTTACCGCATATCTACGAGGGTGTGCGACAGTCTAGTGGTAAGTGCATGACTGTCAACCCAAAGGCCTGGGGTTCCCATACCCACCAGACTGAACGATGTTTCAAGATTTCTGCTCCACTTGAACTCCCGGCGAAATTGGCCATGAGTACATTGACTACACATTGTCAGTGGGAATATCAGGTGGCGAGGCTGACCTCATTTGCAGCCCCGTTGAGCATCATTACACCGGCGCTACAGAAGTTCTTGAATTGTTATTACTATATGCAAAGGCTAAGAAAATTAAATCGCTAAGACTTCAACTTCGAGTCCATATCAGCCTTAAGGGCCTCAAGGGTCATCTCTATCAACTTGCTTACCCACCGTGGCTTCCGGTTTCTCTGACCTATCAGAATTCGACCCAGCTTCTCCAACGGATTATGATTTTGGATTGTGATTCTGACTTGAGTCGACCATTGGCGGATGCAATGGACATTATGATAGCGGCGCTATAGAAGTCTCTAGATTAGATTAGATTAAGGGACTGCCCTTCTTCCTCCCTAACGGATGAATGGGCGAAATGACGGAGGTCGTTCGGGAGTTCGTTCCCCAGTTGGCACAACACAGACTAAGACTGGGTAGCAATAGAGACACAAAGGGGAGAAGGTAAAGAAAGACAAAGGTATGCAGAATAGCAAATAGATCCAATCCAGTTTTTCCGAAGGTGAATAGCTGGCATATGCCATGGAAAATCCTAGACACATAAACAAGTACAGCCAGGTAAGAAGGCTGAGATAAGACTAAGTAACAGGGATAATTATTATGCATTCCAGAGCGTTGTTGGCTCGCTATTTTCCAGGTTCAAACTCATAATGCATAAGTTACAACCACCAGTCTCAACCTTAAACCTCATAATCTGCAAGGTGAAATCAACGCTTCATAAATTCTGTCTCGCCAACTTCCGTTTCGTCAACCTATGACGCAAAATCCACCATTCCACCCACACTTGCATGAACTCGGCATACACAAATTACCATAAAAGAACAATCCCTTAAGCTAACCTCGGCGTGGTAGCCATGGGTATGAAGTGGTAGCGACTTCACTTTTCTCAGCCTTGGCATATGAGGGCGGGTCGCCAGCCCTCTCCCTCGCCACCCAATGACAGTGTATGATTAGCGACTTCATTTTTCTTAGCCTTGGCATATGAGGGCAGCCTTGCCGCCAGATCTGCTCATCAACAGTACACAGTCAGTGTACTCATATTACAGCCGATTTCGCTAGGGGACGCAGGTAGAGCAGAAAATCAATCTTGAAGCATCTTTCTGCTCTGACAGGGATTTGAACGCCTCAACTCTCCAGGGGCCGTATGCATGAAGCCGTAGTAAGCTACGAGCCAAATAGCGCCTACTTGGCAAGTAACTACTTGCCAAGTAGCCGCCGACGATAAGCGGTATGCATGACGCTGTAGTAGAGAACCAAATAGTTACTCGCTGCATCCAGCGAGCGACGGAATATTTCTCACGCAGGGTTCACCGCTTTTGGCTACTGGCGCATGCGCGTTGACATCTAGAGGGGCTTCTTCGATAGTAAGTAAGTAAGTAAGTATATTTTTTATTAACCAACAGCTAATCGCACATCGGTTTACATGTATTTAAGAACACAAGAAAAACTTAATATGCATACAACATTCTAACAATAAAACATTTACGCGTTAAATTATCAGCGGGAGCAACAATACGGTCATGGGTGTTGGGCCGTAGGGAATAACTGAGGGCTTTAACTGGCGGGAGCTGATGTAAAGTGTTTACATAATTGTTGAGTGTTATTGTGTATAAGTAGCTAGAATTGAGAGCAGAAAAAACAGCAGAGCAAGCCAAACTTAACAGATGAAGTGCGGTGCCTGTGGGGGGGGGGGGGGCAGTAGCACAATAGAAGGATGCGAAACAATCCAAGTTGCAGGGTGCACTGACAAAACGGGGCAAGGAGGAGTTTAAACTGTAATATTACCTGCATCCCTATGCAAAAGTTTACTACTTGTAGTTATTAGTGTGTTGTATGTTGACATTAATAATAAAAGCTTTACTCTTTTATAGCTTATAACAAATAATGCTCATGTAGTATTTCATGTCAGGCTCATGCCCATATCAATATTCTTGCTTGTCAGAAAGCGCTGTTATATTTGGTTATGGATTTTAAATGCAATTTAATCTGGTTAGATTGCCAAACTTTGCCATACAAACGTGAATGTGTGCATGCCTAAAGCCCACCATGTGGAATTTTTGGCAAGGTCTCATCAGCTTATCCGCTTTTGTAAATGTCTTCCACATTCCCAGTAAAATTTGGAATTATGTATAACCCTGGTCAATGTTATTATTACCCTGGTCAATGTTATTATTACCCTGATCAATGTTATTATTAGCCTGATCAATGTTATTACCCTTCTCCAAAGATTAAAGAAAGTAGTACAGATATACCAATCACAGCAACAAAGACAGGGAGACGAATGAAATACACCCAAACAGAGAAACACAGTGCAACAAATGAGAAACTTGTAATTGTAATCACGACAATTTATACAGCATCGTCAGTAGGAAGCTACTTCAAGGGTGCTTTACAATGTCGAATGTTAGCGTGCACGAGTCCAACATAAAATGATAAATGGATGATGTACAAAATCAAAATTCAATGCTGATACTAGAGTTAGACAGTAAACAGAAAATCTTAACTATGAGTTGATAACAGATGGGATCTCAAAAGTCTATTTAAAACAAAAACATTCTCGGCTTCTTGGATGGCTACAGGAAGTCCATTCCAGACACAGAAACAGAGGCAATTGAGGCAGCAACAAAGACTCGTGTACGAGACAAAAGATGGACGCCCACAAAGAATAAGACCCAGGCAGCTGACAAGCAATAGCACAGACCCACAGACAGAGACAAGAAAAAGGACATACAATGATGGACAGATGAACTGAGACAGATAACTGGACGGAACAGTAGAATCAAGAAACTCTCCCGAAATCAGAACCCATATGATAAATCCTGCTTAAATCAGCTGATGAACGAAACATCCAAATGCACAGGGTTTGTTTGCTGAGAAGTGATGCAGTTGGTCATTACTTATCAAATTCCATGACAGTACAGAAAATTATGCTGTAACGATTACTGAAATTATAGAAACAACACAATTATGCAGTAATGATTCCTGAAATTACAGAAACAACACAATTATGCAGTGATGATTCCTGAAATGATAGAAACAACACAATTATGCAGTAATGATTCCTGAAATGATAGAAACAACACAGTTATGCAGTAATGATTCCTGAAATTACAGAAACAACACAATTATGCAGTAATGATTCCTGAAATTACAGAAATTGCAGAAATTACAGGCTGTTACTTGCCACCTTCCCTGCAGCTACTTGTGCCTACTCAGTGACAGTTTGGGTTATGACTGTAGTGATATTGTCACCATGACTGTCATCGTGGTCAATGATAATGTTGTCAAGGACATGGTTCAGTTGCGTTGAACGTTTGTGCAGGACAACACATGCGCAGACGATCTCACACCTTTTGTGGTGCAACCCGTAGCTCCGTGGGAAGACAGTGCCAACGACGCTTGAGAACACCAATATCCCAACGATACAGCCAATGACATATGGGAATCCGGCCTTTGCATAGAATTTGGCCTTTGCTGTATCAGCTTCTTCCTGGCTGGGTAGATGAACCCATTTTGGCATCTGTCGCACAAGTGAATAGGTGACATGGCTGATGGTTCGACTTGCCATTGACTGATCAACGCCAAAGAGCTCTCCAATGACACTTTGAAATGTTCCAGTCGCATAGAATCGTAGAGTCAGCATCACCTGCAATTGTACAATTCCTCCTTGGTTAACAAAACAAAAATTTCTAAACATTATCACAAACTGTAATACAACAAAATTATTTGTGTGTGAATTCGCATTTTGTGTTTTGTTATTAGTTATTGCATTGCAGCTTGCCTAAAAAGTAAATAAAAAGGTGTAAATGAAAAACATAAGTCTGTAATTTTTTTGGGTTAACGCAGAAACAGCACCTCAATCAGCATTATTGATGTGTTACAATGCCAAATGAATACTACATATAACCACGCAATAAATAGTTTGCCTTGCCATGTCTTAAAAACAAATCCAAAGAAATTTAAATTAGGCCTATATGTGGCATGAGTTTGTTTCCACAACAGCTGTGAAGAATTACCGTTACATTTCGCTCAATGTTGATCGTACCTGCATCACGCATGGCAGAGACCCATGTCGTGGTACAGCGAATTCCACATCGTCCTTGAGTTCATCACAAATTAACAGCAATTCGTGACGATGAAAACGAAACCTGTCGTAAAGTTCGTCATCCGAGAACGAATCGAGAGGATTTCGACGGTCCTTGAATACTCTTTGACGTCGTAAACTCCGTCGAATGCGTCGAATTATGACAGCCGCCATGTTTGTTTTCTTTCTCTTACGTCGTAGTAGCCCACTTACGCGTGCTAGCTAGGTCAAGTAGGGTTACTTCATGAGTTGTGCGCTACTACGTCTTCATGCATACCGAAATAGATTCGCTGCTACTGAGTAGGCAGAATTTACTATGTAGTAGGACTTACTACGGCTTCATGCATACGGCCCCAGCACACTAACCTCTAGACTATCGCTAACCACCACTACAGACTATCGCTAACTACTATAGCCTATCGCTAATCACTTATTACACGTCTCCTGGCTGACGTCTTTGGAGCTTTTGACCGTGGACATGTTACTCTTCTTGCCCTCTATGATGTTAGTGCTGCTTTTGACACTGTGGATCACTCTATCCTTTTGGAGCGTCTAGAAAAATCTTTTGGCATTTCTGATACGGCCCTTCTTTGGTTTCAGTCATTCCTCTCAGACCGCTCTCATTCTGTTATCTTTGGGCCTACACGTTCCGCCTGGTCCCTTATACCTTTTGGCCTTCCTCAGGGTTCTGTTCTGGCCCCTCTCCTCTACATTCTGTACACTGCCGACCTGGCACGGGTTCTCCTTCCCATGGGTGTTGCTGTCCATCAGTATGCAGACGACACTCAGGCTTTCGTTCATGGCCCAGCGGAAGCGGCTTCCTCTCTGGTTGAGAGTATTCTTGACGCCACATCTGCCCTTGGTCTCTGGATGTCCTCCAATCGCCTCCGACTGAACTCTGCTAAGACCCAGTTCATCTGGCTTGGTGGTCGTGCTCAGCTGGCAAAGATAGATTCATCATCCTTACGCCAGAGGTTTCCGGACATTCAATTCTGTTCCAAAGTCCGTGATCTTGGGGTTGTTCTGGACCGGGAACTCTCCTTGACCGATCATGTTAACAGTGTCTCCCGCTCATGCTTCTACCACCTTCGTCAGCTTCGTACCATCCGCCGCTCCCTCTCCTTTCATGCCGTTACTACTCTAATTCATGCCCTTATCTGCACCAGGGTGGACTTTGGTAACGCTATCTTTGCTGGACTCTCACTTGTCAATATTTCCAAGCTTCAATCTGTTCTCAATGCTTCTGCCCGTCTTATTGGAGGCGTCCCCAGGTATGGCCATATAACTTCCTTTATACGGGACACTCTACACTGGCTTCCCATTCAGCAGCGTATCCAGTTCAAGATCCTAACGCTTATGCGTAATTGTCTCGTTGGCTCTGCTCCATCATATCTTAAGGACTTCTGCATTTCGGTCTCCTTGGTTCCAGGCCGTAGCACTCTCCGGTCGGCCTCCCTTGGACTTCTGACTGTCCCTCGTATGCGCACTGCTACAGCGCAGTCTAGAAGCTTTGCCTATGTTGGACCCAATAGCTGGAATCGCCTTTCCCGAGAGCTCCGGCTAGTATTCCTCAGTTTGTCTCTTCCGCAGTTTCGCAAGCGCCTGAAGTCTGTATTATTTGCCAGTGGTTTCACTGGTTCGGGTCGGGAGCGCTTCTGATGAGTCTATTCTTGAAGTGGCGCTTTATAAATGTCAGATTACAATTACAAATTACAAACAGACAATCGCTAACCAATAGACTATCGCTAACCAACAGGCTATAGCTAACCAACAGACAATCGCTAACCAATTGATAATCGCTAACCATAGACAATCGCTAACCAACAGACTATCGCTAACCAATACACTATTGCGCACCAGAGACATCATCATAACAACAGGAAACCAATCTGGCTAAAATCTGCAAGAAACAAGAGCAAAACCAATCAGAAATTAATCATGGAAAAATATGCTAAAGTAATCAAACGAACAAAACAACCAAACAACGCTCGACACAACAGCGAATCAATTACAGCAAAAACGCAAATTCGAAATACGACAAAACAATGGGAAATTGAAAAAATATTTCAGTGCAACATCATAAATCGTTCTACGGGCGAGCAGAGTTTTTATGCCTAACTCCTCGATTGCGAAAAAACAAACTCATCTGTCTCCACTGACAGTGGACCGACACAAACGACGTCGGCAACAGAGCTATCCATGCTTCCTGCCGAAGATTAGCATACCGCCCCCGTGATCATGGAAAACTGACAGACCTACGAAGAGAGCTGATAGATCAGGCCTTAGAAATCTCAATAGTCCATCACGATTGGCCCAGTTAGCTACATCGGTAAGTGCGTACGCCAGGGAGCCTCCGTGCGTGAGGATCCCAGTTCGCGTCCCGATCGTGGCTTATTTCAGAGATTTAAATCGAGGGCTAGTACGGTCCTTGCAAGGGGACCTTAAAAGGCGTGCCGCCCATTCAAACGGGCAGCGGTGGTGAAGGACCCCACCCGATAAATTCATAGCAAAATGAGCAGGGTCGAGGCCAGTATACGGTCGCTATATAAAAGACTATACATTTACATATACTTTCGCCGCTAGTCATACATCTTGATGGCTGATTGCGAACTGATGGATTCTGATTGCACGCACTTCATTCCGTTTATCTTAAACTGTCTAAATCTAATGAGGGATCTTGAAATTCCTTATTGTTCATTGACACACGACCAATGATAAAGGCACAAAAAGTCTGAACTGATAACGACAGGTGAGCCTCCAACACAAGCAATGTATCAAGGCCACGCTTTAGGTTTCATATTATATATATATATATATATTTACTTTTAATATATATATATATATATAATATATATAATATATATATAATATATATAATATATATATATATATTAAAAAGTAAATATTGAAAGTAAAGCGTGCTAAAACACACGCAACTGAAGTAGCAGAGGCAAGTCTTTTGGAAAAAATTGTGAGATTTAACCAGTTGCTTATATAAAAAGATTAAGACTGGCATAATGTTTTTGGCTTTAGTGACCTCAGCTGGAGGACGACTACATTAATGGCTGAGAGTTGTAGGTAGACCCCATAACAGACAAGTTAACTTCCTTATCAAATTTGTTAACACACACACATATAAATATATATTATATATACTGTACATATATACATATTTGGCCATATTGCTTAACAAAGAGAGAGAGAGAGAGAGAGAGAGAGAGAGAGAGAGAGAGAGAGAGAGAGAGAGAGAGAGGAGAGAGAGAGAGAGAGAGAGAGAGAGAGAGAGAGAGAGAGAGAGAGAGAGAGAGAGAGAGAGAGAGAGAGAGAGAGAGAGAGAGAGAGAGGCAAACAGACTGACAAGACAGACAGACAGACATAGGCACCCAGAGACAGCAATACAGAGACAGACAGAGTAACAGAGACAGAGTCGAACAGAGAAAGAGAAAGAGAGAGACAGAGACAAAGAGAGAGACAGAGAGAGACGGAGAGAGAGAGACAGAGAGAGACTGATGAACAGCGAAAGAGATAAATCAAGAGGAGCACAGACACAAGCACACAGACAGATCCTCTCCGGTGTCTGTAGCTCAGAGCTTGACAGTCAGTAAGATGAGGAAGTGCCCCAATTCGAGCCAAAAAAGGTCATTGACATCTGCAGCAGTAATAAGAAGAAGCTCAGCGTGTGTACAGACTCCACAGCAAATTGAAACAACGTTTTCAGGATGTCAACTGTAAAACTGACACTTCGCTTCCCAAGTAATAACAACTGCCCTACACAGACAAGTTAACTTCCTTATCAAATGTGTTAACATATATATATATACACACATATATTATATACTGTATATAATATATATATATATATTCTATAGTCTATACTCTATATATATATATATATATATATATATATATATATATATATATATATATATATATATATATATATATGGCCATATTGCATGGTACTATATTATATTATGTGAAGAACGCACCACAAATAAATCCTTATTGGACCTTAGCAGCGAAACAATGCAACGGAACACAGTATACAACATACGCCTCTACAGAGGCATTTAAACGGGTGGGTGGGTGTGAGACAGACAGACAGACAGACAGACTGACTGACAGACAGACACAGACAGAGAAAGATAGAGAAATATAGAGCGATATATTCTGTCTATTCCATCGTGGAGTTTAAACGCCACTAGTCAAAATGTGGCAGAGCATCGAAGACTGAGCTTGGCTGAAGCAGCTTTTGATTTTCCAGAAGCCGTGTGGACAACGGAAGCCAAATGGCTTTTATGACAACATATATGTAATTATGGCAACAGATAAATCAATACTCTCTGTTTCTCTGTCTCTCTCTCTCTCTCTGTCTCTCTGTCTCTCTGTCTTCTACAGGTAGGTAAGTTTCCGTCTGTTTTTCTGCCCTGTCTGTAGTCTTCTTCCTACGTGTCTGTCTGTCTGTCTGTCTGTCCCTTCGTCCGTCCGTCCCTCTGTCTGTCTGTGTATCTACTTTTCTTTCGTTATATTTCTCCTAGGCTGTTCTTAGCCTGTGCCTGTCTGTCTGTGTATCTCTGTCTTTGTTTTCACTCTGTCTGTCTGTCTGTCTGTCTGTCTGTCTCTCGTTGTCTGTCTTTCAACTGCATTAGTCATTTCCCTGACTCTGAATTGTTGCTGTGCAATTTGAGAAATGAAAACAGACTGGCACAATAGACCTGACATTGATTGGTGTACTGATTAACTGACAGGCCACAAATCATTGCATTTGGCTACAGTATATGGAAATTTATATAGCGCCGTTAACAGCATCTCCTGTATTGACCCCTGAAGCCATTTATATTGATTCAGGAATACAAAAACCGTTGCACCAATAAAGCGATGCTTTTCTGCTGATTCGTAATTTCAGATTTTATTCTCCTACTGCAATAAAAAATAATTACACAAAATAACTGCACAATATTTTTGCAGTAATCATAAAACCATGCGTATTGATTGATGCCTTGCGCATTAGGACAACGGCGCTATATAAGTCATTAGATTAGATTAGATATCAAAGTCATAGTAAGTTTGAAGATGTTTAACGCACATTTTAAGGATAAGCAGGTAGATTCACTTCCTCGCAGGTTGGGTAAATATCACGTCCAGAATGTAGTGTGTGATCTGCACAGGAAGGGAACCCTGTTTCTCTCTGACATCCGAGACTATCGGTCTGAATAGACATATGGCGTGTTAACAAATGCGCGTCGTAATCCTAATCTCGAGATTTCTACAGCACCCAACGAAAGCCACGTCACGAGGACCAGCTTATTCAAAGGCGCTCAGTCAAAACCAAAACGATAGGCAAAAGGGTTCGGTTCCAAGTCAAGATCCAAAACTCAGGCAGAGAGACAGCGTGGCGACTACGGCGGATGGTGTTTGGGACTGGAGTGGAAAGAGACACAAGGAGTTAGGATAGGATCAGTGAAATAGGAGTCTTTTACTTACTTGCACTACTTACTTACTTCAGACTACATCCACGGAAGATGAGTTATGTCTCTGCTTCGCAGCTCTTTTCCCCACTGCTGGTGCCCACCACAGGTCCAATCCTATAGTAATATATTTCTTATACATCTTGGGTCTAAGTTTAAAAATATACAGTGACACCTTTTCGAAGCCATAAAAATTCTACCACTCACGTGATCAGCGAACTTCGATTAACTACAAAATATAATTTCTTGTTAGAAATTATTTGTCTATGCGGTGATTACTGCGCCAGACCGTCTACCCAAAAATATGGGGTCCAAATCCAAGCCGTGAAACAATAATTCAAGATATATGTTCCTGTAGTGTCATCTACTGAATTCTTTTACACATGAGCGCATCAACTGCACACTGTCGAAGGGGGTACGTCAGCCAACGCGGCAGAGGACAACCGAGTAATAACTGCCTTTCTCATCACCACTGCTGCCGACAATTATTACACGCAGGTGTCTGGAAGGGATATTTCACGTACCTATTCTTCGCGGCCTAATGCACCTATTTTCTCATCAAGCGACTGATGATCATTCCTCATCACTGGCTGACCACCTGGCTTGGAATCTGTGCTGACCTTTCTCTCCCTCCGCCGGGTTCAAAGTATGCCGCCGTTCTTTCATCTCATTAATTTCTGTCCTATGGTCTCTGATGTCCTTTCTTGGACAAAGCCTTTGAAATTTAGGGTTCCTTCAGGGTCAGTTCTCGGAGGCCTTCTGTCACGCTGTCTGTCTGTCTGTGTCTCTCTGTCTTTCTCTGTCTCTCTCTGTCTCTCTCTCTCTACAAAGCCTCTTTGCGCCATTATCAGCTTGGCCGTCTGAATCCTCAGCATTTATAAGCCGATGACTAGATGTCCTCAATTCCACTCAGAAAAGATCCCAAATTCCTTTGATTTCAGCATCTCGGATTTTATGTTGTTGCGTTGTCTGTCTGAAGACTGACCTTGTCCCTCCCTCTTAGCATCTGTATGTTTCTTTCTTTGCCTGTGTTGTTCTTTTTACGTCTCTTCTCTTGTACCTCTATGTTTCTTTCTTTCCCTGTGTTGTTCTTTTTACGTCTCTTCTTTTGTATCTCTAACTCTGCCTGTGTTTTTCTGTGTTGGCCTGTCTTTCTTTTTGTACCTCTGTGTCTTTCTGTCTCTTTATCTGAGTACATCTGCCTCGTTCTGTTTGTACCTCTGTGTCTTTCTGTCTGTCTTTTTCTGTGTATATCTGCCTCTTGTTGTGTACTTCTGCCTGTCTGTGTCTGTATCTGTGTGTATGGCTGTTAGTGCCTATGTACTTTTGTGTACATGTGTCTTTTTCTTTCTGTCTTTGACGACTTTCTGTGTATACAACCTCTGTCTCTCAGTGTCTTTCTCTCTTTCTGTCTGTCTCCCCCTCTTTCTGTGTGTCTCTCTCTCTGTCTCTTTCTCTCTAAAACTGAATTTCTGTTCTTAGATAACGCCAAAGCTGAAGCCTATAGTTCTGATTTGCTCCTATAATAATCTAGAGGCCATTACATCTGCACTCTCTTCTCCCGTTTCATTTATCTCCAAACAGCAACCTTCTCTCAAATGCCCACCAATTTGGTTCTACCTACGCATCTGATGCCCATCTGTTTAGGCCGAGTTTTCAGTCAGGTTTTTTACGCTGGGTCTGTGCTATTTATTTAACTGATTTACTTTCTAGTTTATTTCTAGAAATAAGCTTAATCTGGGGTCTTTTCAAAATAATTATTTGCAACTGTTCAGGCAAGGTTTTCATCCACGAATACAGAAATGTAATGGGCATTATGAAGTCTGTGGGCTTATAAGGTTCTTATGAAGCACTGTATAAACGTGAAAGAATGTACTGGCTGCTTATAATTGGATTGCTTTTGGGTTCATTAAAAAGATGAAAGCATACTTATATGTAACTTGTATGTAAAGTATATGTTTACATAAATATATGTATGCATGTCTGTCTGTTTTTATATATGTATGCAATATGTATGTTATGTATGCATGTTTGTATATATTATTCAAGTATGTTCGATTCAGATTTACTGACTTTGCACGCATAGTAAATGGTTTAAATAAATAAATAAATAAAGCACCATTTCTGGTTGTAAATGGTTCAATTTCTACTTTACTCAAAACTAACATCTCTTGATACATTTATTTTTTAAAGAACCAATGCTACAGTTTGTTCAAAAGAAGAATTTCTGAAAGCTTCGAAGAGCCAGTTCTATTCGGAATAAACCATGAAAGCGAAAGAATGGAAAGGAGCCTCAAAGGGCTAATAAAAGCGTTTTCCAACAAATCCTCATTTCACATTCGTAATATCTCAGCACTTGGTTCAACAGAACCATTTGGAAAATTGTTCAGCTGTGACCATTTCTTCTGCCATTTCATTCACCATGCAATGTAATTTGGTATGATGCAAGTCAGTAAGTAAATGGCATGAACTGTACGCCAGCACATGAGTCACAAATTACCGCACACGTTCTCGATAGATCAGAGCCTAAGCCTAAGCAGGCTTGCTTGTATGGCTGGTGGAGTTTACCAGTTTATTGATCTGCCATTGATGGTATGGTTTTGAACAGCTCCAGGTGCGTGTATATATATATATATGTATTGATTGATTGATTGACTCTTTATTGATCCCAAATTCAACATATCAGGTTACACATAAAACGTACAGTTTGCCAAGATACAAAAGGCAAACCCAGAAGGGACCAGGGTCCCGCTTAAATAGGGTCACCTATTAACATCAGTACCGTAAGATGGTAATCGAAATGTAAACAAAGCTAGTATCATTACGTAAGCAAACTAAATAAATTATGTACAAAGTTATGTTTGTATATGCGCGCATGTATCTATGTGACTATATATATATATATATATATATATATATAAATCAGAATCGTCCATTGAATGCCAGGGAGCAGAAAACATAAAAGGAAACAGTATAAACCATATTTATACTGGAAGAGGTATGTTTACATAAATATATGTACGTATGTCTGTCTGCCTGTCTTTATGTATGTATGTAACATGTACGGTAAGTATGCACGTTTGTACATGTATTCAAGTATGTGTGTATGTATGTATGTATGTATGTCTGCCTGTCTTTATGTATGTAAGTAATATGTACCATATGTATGCATGTTTGTATATATTCAAGTGTGTATGTATGTATTCATGTATGTATGCACGTGTATGTATGTATGCATGTATGTATGCATGCATGCATGTATGTATGTGTACGCATGTATGTATGCATGTATGCATTTTATAGCGCCTTTAAGTCTGTCACAAAGCACTTCTTGCTAGGCTATATCAGAGATCTAAAAGAACGACCAGTTCGTCCGTATACGAATAACCGGATAAACAATGATTTCCGATACTTGTTCAAAGGATCTTTTTATTCTTTTACAGCTGGTAGAACCACTGGCGAAATTAACACCAAACGAAGATCACCCTATAACATCAAACAAGACTCAGAAGTCGGGAAGACACCAGGGAGGGAGGGTAACGTCACCCCGCGGGAACAAACCGCGGGACACGAATGTTCACAAGTACTCTACATATTTTGCGCGCAGCTTGTGCTATAAAATCAGCGCCTAATTTGTTCCCAGAATTATTCGCAGACCGGGCGGGGGCGAACAAAGGCCCTGTTATGAGACAATATCCAGTTGTTGCCCCAAACGAGAGAGGAAGGGGAGGGGAGATGCTTGACACATTTACTGGATCCCTCATGCATTATTCATGAGACATTAATCCGGCCAATTGATAGGCTGCATTGTTCGCAGGGGCGGGGCAGACCAACCGACAACCCAATAACATTAAATAAAGGTGTCGGCCGTGAAACTGCGCTACGCAAATTTTCCCTCCTTTCTCGTCGTCCACACGAAGCCTTTGTAAATGTAACTATAGGAGAACATTATACAGCGCTTGTTTAACTCTTAGAAGCCGTAATAAGGGTATGGGTCCGGATTTACAAAGCTTATATATTAATCAATCCTACAATGGTCCTCAAAGATGCGGCTCTCTGCAAGCTGACGCATTTTGGCTGAAGCACGTCCCAAAAACATCAGCCGAACTGACTAATTGACTAACCGACAGGTCAAATGTCAGTCTCTGTATGCCGAAATTACTCGAGGTTTGCTATCAGAAAATGTGTGTTACGGAAACACAAGTCGGTAATTTTGGTAGACATCTTCAAACTGCAAGCATAATGGACTGTACTGTAATGTAAACAAAGAACCGCATGTGAGATTATGGTTACTTATCTATGAAATTATGTAGCGCTTCCTAGGCCTGTGTTTGCACAGCTGTGTGTATGTGCAGGGCACATGTGTGTATGCTTGTGTGTTCAAGATTTCCATTAAGTCCCAAACCGTAAACAAGTTAACAGCAGACAGTGCTAAATGGAATTTTTGCGCAAGATAAGAGGCACTCAAGAGAATCCATTTGGCAGCTGTTCTGCCACCTGTTCATTTCCACCTGCCTGGCTTATCTACTCAGGAAAATTCACCCCAGCTTGGAAGTAGAAACAGAACTCATGGAACTTCCTCAACAGAAAAGCTGACTGACTGACTGACTGGCTAACTGATACCGACTGACTGACTGACTGACTGACTAACTGACATTGACTGACTGGACTGACTCACTGACTTCACTAACTGACACCGACTGACTGGACTGACTCACTAACTGACTCACTGACTGACTCACTGACATACTACACGGACTTGCAGCGTCTGACAGACAGACGGACGGACACACAGACAGACAGACAGATAAATACAGCATTTAGTGAAAAAAGTTAGAAATTAGTAAAATTTAGTAAAGCTGAAAAAATGGTTAAATAAATTTACCTACAAATAAACTTATCAGAAACAATGCTTCTGACATATATGCATAAGAACAGTGAAGCCCTACTTAACAAAGACCCAAGAAAGAATCAGGAGGCCACTTTAACCCTCCGCTATCTCATCGGAACACGAAGAGTTAACCAATGCTCCTCTCCCTCCCCCCAACATCGATTCCTACGGACGGAAAATTACAGAAGCCTCAAATTTCACATATGCTATCAAAACAATAAGGCACGACAACAACAATTAATATATATTCACAGTACATGAACATTTACATAAATATATATAACATATACACATACATATACATTTATATAACATATATACACATACATTTATATATAAATATATATAACATATATACACATACATATATATAAATATATATAACATATATATACATACATATAATATACATTTATATATAAATATATATAACATATACACATACATGTACAACATAATACATATACATTTATAAATGCGCTAGAGAAGACTTTCGCAAAGTGTATAAACATAATAAAAGGAAAATTGGATTTATTAAATACGCGAACATCAGCCATAAAAAGGCCATTGTTCCGAATGCAGTACGAGATGGACTTCGAGGCAGGCAGGCAGACAGGCAGGCAGGCAGGCAGACAGGCAGGCAGGCAGGCAGGGTACCCACCCGGACCCTCACCCGCGGCATAGGCCGCCCACACCCCCTCTGGTACCTCATAATGTGCGTCTGTATGGATGCATATACGCGGAGGGGTGGTGGCTGATAACGGGCTCTGCAGACAACTACATCACTCGATTATTGCAGACAATAGAACGGTGCCGACGGAACATGCCCCCCTCCCTCGCGTCCCATTAGCATTCACCAGTAATTGCATCTTGAGCAAGGACTACAAGCAATGACCGTCTGCCGATGTCTCTGCCTCCTCAGCAGCCCGTTCAGACCCTCCATCTTACTATTTCTGGCATCTTCGAGGACATCACAGGCCATCACACCCCCTACGCGCAAGAAGCTACAGCGGGGGAGGCAGAGGCAGGGGTGCGGTTCCCTTCCCTTGTATACTCAACCCCCACCCACGCTCGAGCTGTGCCCTCGACTTTGGTGTACACGTGTGTGTACTTAGTATGCACTTGGAGATCGACATGTTTGTTTAATTTTGCAACAAACGTTTAATAATCGCTTGCACCTGACCGAGTTCATTTGGCGCCAACCACCTTGCATACACAGTATCTGCCATACCGGGCATCTATGTATGTATGTATGTACGCACGTATGTATGTATGTATGTACGCATGTATATGCATGCATGTATGTATGTATGTGTGTAAACATGTGTGCATATATGTACACATGCATGTAAATATGTATGTATGTATGTATGCATGCATGCATGTATGTCAATATGTATGTCAATATGCATGTATGTCTGTATGTAAATATCTACGTATGTATGTATATATATATATATATATATATTATATATATATATTACCGAACACTGACAGTGGGATGATCAGACGTCGATGAAGAGGAATGGACACCCGCGCTATTACACCGAGGCTACCCACTCCGATTGATCTACGAAGAGACTGCTCCACCTCCTCTTCCATCTCCTCCTCCTCCTCTATCTTCTCCTGCTCCTCTTCGTCTTCCTCCTGCTCCTCTTCCTCCTCTTCTTCCTCCTCTTTCTTCTCCTGCTCCTCTTCGTCTTCCTCCTGCTCCTCTTCCTCCTCCTGCTCCTCATCTTCCTCCTCTTTCTTCTCGTGGTCCTCTTCGTCTTCCTCCTCCTCCTCCTTTTCTTCCTTCTGCTCCTCTTTTTCCTGCTAGGTTAAATATCAGAATGCCTTTTACAATGGAATTAATTTTAAGTTGAGGACACCAAGGTAAAGCATTACTACACCGAGTGGCAGAAGAGCAAAGACTACAGAGTGACAAAGTGCAAAGTCAACTCCAAGCACTACAGGCTCCGAGTGCAAATAAGAAATAAGTGCTAATCTACTACAAAGTGCGAAGCCAACTTCACTTCAGACTCGGAGTGCAAATACTACTACTCTAGCACAGCATCAAGTGAAAATGTTATCCTACCGAAGTTCGCTGGTTCAATACGGTTCGATCTTTCATGCAGTACAAAGATAAACAGATGGTTCAGTTTGTGAAGTAGCGGTCTGACAAACAGATTGGTCCAACCGACATCTCAACGCAGAACCATGTCCCTCAATACCGGCAAGTTCAGGACATTGTCTCTACAGGCCAGCGCAGGCCAATGTCCCTACAGACCAGTGCAGGCCGATGTCCCTACAGACCAGTGCAGGTCAATGTCCCTACAGACCAGTCCAGCCGATGTCCCTACAGACCAGTGCAGGTCAATGTCCCTACAGACCAGTGCAGGCCAATGTCCCTACAGACCAGTGCAGGCCGATGTCCCTACAGACCAGTGCAGACCAATGTCCCTACAGACCAGTTCAGGTCGATGTCCCTACAGACCAATGCAGGCCGATGTCCCTACAGACCAGTGCAGGCCAATGTCCCTACAGACTAGTGCAGGCCAATGTCCCTACAGACCAGTGCAGGTCTATGTCCCTACAGACCAGTGCAGGCCAATGTCCCTACAGACCAGTGCAGGCCAATGTCCCTACAGACCAGTTCAGGTCAATGTCCACACAGACCAGTGAAAAAAACTGTCCCAAGATACAATTGCAGGACAATGTCCGTACAGACCAGCACAGGACAATTTTCCTAAGAGCAGGACAATATTCCTAAACATCAGTGCAAGTGCAGGACAACGTCCCTTGAGGCAAGCGCAGGACAATGTCCCTACAGACCAGTGGAAGTGGAGGACAATGTCCCTAAACGCCAATACAATGTAAAGTGGCTACAGGTGAATGCAGGACAATGAACCTAACGGCCAATGACCACTTCCAGGTTACAAAGCACCGTGATCACATGACCTCTGGCCTGTCAATCAAACGCTTCCAACACACACACACACACACACACACACACACACACACACACACACGAAATAACCAGTGCGGTAAGCCAATTACACCTCTTACCTGGAGGCCACATCACGCAATTATTTCTCCCAAAAGCAACAGAGGGCACTATTATTCAAGTCGAAGTTTAGTGGTACAACTTTTGCTCTCATAATGAGACAGACAGAAAGACAGACAGACATACAGACAGTCAGTCAGACAGACACATAGATATAGCAAGAGAGACTAATTCATTCAGACAGAGACAGAGAAATACACAGACAGAGAAGCAGACAGACAGCAAAATACAGAGACACAGACAGATACAGACAAAGATACATAGACAGCATGAAACCAGAGACAATACATACATACATACATACATACACAACAACATACACACACATAATAGATACGTAGATACATAGATACATACGTAGATACATAGATACATACGTAGATACATAGATACATACATACATAGATACATACATACATACACAACAGCATAAATACACACACATACAGACCGATGTCGAAAAAGAAAACTCTGCAACTACTAGAAGAGTTGACGAACGGACTGGAGGAGCAATTAGTGGAACCTCCTAATGACAGACGTATTGTTTTACAGACGGCGTCGTCTTTGTCTAACCCTTACAAGAATCAATAACAGATGACAGAGGTCCGCTGCCAGGCCCACAGCAGCCCCCCCCCCCCGTCGTCTGCCCAGAATTCATTTTTCTCCGCAGCCTACATCCAGCAATTGGCGTCGGCGAAATCAAAGGACTGCTTGCGGAGATCCGCATCGCTTCCTTCCTCCGAGCGACCGCGGTATTATGTTATCTCCTTGTCATAATGCAATCATATTACGGCTTTGATCTCAGCTCCGGCTGCAACTTTATAAAATTGGTTCGCGAATAAAAGGCAACGCGCTTCATGTACTACCTGTCAGGTAATACCTTTCAAGTGCACCTGCGATGGAGCAGAGGTAATTCCACGCAGAACAGATCACGTGACACCAAGAAGAAATTAAGTTTCTCGTAGAAGAACAAATTAGACAGTCAAAAGATGGCCGTAGGAAAAAGATTACCCTGACATTTTTAGGTTCGACATTTGAAAATATGCCTCTGTCGTTAATGAGCTAATACGCAGTCGTTCTCAAGACGTTCCTATTTAGAGATCGTTAGGTAGCCATGCTGCAGCGCCTTTGTGAGTTACTTAAAATGCGCTTTACAAATTTAGTGATACATACATACATACGCAGTAGCTGACTGGCATGAACACTCCTTGTAGCATGGAGTGCTTGGGTTCGAGCCTCCTCCCCTGAAACAGTTACAGTTAAGCACGTTGAGCAAGTCCGTCATGCGCAATTGGTCAGCCCCATCGACTGATGCTTCATTATTATACAGTTGTGCTTAATACACACAGAAAAATCAGACCAACAGACAGATCCACCGACAGACCAGCCAGGGTGCATATCAACAGAAAGACAGACCAATGGAAAGACAAACTCACAGACAGACCTAACGTACAGACAGACCAACAGACAAACTGACAACTGACAGACAGACCAAAGGAAAGACAGACCAAAGGAAAGACAGACAAACTGAAAGACAGACCAACGGAAAGACCGACAGACCAACGGAAAGATAGACCAATTGAAAGACAGACAAACTGATAGACAGGCCAACGGAAAAACAGACAGACCAACTGACAGACAGACCGACAGGCCAACTGACAGACAGACCGACAGGCCAACTGACAGACAGACCGACAGGCCAACTGACAGACAGACCGACAGGCCAACTGACAGACAGACCGACAGGCCAACTGACAGACAGACCAACGGAGAGACCGACAGACCAACTGACAGACAGACCAACTGACAGACAGACCAACGGAGAGACCGACAGACCAACTGACAGACAGACCAACGGAGAGACCGACAGACCAACTGACAGACAGACCAATGGATGGAGTGACGCAAGAACGGTCTGGGACTGGAGCTGGGTGATGTTTATGATGATGAAGATGTTGATGATGATGATTACAGAGTTATGTTCCGAAATTGCATTCGTAATGATCAGGTGAGAGAGAGACCGAGACAGACAGAGAGAGACAGACAGAGGCAGAGACAGAGACTGAGACAGAGCAGAGTCCTAATAACAGAGTTAGTTGTCGTAATACAACCAGAACAACACAGTCATGTTTTCATATTACAGATCTAATGGCTTTTCTGTTACAGCGCCAATGATAGACGACCAGTCTCTCTCTCTCTCTCTCTCTCTCTCTCTCTCTCTTTGTTCTCTGTCTGTGTCTGCCTCTCTCTCTGTCTCTCTTTCACTCTCTCTCCCTCTCTCTCGCACTCGCTCTCTTCCCCTTTCTATCGCGAATGATTGAATAAACAAATGAATGACTGAATGAATGACTGAAAGAGAAAGCATACAGCTGAAAAAGTAATGCTCTGAAAAGGTCAGTAAACAAGCAGCTGAACGACTGAATGAATGACTGATGCAGCAGGTGGTGAATGACTGAATGAGCGAGTGAATTATGAGCAAGTGAATGAATGAATGAGAGAACTATCTATCAAGGTAACACAAAACCTAATCTAGGGGCCCATGTGGTCAAACCAACGGTATACACGGCCCGCATGCCAACGAACATTTGACGGGACCCACATATGGGCCCTAGATTAGTCCAGTAGGAGAATATGGTCCAAAATGAGCCCAATATGGTCACTGGAAATCTATGAGAAAAGTCGATGATGAGTAAAAAAGTAGTGTTCCCATATTTCACAAGTGAGACGTAGGGGAGGCGCTCATAACCTTTCCTTAGGCCCTTCAGCCGGTAATGGACGATTCCCAAGGCCCTCAACACGAGGCCAATGCATCGCAGGGCTTACCGTTTACTTTCCACCTTACACCAAATTATACTGCTTGGTGACAGAGGCACACGTGCGCAAACAACTTGCCCAGGGTCATAACACGGAGTCGAACCCGAAACCGCATGATCCAAAAGCGTTACCGATAGACCACCGTGTCGTGATGGTAAGACTCTGACCTTAAGAGTCTAAAAGTAGTTTTGCAAACAGAAATATATGTATTGTAATTATATTTGGTAGTACATATCCAGTTCTGTTCCGCTCATGTTGTAATCTATCAAGCACTTGTCAGATGCAAATAAAGACTACTTACTTCTTATTTACTTACTTGCAATCAGTAAGTAAGTGCGGCACTTAATTCTCCGAGCAGTTGTTTGGGAAATCGTTGCAGCCAGCACTAGACAAAGATTTACTGGCAGCGCCACCAGTTAAAATAATATTATCTCTAATGCTATTCCAGATGCCGAAGTTTACCAGAGCCGATGACGGTGTACCACCGGAAAGGTCAAGGGTTCAGAACCCACGTGGACAGGAAGATATTTCAAGGCTTCTCTACTCCTTCTGTTTATTACTTTAACATAAATGACTCCTCCATCTGGCAGGAAAATTCATTGGAGATAATCACTTGTGAGCACGGCACTGTATGCGTGTAATCAGTGATTCCTCAAGCCTCTTGTTCAAATGTTTTGTCACATGTTACATTACGTGGAAGCGATAGACCAAGACCAAGAAAATGAAGCTGTACTCATCTTTATATTGATGATAATGGTGACGAAGGATGATAATGACCACAATATTAATGATTATGATGATGATGAAAATATACATCTATGGCAATAACAATGATGATGATAATGATGCAGATGATGAGGATGATGATTACTCTGACAGGCTGTTCAAAGGCGCTACATAAACAATGACTCATTCGTGCATTAAAATAAAATGTAAGTACAGTTTTCATACGTATATACACAGTTTTGAGAACAGACAAATGCATATACTTAAGTATATACATACGTATGTACATACATGTATATTTATATAAATCTGTTTATACAGCACATCTTAAGAACCTCTCATCAGCATCATCATCACTGTTATTACCATAGTCATATATTATCATCACCAGTCATCAATACCAGACATCATCATAATCATAATCATCCTCATCACTACTACCACCACCGCCGCCGCCGCCACCACCACCACCATCATCATAGTCATCATCATCATCATAATTATATGTATATAATATATGTACATAATTATGTGTATGTATGTAAGTACTTGTGCACACACAAACATACAGACAAACACTGACATGACTTCAAATTTTATCTCCCCTTCAGATTATTAAAGTGTGCTTTGTCTCTCTGTCTAATAAATATTTTAAAAGTTATAATTTACTGAGTTATTGCCAAAAATTGCTATATTTCACAGAGTATGAATTTATTTTTATTTCAGTCTGTACTTTATCAGGCTCTGAGCAGGCCCCCTCTTCCTTCAGACCAAGCACAGGGTCCCCGCGGTCGTAGGCCCTGCCAGCCCATATATATGCTACTGCAAGACATAAGTTCTTAAATGCATACATTATTATTAATATTAATATATTATATTATAATTATATTATATTACATTATTATTATTATTGTTATTATTATTATTATTATCAATCGATGGTACCGGGCAATTGTGAGTGAAGGACTTGCTCAAGGTCCCTACACAGTAACCGTCTAAGGGAAGGAGGCTTGAACCCATACTCTCTGCATTACAAGCTGAGCACTCAAGAGTCTAACCAATCGGCTACCGTGCCCCATTATCAACACCATAATTACTATAGGTAAACGTAAACATGTACTTATATACAACTGACGTGAATAAGTGAGCTAGATAATAAACAGGGAGAGTTCCCGACACTAATCTTATCTCGACTGTGCAACTACCGATTACATGATCACAGCCTCTACGATTACTACTAACAATTCACTACTATTATTACTCTTTCATTCCTTCTGAAACATTCACCTTCTGTTAAGCGGTTCTTAAAAGGCGCTGTATAAACATCCAGATTAAAATACACAGATTAAAATACACTTCCGTTTTCAAGTGGCGCCAGTCCCAATCCTGGCTGGGGGGAGGACGATGACTCTAATCATCTTCGTTATGACACAGCATTCATGATATTCACAAAAGATGCACCTTTTTTGATCTGTGAGAAAGCCATGTTTCAGCCTCTTTGTGAGGATCTTAAAAGGAGCTATACAAATGTTCAGATGCACATATACCAACAAACATACATATCTACACACACACACATACATACAAAAATTAAAAATTGATGCATACATACACACAAACATACATAAATATTTATACATACATACATAAATAAGTACATACACACATAGATACATATATAAATACATACATGCATAAATAAATACACACATATTTATATAAATACATATATTACCTATGTATACACATGATGATGATGAGTTCTCTGCCTGAAGGCAAGTCCATTGGCTTTATGCCACCTAGGGATGAGATGAGTGAAGTGGTTTCCCGTTGCCTTCCTCACAAACAATTGTGGCTGAGTAGCTTGTCCAAGGTCAATACGCAGCAGCTTGAAGCAGATTTGAACCCGCGACCCTCCAGTTACGAGGCACAGATCATACCACTACACCATTTTGTCCCATAATGTATATGTATATTGGATGTATATACTGTACATACATCAAAATATAATGTCATTATCAGCTATATTTGAAAAACACAGTTTTCGCAATTCCCTCCGTGCTTGGCACAACCAGCTACTAAATTTCAACGTTTACAAGTTGAAATGGGCGGCTTTACAGAACCTGACTTTGCCACAAGAACAAGAAGCCGGTTCTAAAAAACTCCTTATCAGGTTTTAGAAAATCAATAGTACAGATGCTCGGCCACAATTAAAAATTACGGCTGGAGCAGAAGAGGAAATAAATCTGGAAGAATTAATAAAAGGCAGAACAGCAAACAAGAAATCAAGACTGAAATCAACCAGACACAGCAATAAAGTGCAACGAAGTGCATAACGTTGAACAGCCTCCATCAGTCTCACTCCCACTTAGGGATCCATGCCACTGCTAACATTTCAGATGATAAAAACAAGCAAAGTATACATTATCACAAAGTCATGTCTGCCAAAAGCAGACACTACTGCGATCCCAGAACACGCACGGGCACATGTGCTGACAGTAAACATATTGGAGCGATTCTGAAGAGTTGCTCTTGAAAAGGAGTTATATAAATTTCTTTAGTACAATTACAATTAGAAACAACACAAAAGTGTGGTATACTGTCGGACAGTATGTGCTGCTTCTCTTTCGTGGCAGTCAGACAAATACGTCTAGCTACAGTCGCAGATAACTACCAAGTCTTGGGACCTGCAAATCACATTAGTGTCTACTGCTATCAGACAGGACTTTTCAGGGAGTGTATCATATCAGATGTCTTATCAAGAGAATAGCTTATCAGACATTCCTTCATTAATAAAAGCCTATTCTGATAAACGGAACAAACCAAGAGACAGACATACACACAGGCAGAAAAACACAAACAAGACACACAGACAGAGGCAGAGACAGACCAACAGAGACAAACCAAAAGACAGCCACGTAGACAGATTGACAGAAAGACAGATACACAGACAAACTGACAGACAGATCAACAGACAGAAACAGAATGACAAACAGCGACACTGACAGACCAACAGGCACTGACAGACAGCGACAGGCAGACAGAGAGACAGACAGACAAAGACATAGACAGAACGACTGACAGACAAAGGCAGACACACAGCCAGACACACATACATACATACAGACAGTCATGCACAAGGAGACATTACTCAGAATAATTATCTCTTGCATCCCTCTAAATGCAGCTCATTACTCGAGTTCTGCCAGACAAATTTCGCTCTCTCTCCGTCAGTTGCAGCAGCCATGGAATCTCTCTACCTTAATTTATTGCCCTTTGGAGTTTATCTGCCCGCTATCCATCATAATCCACGGCCGGCAATCAGCCCTTCCAGATAACTCTATCTCGAGCAGAGCAGAAAGCCCTGGCGTCCCTCCACCCTGCCCCAACGAAGGCCACGGGGAAAATAGTAACATAATTCATTAGCCAAGTCTCTCAAGCTCCCCACAGAATAACAATAACCCTCACTGCACAGAACATTCCATAATCCCCCACAATATTATACGCCATACAATAACTCCAAATACAATACAAAATCTCATACAATCCAATACTCCATACAATACAATACCTCCAATACAAAAAATCCCTACAACAAAACTCCTTACAATATCTTCATATACAATACAAAGACCATACAATACAATACTCAATACAATACAATACAATAAAACAAATGCAGTAGCACTACACTTTTTACAAAGACTGTATAATTTTATTTGTTTTTATTGATTTAGCAATTGTTTTTATTATGACATCTATCATTTTGACACTGATTAAACTGCTTAGATCTTTTAGAAAGCCGTGCTTCGGCACATTTGAGAGGTTCATAAAGGTTCTGTATAATTATCTTCATACACGCATACTAGGCCTATTCTAGCCCTCTGCTTTTGTCGTAAACTCACGAAAATCATCACTATTGCTGCAATAAATAGCTTCTTATTCTCTATCTTTTGGTCTTTTGTTCGTCTATCCAAATCTGTCCATGTGTCTGTCTGTTCGTGTGTCTGTCCGTCTGTCCGTCCGTCTGTCTGTCTGCCTACTGCCCACTGGACGGCCCTTAAATTTCCACTGCGTAAGTGGAGTGAATAGAGAAGGAGGAGGAGGAGAATTCCAGCGCTGTAGATACTAACGTCGGGAAATAAGAAAGAAACGAGCGAAAGAAGACTGAGGCGGACGAAGTATCTCATTCAATAAATGCAACGCGAGCCAAGTAAGCAGATGACCCCAACCGACATGAAGCCACTCGGGGAAAAAACAAGCAGACAGGTGTGCGTCTCCTAGCAGAGGATAAACAAAAGATCCGGCCAAGTAATTACCAGATTGAACACCTGTACCACGCGACCTTTCCGTGTGTTGTATCGGCGGTTTATCGGCGGAGAAAAGACAAGGAAAGAATGTCGATTTCAAAGTGGAACTCTCGCGCAAATACCGTTCTGATTTTATCGAAGACGAATGAAAGAGAAACGCCGAAAATAACGCAACAACGACAGCAGAGCTTTTAAAATAAATCGCCAAAGCGGAAACAACGGCAGGCACTGCACAAGAATGTAGTCGAGCTATGTTCCATTGCGGAAAAAATCTGTTCGTAGTCTTTGTGAAGCCCACGACCGTCTGTCAAAGCTTTGCCGGTGTTGCGACAATTTAGGACCGAGGCGAGCCGCGAAAGCAATTCCGAAAGCTGTGATTGGTTCACGTGACTGATGACGTCAGAGAGTCGTTTGCTGCTGCTGCTTTGTTCGTCAAAATCATACTTTGTCCAAAATAAGACTGCATAAGTGGGCTTCTGTTTTTCCACTTGCCGATACGTTGTTTCATATCAAATTTAGCTATCAACGCGCTAACAGGATAATTAAAAATTCCCGTAACTATGTTTCGCCTTGGCAACAAAACTGGACAAAGTCTGAAACGCCTTTCCCGCTCTTGCAACCAACCAACACATCAGCCAAACAACCCATGAGCTGAACCAATCACCGACGAATAAGCGCTTTCGTAGACTTGTTTTCAGCCACCAAAGAAAATGCGATATAGCGTCTCTTCGGACTACTGACAACACCTGGATTTAACCCTATCAAACGTTTTATTCACTGAACAAAATCCCTTGTCCACTGTCCGCCATATCCTGACACCCCTTCTTCCTTTTCTCTCTCTACTCTCCAACCCCAAACATCACCCACCGTAGCTGCCACGCTCTCTCTGCCTGACTCTTGGATCTTGACCTGGAACCGAACCCTTTTGCCTATCGATTTGGTTTTGACTGAGCGCCTGTGAATAAGCTGGTCCCCGCGGCGCGGCTTTCTTTGGGCGCTGTGGAGATCTTGGAATTACGATACGATTACTATACATGTCCTTATCCACCCCTTTTTATATCTCTCCCTTCACAGAGTCCACACCCCATGACGTCATAGTCCTACATAACATGCGACGTTTACGATTACGACCAATTGCTTTTATGTTAAAACCAGCAATATTTTCAATTGCTTAAGGTGCTACAATTTTTGTTAAATATAAAAGACTTACAAAAAATTCCATCAAATTCCCGTTGGAATATTCCGGTGTTATGCTTCAGTGCATTAATTTGTACCAATTGGTTTCTCTTGTGTTGGGCCACCCTTTGGAACCGACTTCCATTGCATATAAGCACTGTTTCAGTTCACTTTGCTCCATATAAATTTTCAACCTACCTTCATTGACATCTGTTTAGATAATTTAGATAACCATGTGTCCAATTTCTCTGTAGGATACTTAAAGGAGCTATATCAAGTGTCTTGGTACACATATGTACATACTTATACCTACATGCATACACGGATACAAACATTCAAAAATACATACATACATAGAAACATATACACATAGATACACTGGAGACTTATTATAGCATGCTTCATTATAAGACTAATTCTCATATAAAACTGTGTGGAATATGGATTGCAAAATTAATTTAGCTATAGAAAAAACGCGTCATATGGCTCACAAAGACATAGCTATAATGAATTTCTAGTGTACAAACATGTATATATATATATATATACACACGTATACATATATATATATATATACACATTTATGTAAGTACTCACTTGTTGAGTTGGCTGAAGTCGCTATGTCAGTCTTCAATGGTCTCTCCAGCAAACCCGTTGTTCTCTGATCGCCTTGATTACTTTAACTACCTTCTTACTGGTGGTACAAAGTCAAACATGTAAACTCTCAAAAGTTCGGAAATTTTAGAGCCATAACTGATAAGCCAAAATAAGAGCATATGACCCTTGTACACGGCTTCCTCTACAGCAAAGGATTTGTTTCAAACTGGGACTTACAGTTTATAAAACATTGAACTCTGGCCAACCACAATACTTAAAAACAGATTTTACTGTGCAGACTTATTATTATTCAGTCAGACTGCTTTTCTGTGGTTGTGCCAAGAACTAGAACTGTTCTTGTTTAACGAGCTTTTCTGGTCGCTGGATGTAAATTTTGGAACTCTACTTCCATCTGTTTGTTCTGCTCAGTCTCTTGTGTCATTCAAGACTTATCTTTCTCAGTTGTCTTACCCACCATAGGCTGCCTCTGTCTCGGCGGACAGACTTTCTGGGTACTGACCTGACTGCGGCTTGGTTTTCATGCATCATTGCCTGATGCTTTGTTCGTTAGACAGCGGCGCTACAGAAGTTGCTAATTGCTTATTAAAATAATAGTAAAATTTATGGATGCATTCGACTGTATTATTGTAAATTATTATATGCCACTTAATACAACGCCTCCGACATTACAATCAGTTAATTTATAGAGGGACTATATTTAGCCACTTAACACAACAACACTAACCACAGAGCTTTGCAATTTATAGAGAACAAAGACAGTAAAATCATACAAAGCGGGAGACATAATTGTCTGCTAATAGAAAACAGTCATTACATCCCTCTTTAACGTCTTTTATGCCAAAGAAACGAGTATCTGTCAGTTCGCCTAAGTGACGATGTGGTCTACAGCCAAACAGTTTGTGTGGACACACAATCCGGCGGCCACACTTGAGTTTAGAGCAGACAGATTGTGAAGTATCTGTACTAACCTTCTGTCAATCTGTTGTCTGCTTATCTGTGTAGATTGTAACTGTGCTAATCTGTCTGTCTGTCTGTTTGTCTGTATGTCTCTGCTGTCTGCCTATCTGTCTGTCTCTGTCAGTCCCTCTCTCCCATACACTCTGCACCTCTCTGCCTTTTAATCTGTGCGTCTGTCTCTCGCTATCTCTATCTCAGTCTTTTTATGCCTCTGTTGTCTCCCTGTTTGTCTCTGTGTTTTTATTTCCCTCCCTCTCTTCCTCCGTCTCTCTCTCTCCTCCGCCCCCCTACTTCCGTCCCTCCCTCCCTCCCTCTTTCTCCTCTCTTTCTGCTTAGTCGTTTTCGTTTGAGTTTGTCAACCACTCCAGTTATTCCAGTATTCCAGTCTTCCTTAGAAATGGAACAATCGAAACTGCAGCAATCATCTCGACCATCATTACTCATGAGCAACTGCAAACGCAGTCACTTCAGTCTGTCAATCCTTTGTCCAAGCACGTGCATGACACACTGCATGACCATCTGATCAACGCCTGACATCAACTTTGCAAAACCTCTCGAAACATTATGAATATTATGTAGCACCTTTGTGGGATGCTTAAAATGCGCTATATAAGTTCTTGGATACATACATTCAACAGAATGCTAATCTAAGAACTTCTATATTGCCATTGTAATATTGCTCAAGGCATCAGTCAATGGTCACTACTAAGCAAACTCGTAGGGCAAGCCAAATTACATTTTAAACATTACAAATGGAATGCAGGATATTATAAACAGAATGCATGATATTATAAACAGAATGCATGACATAAAAAACAGCATGCATGATATGACATGACGTGCATGACGATCGCCATCATTATCATCATAATGATCATCAACATCATCACAACCTCACCAACTCACAGTGGTTATCACTGGCATCATCATCATCATCAGCATCACTACCACAACCACCACCACCACCACCACCATCATCATCATCACCATCACTATTGTTCAACCTCATTAGCAACAGCCGCTTCCACAAGCTCCTCATCAGCAGCAACAGTAGCATCACTGTTGATCTCATTTGCATCTACAAACCTTCTTCTGCTCATGATCGTCACTATCATTTATTTATTTATTTATTTATTTTATTTATCATCCTCCTCCTCCTCCTCCGCCTCATCATCATCATCATCATCATCATCATCATCATCATCAAAGCATTCACAAATGCATCGTCAATAGGAGAAATGTTTATGGAATAGAATATTGTTAGTGACAGATAGTCTGCACCTGTGAGTTTGGAAAGACTTATTGACAGGAGTGAATGCAAGGGAAAAGTGTATCATCAATGGGAGACTATCTGAACCCCTTCTATCCCCCACCATAAATAGCACCCTGCTGTGTCATCAATTGGAGATTATCTAAACCAGAGAGAATTTCTCCCCTTCTCTCCCCCATCATAAACAGCACCCTGCTGTGTCATCAATTGGAGATTATCTGAACCAGAGAGAGAATTTCTCCCCTTCTCTCCCCCACCATAAACAGCACCCTGCTGTGTCATCAATTGGAGATTATCTGAACCAGAGAGATAATTTCTCCCCTTCTCTCCCCCACCATAAACAGCACCCTGCTGTGTCATCAATTGGAGATTATCTGAACCAGAGAGAGAATTTCTCCCCTTCTCTCCCCCACCGTAAACAGCACCCTGCTGTGTCATCAATTGGAGATTATCTAAACCAGAGAGAGAATCCCCCCTCCCCAATAAACAGCCCCCTGGTGTAGCTGCCGTTTTAATACACTGTCTGGATGTCTGCGTTTTTCTTGGGAAACAATTCCTTTTCGAAAGTCCGTTATTTATGCCCCTAGATCGTCTGGCCTTTGAACTCATTTCATTCGAACCGATGTACTCCTCACACCTGCTCTCTGAATTTCTGCCTTTGAAGGCTTTGATGTAGCCAGTGCCACTGACTTTGACAAGTTACACTGTCGAGCCATACGGTCCAACCGTACCGACTGATACCACTTTATAAATTGATTCCAGACTCTCGGCCCCCCACACCACAGGTTCCTCTCCCTATCCCTTCCTCCTTGTTCCTCTCTCTTTTCCTTTCTCTCCCTCCATTACTTTTCTCTTACTTTCTTTCGTTCTAGTTACTCTCCCTTTTTCTCTCACTAACTTCCTTAGGCTTCTTTCCTTTTCTCGCTCCTTTTCTTAGGTTCCTCTCTCTTACGCTTCTCTACCTTACCCCTCCCTCGCTCAGGCTTCTCCCTTTCCGTCGCCTTTACTCGAAATCCTCTCCCTCCTTATCCCATCCCTCCTTCCCTTAGGTTTCTTTCCCTGTCTTCTTCCTTCCATCGGAGTCCTATTCTTTTTCTCTCTCTCTCTCTCTCTCTCTCTCTCTCTCTCTCTCTCTCTCTCTCTCTCTCTCTCTCTCTCTCTCTCTTTCTCTCTCTCTCTCTCTCTTGGGTCCCTTTCCCTTGGTCCTCCTCTTTAGGCGTCTCCCCCTCTTCCCTTTTCCCTCTTCCCGTCTTTCTTCTCTTTCTCTGCCTTAGGGTTTGAAGCCGACTTAATGCCGAAAGCCTGGCTCGCGTTGAAACAAGTGCTGAAATCGGGTCAGAAACCTGCACCTCTTCTTCTTAGTGATGTAGAGCAGTTTGATTCCGGTGATGAAATGGTGTTTGATTGGCCTGAAGAAACCCGGCTGTTGGTCGACTGTTCTTTGCCCGGCTTCCAATAATTCCTGTTTTGACTGTAATTCATTCGGATCCATTCAACCTCTTCAAGTCGGATCTTGTCCGGAAGCAACCGACTGACCTGATTAAGGGAAAAGGGCGGGGCAAAGAGCGTTAAGAGCGTCGAATGGAGGGCGTTAAAAGCCTTTGCTTTTCCGTGTCCCGATGCAGAGGAAATGGCAAATGTTACTTGAAAAACAGGGACAGTCATTCGCTCATTCATTCGTTTGTTGGTTCGTGTGCTAAAAGCACTGAAGCAGCCACCTTTCAGATACATACTCAGAAAATCTACCAGTCCAACCCCCGTAAAAGTGAAAAATTTTTAAATGTTGAGTAATAATAACAACAACAACAACAACAATCGATGTATAGAGTTCCACAGAACAGCCGAGGCCAAGAAAGGGTGACAAACACGTACAGTTATTTGTTGGCATGCATGATGTTTATAATGTTCTGCTTGATGCTCATAATGTCATGCACAGTGTTAGGTATGATGTTTTTAATGTCATGCACAATGTTTATATTGTCATGTATAATGTTTATGAAATCATGTATGATGTTCATAATGTCATGCATGATGTTTATAAATACATCAAAATGTTTATAATGTCGTGTATGACATTTTTTATGTTATGTTCACAGAATCATGTTTGATGTTTATAATGTCATGCACAATGTTCATAATGTCATCCAGAGTGACAGTGGTTACAATATCAAGTGCACAAACAGTGTGTAGTAAACACTGGTAATCGTCACAATGATGACACTGATGATAACGACGACGATGACGATGACTATAGTACACTGTTGCTTTCATGAGATTTGATTAAAATTTTATGAAGAACTGAAGCCTTTGCATTCAGAAATAATTGCCAATAAGCTGAACTGACAGCTAATCTAGAAATCAAGGCCAGTAATAAGGCCAGCTACCGCTGTTGGATAATAAGCAAGGCCATCGAAGATAACGTTGGTCTCGTCTTTAATTTATGCGCATAAATTATTCAAATGAAGATGAAAATAAATCACTAGAATGATCTGACAATTACAGCATAAAATCCGGTCCTCCTTGCATTCAGCAATGCTAATAAAAAAGCAATGGATGTAAATACTGCAAAGCAATTAAATTTTCAAGATGAAATGATCAAAGTCTTCCAACAAATACTTTGAGCCAGATGAATTCCACACTGGCAAAAACCTCCGATAGAAAGAATGAAAATGCCGTTGCTACCAAGGCAACTTGTTGGGGTTATTAACGATCCATTTGGTAGTATTTCCCAGACGAGTCTTTACCAGTTACGGCATTCGTTTCAAACATTAAAAATAACACACTATCTCCTGTTCATACTGACACCGGAAACGCTTTGATAAAACGCACACACGGTAAAGGTTTTTACAGCCCAATGTTAAAATGCTTTTAAGGCAAAAGGTGGTGAAAATGCGTAAATCGACAGGTTGCACTGGCTAATTGCCTGTTCACCCTGGGCAAGACATACAACAGACCGCGAGAACTAATAGCCTGCTGACACTGGCAGTGAACCCCTTGTCTTTCCAGGCAACCAGAGCAATCAAACGCAACCGGACACTGGAAAATTAGTAACCGTTCTGCTCCAAGAAACTTTTAGCTTCGATGTAGGCGCCACTAATGCAACCGATAAATCTAGACTTGGACGTGTGATGTTGCTGGGAATTTCTATAGCGCCTTTTAAGAGAAACGCCTGGGGGCTTCTCGAGTTGACAGTTCACTAAACTAAAATAAAATAGGGTGATTTTCAATCTGTGATGGAATTGTCGCCATATCTCTGGATGACGATATCTCAGATTAAGAAAAAAAGAAACCCATTGGATGCCTTTTGATATGGCATTTTCTGCGATGAAGAAAAGAAATAATCCACCAGCTACACGTCACCTAATATCTTCTTACATGAAAAAATAGAATTCAGTACCTACAGATGAAATCTTATCACAGGACGAAGAAACGACTCACAACAGTTACATGTGAATAACATCTTCACAGATCAAGAAAAGCAGGAATCCACTACATCTACATGATATTCATTTCTTCATCAGCGACATCTTCACAGGTGAAGAAAGCAAATAATTCAGTAGCTACATGTGGGCGAAACAGTCTCACATGAAGAAAAGACTCATTCCATCTTCGCAGCTCGAGGACAGAAAGAATCCATCCAACAGTAGCTTGCGTGCACCGTTGGATTAAATTATATCGCAAAGATAATCATGTCTGGCAGAGGAACGTCTTGCAACTTAGCATGACTTAGCATGACTTAGCATGACTGATGGCAAAGACAGAATAGACCAGATTGCATAAAATCGAACAGAATCCGCCATCCTTCCTCGAGTGCCAGGTAATCTAATAAAAAGTCAGGCAACACGACTCAAAATCAAGGCTTGTAATATTCGAGCAACAAGCAGCCGACGAGAAAAAACTTTGCACGAATGTCCAACTGTTGCATTCATTTGGGCGGTTTGCCCATCCAAGATTCTCTCATTGCATATTTCAGGTTTCGCTAGGTCAAATCGTATGCACGTAGGCCTATGTATGTGCATGCATGCACTTATGTTCAGCTGATCTTTGGTCTAGTTATGCTAAGACCTGCATGCGTAGGGGGCTCTGACCCAGTGTCATGACTCTTGACCCAAGGTCAAACTGCACTGAGCAGCAGCCAGTTCAGAATTGCAAAACAATTAGAAGAAAAAAGAGAACCAAAGATTGATGGAAACCAATTCATTTTTCCAAAAAGACCACACCCTGACTTGACGGAAATTGGTAAAAAGTTGAATTGAAGAAACGTGAACAAAAATATCCAAACTTACACATGACATAAATAGAATGCAATGGCAGAGTGACGTCAATAGCAACCATTACATTACTTTCTTCTCTGGCCAGAACACAGAACAAGAATACATTTTGTTACACTGAACTCAACTGTAGCGATCATATTACATTATGTAGATTGCAGTGATTGTAACAGCATCAGTACACAGACTGCATTACTAACAAGGATTGTGGGTTGTTTAAAAATACATTACTAACAAGAATTGTGGGTTGGTTAAAAATACATTACTAACAAGGACTGCTGGCTGTTTAGAAAGTCAGGCAGACAAGAGAATTTTAGAATGAAACAACTTATCCGCTAAATTTGTAATCTTATCAGAGCAGAAATGATCACAGCAGCTTCAGCAACAAACACAGAAAGAACAGCAGGTGAGCCACACCCATGTATTTGCAACACCAGCTTAATACAAATTAACAACAGCCGCGATAGCATCATAATTTGCATAAATACACACGCGTGTAGATACAAATATACACACGTACATTGTATATAATAACATATCCTCAGTGTGCACATATACCTGTATATAAAAAAGAAATACCGACAACTGAAAGAGAGCACAGCTGAGATCAGACAAGAGGAAAGAAACTGGAGAGGAGAGAAAGGGACGGGAATCAATTTTGAAGTTTGCCTTTTACATTTCGTATTTTAATCAGCAACTTCACAATGCCTATTGTAATCACGACAGTTTATTCTGCATCCTCTGTAGCAAGCTGTGTCTCTCCAAACAACTTCCTCCCTTTTCTTCTCTCGTCCTCCTCTTCCTCCTCGAATCCTCTCTTCCTCACTATTGCTGCCCGGACTGAACAAGGGCCCACGTGGCTATCTGCTACTGTTTACATCGCAGGCAACACGCATAAACGGTCACCCACCGCAGTCGCTGCATGCTTCCAAGTTCCAACTCGCGAGTGGGGGTTATAGCCACAACCTTAATTCGGGTCGCCGAGTAATGGGGCAGGAGAATCGTACTCACCAAATGGGGCGTTCCAATGAAGCGAGCGTCCATTCTGACACTCAGTCGGCGTCGAATCCTGGTTGAATTTGACAAAATAACCACGCAGTAAGTACTGTCGATACGGGAATCAGCGGGTCACGGGAATCGAGTCACGGGAATCGAGTCACGGGATGCTAGAACTGCGAGGCACGATGTTATGAAACCCGTTCAGTCTTGTCAGGCCGAGGTATGCACGAGTCTCCTCTGCTGTGGTATTTGGGTTAAACCACGTGGGCCTGAAACAGAAACGCGTTCAAGAGTCGAGCGCCCTTCAACAAGCAGTCGCCAGGTTCAGCGAACCAAAAAGGAATCCATCGTCCATTCATAAAACCGTCGCCGTAGGCCGTCGTGTTCGCCTGCTGACAAGCATTGTCAGTCGGTGGCGCGTCTAATTTGTTCCTCTTCTCGCAGGTCTAATCCGACGATCGTGAGATGTCAGTGGTAGTAGTTGTATTAGGCACCTTTCCTTCGTCCCGTGTTGTTAGAACTTGGCGATAATCAGTGCGAGGCGTCTTAGGAGTAGAGTACTTTGGCGGATCCCTCCGTATCGTTCCTCGTCCGTCTGCGGAACATCAGAAAAACATCGCCTTCAAACAATCATCCTCCGAATACAACGCCGTAAAAACGACCCTCGGCGCTGCAAGGAATACGACAACTGTGTCGATAACTGGCGATAGACAGATAGCCCAAAGGGAGGGAATGACAGACACACAGATACAGACGGACGGACGGACACGAACGCACGGCCACAGCCAGCCTCCAATGACAATACGGCACCGCCTGCTCCAAGCGCTTTGTCATTCGTCACGACCCTCCCCACTTATCTCCTTGCCTAGTAACGACTAAATCGCACCGCGTACAGTCAGAATTAGCTGGAGGTAGCCGACTAAGACGCTAGAAAGAGACTACAAAACACGTCTTTAAACGTTGCACCGGACTCGTTATGACTCTACCCGTTGCGATTGTCCCTCTACACGCTGCTCTCTGCGCGCCCCTCTGCTCTTTAGTTACGCGTGCGGCCTCCTTCGGCAGCAGGAGTCCGTCGAAGGCTATTTGTCCGCGTTAAGTGAACGATTCCGACGTTTGTTCTAGGGGAGCTTCGAGTCGCTGTTCAGCCTGTTGGCTGAAATCCTCCGCATCTTCTAGCCCGTGTTGATGTTGCTGCTGTGATAGATGCTTCTGGTGGTGGTTGTTAACTGACACGTTCCGTACAAAGCGCCGGATGGTTCAGAAAGTAAGGTGGAAGAGCTGCGTGAAAAACCTATGTAACAGAAACACCGGTAGATGGCCACCTGCCAATCATCCAGATTTTTCAGTGCTGTTGCGTTTCCGTTTGATATAACCATGTTGCAACTTGTGGGGAGGGGAGATCCTTAACCCTCTGGTTCAATCTACTCCGCCATATTATCTTGATGCATTTCTATAATCATTTTACTCCTACCCTGATCGCAGCCTTGCTGATTTACCCTCTTCGATGTATGCGATTCAACGGACTTAACAATACCCAACCATGTCTTGCTGCTCCTAGTCATGCCAACTGCACTTGACAGCAGTAACCGCTCAAAAGGCTCTATATTAATCATAGTTTACGTTACGCAATTTTCAGCCTACTTTAAAGCACACCATCTGGGCACACTTGCAGCTTATGGGACAGGCTTAGTTTGGGCTTTCTTTTGGGTGTCTTAGCCTATTTATCGTTGTTCGTTGTAGTTTTAGTGCTGCCGCCAACATAACCTGTATGAATTACACAAAATTTGCAAAGATCAACTAAGAGTTTTGACGTTTACAAATGTTAGGAATTATACATGATTTCGTAAACTACGTATTGTGCCACCAGCCATTTAGCTTTATTAAGGAGTCGTCGAAATCCAGCAGCTAGCCTATTTAGATATATTGCTAAGTATTTCCTCATTTTTCTAATTTGTTTCTTTTCTTAAAATTTTGACAACACGTGTTTCTTTTTTATTATTTTATTATTATTATTATTTCATCGTCGTCGTCATATTCAAATTATTATTATTATTATTTCTACGCTGCATTGGTCTTGTCGTTAAGCGCAGTGGTGAAGAAGCAACACTGAATCAGCGGTTGCATAAGTGTAAAACGTTCTGTCCGCGTTCTTCGATGGACCGTGATCGGTGCGGATCGGAGGAACATCATGCTTCTCCGACTCCCTCTTCTTCGTCGTCGCCGTCGTCTGCTTCGATGGCGCCTGCATCGTGGGCTTCGCTGATCCGAGCGTCGGCGTCTCCTCGACCTTGACTCGCCGGCTGACCTAGGTCAGGCGTTGCGGCTCTTTGACCTTGAGGACCGGTTGGGACCCGTCGGCTGGGTCTCGTCGACCAGCTCCTGTCTCTCTCCGTTTCTTTAATTTCTTTCTTTTATTTCTTTCGTTTATTTTCTTTATTTCTTTTATTTCATGTTTCTTTTATTAAACCCTAGACACGTGTCCGTATTTGAATGACTGGCCTAAGCCACGCCTATGACTGACGTAACGCGGATAGAAGATACGCCCATAATGACCAAAATAGGCCAGCCCTCTAAACTGCAAGTATGCAACCATCTGGTCTATAAAACTGTATCTCTTACCTACAATGGCCGTCAAACTTTGCGACCCGATTACATTCACCAGCTCTTCTTCTTCTCACCTCACTTTCCGGTTCACTTCCAAACACCATAGCCGTCTGCCTGCCTTGGATCTTGAACCTGGAACTGAACACTTCCTGTCTATTAATTTTGTTTTGACTGAGTGCCTGAGAACAAGCTGGTTCCTGCGACTTAGCTTCCGTTGGGCGCTCTTGAAATTTTGAGTTTGCGATTATGATATCACTATTACAATATGTGCTATCCAAGATCTACTTGTTCTCAAATCTTTCTCTATTTTGCCTCTCTTAAATTCTGTACCCATTCTTTAATCCACGCAGCGCAGATTATTTGAAACATGTCTCTCATACCCCTTTCTCGCTCTTTCTCTCTCCAGCAGGTTTTCACTCGACTGAAACCCGAACTGTTCAAGCTATCCTGTCCTATCCAATTCTACACCATGACCACCATCGCCAGTGATTTCCACCGTAGCACCATGCTGGCTCCCATCCTGACCCCCCTCAGGAATCTGACCTGGCACCCAATCTGACCAAACAACCTTAAAAGGTGCTATACAAAGTGTCGATACATACATACATGCATATACATGTATATATCATCAAAACAAATAGTAATAATGACAAACTACACTGTTTTGATATATATATATATGCGTGTGTGTGTGAGCATATTATATATACAAACTTGTTGCAGTATCTTAACATATTAAATCACTGAATGGTTCTAGTTAATTTTTAGAGTAAGTTACCATCAAAGCATACAAAAAATTGGGCATAAGCACCTTTGATTGGCTCTTAAAGGTGCTATATGAAGGTTCAGATACATAACTATAGACAAATGTCACCGTATCTTGTCAAAACTATAAATAGCAGGGTCACAGTGAAGCACACATGCTGAAGTCTTAAACCATGTCTGGATGAATGCTTTGTCCTGCTGTTGGAAGTAACTTTAATTTTATAAAAAAAAATTTATTAACCTGGCGATCTATTGTTTATACGCAATTCTTCTACTGTTGCGTCAGTCTCAAGTTCTTGAGCATCATTGTCAACAAAGCCGCTTGCTTTCGAATTTTCAACACACAAGAAATTGTCAAGTTGTTGGATTCTAATAGTTTGTGTTTACGCTTTGACTCACAAAACTTACTTTGAGACTGCCACAGAGGACGAATATTTGCTTAACCTATATTATTATTATTTATTTATCTATTTTTTACATTTATTAAGCACTACTATCTAGTGACTAAGCATCAGTCGATGGCATGGAGCAATCGTGAGTGAAAGACTTGCTTAAAGTCTCCACAGAGTAACCATCGCTGGTGAGGTTCAAACCCATATTCTCCGTGTTACAAGCCGAGCTCTAACCAACTGGCTATTGTTATTATAAAATCTATGAACATCTAAGCATACTTCAGTGACATATTATTATTATTAGTAGTAGTAATGATGGTAGTGGTGGTGGTAGTAGTAGTACTACTAGTAGTATTAATTAGAAACATCTAGAGCACTGGTGTCTAATGCACAAGGCATTAACCGATGGCACATAAAATTTAAGCCGCATTCAGAAGATCAGTCCATTAAGACAGAGAGGCAGCCTACTTGGTCACCATGTCATACAAATACAGTATATATACATTTAGGACATATATACAATGCACAATGTATGTTGGTCTTTCTTGATTTGATTAAGCACAGACAGGCACCGAACCACTGAAGAGAATGAGGTTTTGACAGCTTGCTGAAACTGCATTTAGTTTCTGCGATTCTGAAATCACAATTAGCCTAATCAACAAACTGCAACTGGTCAACTGATCTGCATTGTCACTGACGATATGTGAAATGCACAGTTTTCAATTATGACAGTCACAAGGCCAGCTAATTATCGAGGGGCAGACGAGCCCGGGCCTTGGCAGTTGGCCTTGAAGGAATGGAAGAACTGAAGGCCGGTTCGTGCCCCGGAACATCGGGAAGACGACTGAAACTTTGCAACTCTGGCATTTCGGTTTTCTTACGTGGAGTGGCATCTGGTGTGACCTTGAGAATCTCGTCCAACTCGGCTTCAAGATCGTCGTCTGACAGATTGCCTTGATCCCCTATTGGCTGAGCCAATGCCTGGTTCATCTGTTCATTCGCTTCAAAAACCTGAACAGTAAAAAACAACCAACTCAAGTTTACGAAATAGTTATTAATCACAAATTACCAGAAAGCAGAAAACATAAACATGCATTTTAAAATTCTTTCTCTTCCCCTTATCTCCCTTTCTGGTTCAATTCCAAACACCATCCACCACAGCCATCTGACTGTCTGCCTGCCTGATTCTTGGATCTTGACCTGGAACCAAACCCTTCCTGCCTGTCAATTCTGTTTTGACTGAGCGCCTGTGAATAAGCTGGTTCCCACGACTTAGCTTTCGTTGGGCTCTGCAGAAATCTCGAGCTTATGATTACGATTAATAATGGTAACAGTAACACTGGTGTAATTTTTATGAGGTACTGCAGGACTGCTGCGAGAATAACGTCTTTATGCCGTAGCGGGAAACCGTTATAAACTGATAAAAGTTGTGGTAGTTACCTCCTGTATGTCAAGCATTGTGCTGTCGATCTTATCCTCATTCAGTCCTTGTTTCTTCGTCAGGTCTTTAAATGCATGAACGCCGGCAGCATATGCATCAATAATCTATCACGTGGACAGAAAATAAAATGTGCATTTTGAAACTACAACAAAACGAAGTTAGAAAATTTGAAATCAGAGAAAAGCGCATGTTGAAACGCCATGCCAGATTAAAATGAAGTTCAACGAAGACCGATCTGATAAAGCTCTAAACCAATCTACATCAAAATAAGAAAGTTAATTAATAAACTAAGGCAGAAATCTTTTAATTTATGCTCACTAGTAAGGTAATGTAATGTGGTGACTTGTAAGGTACCAGTGACTCCAAGTTTATGTGACAAATCAGTACTAAATATAAATCTTAACTAGTGATTTGAACAGAGTATCATTTAAGTAAGTAAGTAATGCATTTGTTAACATGCCATATGTCCACTGACTAAGCAAGGAAACGTAGGCACTTCAAATAAAATTTCTAGAAGTAGTCCGCTTCCACAATTCAGAAGTCATTCTTTTGTAACCTGAGGCAGATAGGATCCCTGAGGTATTGGAATAAAGTTTATGCTGCATTATTCTGGAATTGCTAATGAAATTCTGTAAAGACCGACATCTTATTATGATTATTTTTTGCCATAAGATGCTACAGATCTTATTATTATTATTGTCTGTAATAGCCGTTCTCAAACTTTATTGTTTCAGGACTCCTTTACACTCTTAAAATTTATCGAGGACCCAAAAAGCGTATGTTTATGTGGGTTATATCTATCGATATTTACCCTATTAGAAATTAAAAGTGAGAAATTAATGTATTAATTCATAACAAAATAACAATAATGAAAATAGTTTAGACTTCTTTTTCATAGTTTAGACCTCGTGGACCCCCAAATGGACCCCAGACCACACTTTGATTACCATTGGTCTATTATAATAATATAACAACACCGCCTGATGACAATGCGTCAATCGAAGCCCTTGGCAATCCTGAATGAAGGACTTGCTCAAGGTCACAACAATGACCTCAACAGGAGAGGCCTGAATGTGTACTCTTGGCACTGCAAAGGGGCAGCCGTCCGCCAAATTAGCAGCAGTTTCACACCAGGAATTATGCTTCACAAGACCGAAGCAAGGCACAGCTCTTACCTGTTTTTGTGATTCCATTTGTTGTATGTTATTGATGAGAGCGTTGATTTTGTCGACAGCTTGCTCTTTCTGTGCCAGACTTTCTGCCAACATCTTCTTTCGCCTCAGGCACTTAAGCGCCTGCCGTTAAAACCAGAAATTCTTACACCATCTACCATCACTAAACAACGTATCACATTGTAGGACTGCCTACGAATCTGTTTACTAATTAACATTTATTATGCTACATTAATGGATCCTAATCTAATCGGATCAAATAACTTCTACAGCGCCGTTATCTTAATGCTAAAGTTATGAAATCAGTGGCCATTTCAAGTGAAACGATGCTAAAAAATCGTAGTCCACTGGAGAAGACCGATCAAAATCCGGCAAGTCAGGATTTTGCATCAATTTCTGCATTAATAAAATGTACATTAACGAGTAATACGTTATTGGATTCTGCAGAAACGAACCCCAGATTTATGGAATTTGCACTAAGGAATTCTGGACACATAGAGCACAGATTAAGCTACAGCCATGAAGCCCGTCAAAAGATAAAAGTCTCCACAATGGCTTCATCCCTTCCCCTTCCTCCCATTAGTCCGTGTACCTCTGAATGCATCACTGTTTCCTTTTGCATGACTCTGTCTTGTCCCCTAGCAAACATTCATCCATATCTCAGGTATTTCAGATTCACTGACTTCACGTGTGTAATAAATTAACAAAGAAACAACTTAAGATACCATAAAAAAGATTTTACAGTTACAGTTTCTATTTTGCTGATGAAAAAGAGGAAAACACGCACCGCTGACTTTCTGTCCATCTGTAGGAAAGCCTTTGCAGTTTTTCGACACCTGAATTTCAAATCAGACAACTTAAGTTAACTCAGAACTTGAAACACGATAAATATTGTCAATGAAATGACAATAAAAACATAATATTAGACATGACTATTTTAGGTTGATGTACTGCAAAGCAGTTAGACACTTGTGTGTCAACCACTGTGAGTTTCCCAAATGTACCAGCAGCAGGAGAATAGGTATTCTTTTTTACCATACAAAACGTGACAGCAGCAGTGGAAATAAACATTCTCCTTTAAATTCAAAGAGACATATAATAATATTTTTCAGTCAATAGAAATAACTGAAAACTAATTTCAGAAGAAATTACGTGAAGTTTACGGCGGAATACTGAGTTACACTAAGGTCAACAAGATCTTTGAAAGCTTTATTTAACCTGGATCACTGCTGCAGAGATGCTTTGGAGTAACATTGTATAACAAAATATCTAATCTTAATCTAATCTAAATACTGCTATGGCATTGTTTTCAGAAATCGCAAGGCATCAATGGATGGTCGCTTAAAGTGAAACTGTACTGAAAAATTGCTTTCCATTGAAGAAGCCCTGTTAAAATCTGATGATATGCTGGACCCATCCTCAACCTCTTGAATTCAATGACATCGTGGTTCAAGTAAAACAGATATAGATATTTACTGTTCCATTTCTTCTGTTACTTTTGATATATTCTCCTCCAGTTTCCTCAAACCTGCTTTCAGCCTGAAGATAAATCAACCACAGAACATTTCACTACCACAGAAGAGGTTACAATGGTCATTGTTTGTATGCTGAATTTTCTTAGAGAGAACCATTTCAAAATCAGAAAAAATAAACATTTACTCTGTTGCTTTGAAACCACATCTGGATTCCATAGACAATTTTGTAAGTTTACAGGTTTAGCCTTAACAGACACTACTTAAATATCTTACTGTAACATCGAAGAAGAAGAAGAAGAGTCCCATGAGCAAAACCCACAAGGCAGCCAGCGATATGAAATGTTATTGATTTCACTTTTTAGCCTCAGCACATGACAGCAGCTGGCCAGTCCTCTCCCTCACCACCCGATCGTCCCAGTGTACGGTCAGTGTGCTCATTTCATAGCTCAGTACACTAGGGGGAACAAATGGAGCAGAAGTTCTAAAACATGCAGAAGATGTTTTAGAACATGGCAGGATCTGAATCCCCAACCTCTCAGGTGACAATCCAGCATACTAACCATGAGACTATGGTGCACCCATGCAATAATATAACACAGAAACTACTCACAGCAACACAACGTAGGCACATTCCTAATATTACAAATTGCAAAAAATTGTAAACATTATAGCTGTAACTCATCATTAGTATACAAAAAAGCACAAGAGTTATTAAAAATTGTGCTGCATTGAGTGTCTTGAAACATCTACACATACAAAAACTTCAATCCATGTATATTTTAATACACCAGTTGCAACTACTTCTCAGATATTAGTCAAACCTATTCCTAATCAAGGAAAGTAGCCCTGTGTTACCGATATATTTTCTCCTCGCTTTCTGACAACGGAGCAGCCGTATCTTTTTTGTCAAGGACCATCCGTATAAGCTGAAACAAAACCACAGCAATTCAAACGTGAAATACGTCATGGGTAAACAGTAAAGGCAACAAGTACACGTTTTAATTAATTTTCGTTAACTCTTGATATCGATATTTATTTATCTAGTTGGGTTGCATGGCTCAACAGCACAAAAGTGGCCATTTAGTGCCTTTGCACTTGATACATTTTGAAATAAATTAAGTAAAAATACAAAAAACAGAGTAAGCAATGCTAAAATAATAATACTAATTGCAAGTTAATAATAAATGTTAAAAGGTAACATAGGTAAAATCGATCAAAACCTTGTCTATCATCACAGAAATGTTTAGATTACTGATTGCATAACTGAAGCAACTGCTAATTTCACAAGACTTGCTAATATTCTGATTCCTCTTCTTCCCATTACCTATCCTGCAGATCCAATTCCAAAGGCCACCCACTGTCTGTACCCACTTGACTGCCTGATTTTTGTTGACCTTGAACTGAACCTTCTTACCTATCGATTTTGTTTTGACTAAGCGCCTGTGAATAAGCTGGTTCCTGTGACTTAGCTATCGTTAGGAGCAGTAGAAATCTTGAGTTTATGTATGATTATAATTATGATCACAATGTTCATATTCCAATGACTCACTTTTTCTCCATCACTGCTGGTGGCTACAGTACACAGCTTCTGACGCATGAGCTCCAGTATAGCGACATGAAAGCTCTGCTCATCGGAACAGATGTCCTTGCAACTGGCTCTTAAGGCAGAATATTCTATAACGTTATCGGTAATATGATACATCACAGAGTCACGATGTCGCTGGTATATGGCGTCAGCTGAAGACTTCAGAACACAACAGAAAGGAATTATCAGACATCTCTAGAAGAAAGACAGCCATTTTCACCGTCCTTCCGACAGGTGCTTCAAAGCACTACACAAAAGCTCAGATACTTGCATACATATACACATACATGCATATACACAAACATACATTAATACATGCACAAATGATCAGCCAAACAACAAGATCATGTCAAACCAAACTCATGCTCAGTAAATTTTGGTTTGAAAGCTGAGACTTAGGTAGCTGTCCACTCTACCAAGTAGCACAAGTACATGATTTCTTTACTCAAAACTAGACAAGTAAGAATGTGCAGTGGAAGACTGACAAATACTGGATAGCAATAAGCATACTGTCAATTTACCACCAAGCCATCTTTGGGTGCCTCTATGAACTCTATGGCCGAGTTCACTTGGGGTGCTACTGCAGCAAAAAACCTTGAAACATCCTTTTGCCCTGGCATGGATTTGAACCTCTGACCCCTGGGTTGAAAGTCAATCACTGTAGCCATTAGACAAACACTGATAGAGGCAAACAGTAACAGTGACTTGGTTCTTGACATGACCTCTTGGGACAACCCCACTGACTTGACACAGTGCTTGCGAATAAGCTGGTGCCCTGTGCCTAGCTTTTAAGTAGCAATTCAGAATTTTCAAGTTTACATTTATGATTATGCAACTGCCCTACTTAGCCTAACTGAACTCATACGTTCCTCACCTTCACCAGCTCCAGCAAAACATATTGCTCGTCTGGTAGATTATACAACAACTCAGTTCTCGACTTTGGCCGATACGCATCGATGTCTGTTTTTCCGACCACCAGTCCATACGCCCATGACAGCGATTTCTTTACGACGTTATTGTAACTCCACTGAACCGGCTTTTTGAGAAACAGATTGACAGACCACGACAACCAGCTCGTATCTGCGCTTGCATAATAGTCTGATAACGTTTGGATTACACCACGCCTAAACACAAACATAACATGTGTGTATGCGTCTGAAGATTTAGGTGGCACTACACACCTCTCAAAGGCATTGAAAGCATGCAGCATCAATGCAAAGCTTCTGTAATGCAGAGCTTTATAAATATTAAGCAAAGATAGAATGCATAACCAGATGAAGTGTCCATTACGTGTGCAGATTTAGCAGATAAGGGAAGGCAGCAATCAGTGCTTCTGCGCATAGGTTATTTGCGGCAGTTTCTGTGACAATTTACTCTTTTATCATCCGCACTCTACCAGTCTTAATTTCAGTTATACTTTGCTTTCAGTATAAATTATTATTTCCCCATTTATTAGGTGTCACTATCTAACTGCTAATTATCAATCAACAGTGCTGGGCAACTGGGTGTGAAGGACTAGCCCAAGGTCCCTACATAGTAACCATCTCAGAGGAGGCTAGAACCCATACATTCCATGTTACAAGCCAAGCACTCTAACTAATTGGATACCAATCAATATATTAAATCCGCCACTTTCATCAGTCCAAAGGCAGCTGCAGTGGTGCAAATGAACCCACACAGGCGTGTACTGAAAGGACTCTACATTGTAAAGTCAGTACTTAGAATGTCCTGCAGTACATAGCAAACGCTACCAACATGTCGAGGTTTTGCCCTACACGGCAAAGGCCAGTAGTATTTAGTATTCAAATTTCCCCCAAAACTATAACTTTAATTCAAAGTAATTTAATTTCAAAATAATTGAATCAGAAGAACTGTCACACAACTGTATTTGCAAAATCTATAGTCGCTAAAAGCGTCATCTACCTCTTGAGGTCGTCAAGTACGACATTCAGACACGTAGGGACCTTTCCGTTGCGTTCAAAGACTTGGGTGAGGCTTCGAGCGTCGATGGTCAGGATCTTTTTATCAACACAATGGTTACGCACCATATCTGTCCAAAACTTCATTTTACTGTCCCACGATCGAGGGTTCACATCCCGACTCCCTCGGAACGGTGAGAAGAGAACGTCCATCACCTGATCGTCCGTCCATTCCCTGGGATAAGCTGTTTTATTCATTATAGATGTTTCAATGAGTGTATTTATACCCCTTCGTGGATTTTTAATTAAAGCTTCTGCTGCTTTTCTATTCTGCAATTATGTAAACCTACAAAGATGTAAAACTTAGAATAAAACTGTTTCACTTTCTAGGAACAGCAGGCTATGTTGTAAATAACACTAAAACCACATACTTCCGGTTAGGGTAAGCAACATAATTGTCTTGGAAATAACTGCCGGTATATAAGTAAGTACTTCAAACTAGATGTGCGAGGAATATATTAAAATTGTTATGCTTTAAATTGCATGTCACTACAAAGCTTAGTTTGAGAATCGGAAAACCCATAGCGCTTCTTAATCAAAGTATAAAAAGAAATCAAAACCAATTTACCTTCATCACAGGTCAATCAAAATTCTTAGACCCTTTTGCCTATCGATTTTGTTCCCTTTTGCCTATCTATTTTGTTTTGACTGAGCGCCTGTGAATAAGCTGGTCCCTGCGACTTAGCTTTCGTTGGGCGCTGTAGAAATCTCGAGAATACGATTAGACCGGCGTGTTAAATGTAAATGTACACGGTTTTATACAGCAACCGTATGCCCTCGACCCTGCTCATTTTACAATGAATTTATCCAGTGAGATCCTCCACCACCGCTGCCCATTTGAATGGGGACCAGGCCATTTATAGTTCTCGCGTACGGACCGTGCGGTGAATCTAGGTGGTCGGTAACTGGCACAAGGACCAACTAGAACTCGAAAATTAAGCTCAATGAAAAGACAAGAAGAGAAACAAGAGTAAGAGAAATAACTTGGTAACATAAGAACAGTAAAACAGGAGGTTCAAGCGAACTGGCGTTGCTTCAAACTTCAGGCTCCTCATCGATAGCTCAAACGGGATCTCTTGGGTCTGTTCATACTTGATCAGACTCTCAGTCCGGGGTCCTTGCTGTTGCGGGCTAGTTATGCTGCTGTACAAGAGTCTTGGAAAGTAATAAAAGATTCTCTACTCTTAGGTAGTAAGAGGCAATTGCAGAAGCTTCACAAGAAAGCACCAATACACGTGTCGATTCAAACCCGACAGCCATGTTCGCTGGGTCCACCACGGACCAATGGCTGGCCACCAGTTGCCACGCGTGGCATAATGAAGACCAGTGATGAACCCAATAAATGCGGCTGTATGGGTATGGATAACAGGGGACACAGCAGCAGCAGCTGCAGGTATTACTATAGAAACAGGAAATCTTATACAAAATGTCACTGTCCTCTTATGATCAGAACAGAAGGTTGCATCACAGTAGAACTATAATCACAATCTGTGGAATTCTGTGTTATCAGAAGAAGCTAAGTCATTGGAGCCAGCACAGTCATAGGTGCTATGTCAAAAACAAAATCAGTTTGGAAGGTATGATCAGGTATGGTTCCAATTCCAGAAACACGGTCAGCTAGGTAGACGCTTTAATGCTTGGAACAGATAAGTGGAAAAGCATCTGACAGATTCCTAAAGCGTGCTACATAAATATACACACAGCCTGGTCTCTACATCCAAGTGAAATCATTTCCTTGATTCAATATTTTAATTACATAAATACACAAAGCTGAGCCAAATTAATCTCACACCACGAGAAAACTGAAGCCATTTATAATTCAAGATGAGGCCAGCGTCAAATAAATCTTCTCATTTAATTGTAACAGTTTTCAAAACATCCTGTAACTCAAAGTTCATCAAGTGGTTACATCCTTAATTTCATCTGCAACACTAGTCATAGGACAGATTCACAATGCACCTTTTGGCTTGTCTTCAGACAACAGTTTGAAATGTGCCACATTCCAGCACCTTCTAGAGGTTCATACAGGCGCTGTATAAACAACCCAGTGCATACAACCATACATACACAACATCTCAAACATCAGTTGATGGTTACAAGGTTTAAATGTGAGATTCTGAGGCACACCAGAATATTCATGACGACCCACATGTCAGCAAAGCTTCAACAATAAACAGGAGCTAATGTGGCTTTCCAGTGCCTACCAGAGGTAGGGTAATGTAAGCACAACATTGAACGTAATGTAAGACAGCTGAAGCACAACATCGTGTGCTGTCTTGTGTAGTCCCTTCTCTCTGGAATAGTCATCCCATTAACATTCATAATGTTCCTATTAACTCTCAGAAGGCAACATTCTTTTCGCTTGCTAAGACTCACTTGTTTAAATGAGTCTTTCGAGGAGTTTCTAAAATGCGCTCTATAAAGTTCAGATAAATAAATACATACAAACACGGGAAGAGCAACGTAACCCTAGATAAGCCACTGCATTACCATCCGGCTACCATTCTGCTAGCACCTCAGTCTAAGTGCAACTAATGCACAACATGATCACCTCCACAAATCACAACAGATATTGTTCAGAGTGAACTCAAAACAAAACAAAATACTGGACAATTGTGAGGAAACATAAAAGCCAAGTTAAGCAAACTTGCAGTAATCCCATCTGTGTCTCGACTACCGTTCATCTGTTGTCATAATCGCAGTTTTCAGTAAATACACTGGTGCCATCGACACAAACACAACTTAAATCAACAAAGCTAAAGCAAACACCTTGCCCAAAGCAAAATGAACAAAACCAAAACACCAGGCTAAATCATCTTAAGCTAACCTGATTATGAAGCTTAACTGAGCCGATATTAAGTAAAATACCAATTAACAAGCTCACAAAAACTTACCAGTAAAATTAAGACAACCAAACTGGCCAATTAGAATAGCTCCAATGTCTACAAGTTCCGAATAGGTAATGCCAGCTTGGATAGAAGCAATATTCTACGTTAATCTAAACTGCTAAAAGCTCAATAAATTATTTAGAGTAGATATCATTCCTCCTGAACCACAATCACTAGCAGAATGCAACAATGGCAAAGACTACGATCAAGTTCAAAGAACGACCGAGACGACGACGTCTACAGATTACAGTTGCATTCAGACTGCATGTGACAACTCTCAGAGCATCAGTGAATTCAACTGCATTTGAAGACAACACTGGAACCTTCTTATAACCTGCTCATATCATAATGCAAATTCTGACATAAAAAGTTCAGGAGACGGATGCAAAATTTAGTCCTGCAACAAAAGGACCTCCATATAACCCCAACATAAAGTGGTTCAGAACAAGGATCTCAAATTTAATTCCACTTTAGCAGAAGAAGAACAGCCCAGTAAGCTAGCCCCAGGAGGTAGCCATGGGTATGAAGTGCTAGCGACTTCATTTTCTTAGCCTCGGCGTATGAGGGCAGGCGACCAGTCCTCTCCCTCAACGCCCGATCTTCCCACTGACAAAGTACTGTTCATAGTCATTACATTTGAGTTGGCTACAGAGTGCAAATAGGGCCAAAATGTCGAAACAAATTTCTGTCCTGGCCACGATTTGAACCCCTGCCCTCTCAAGGGACAGTCCAGCATGCTAACCACTAGACTATCTTGCACTCCTCTGCCTTAGAACATGACCTCAGAAATAAAATAACCTCAATATAATACTTTTTAGTTAGTTATTATTCTCCAAAATGCAGCATTATAAGATGGCTCCGGTTTAATGCAGTTAATTAACCCACATACAGAGAACGTACGCCACATGAATTTAAAACTACTAATGTTCTACAGATACATTACGATCCAGTATAACTATTATTTGATAATGCCCTCCTTACAAAGTTCAGAAGTGCACATTGAACCCTGGTAAGAGAAAGAGTAAGTGAAACTTAAAAACACATGAAAAGAACTTAAAGAAAACAAATATAACTTGTAACAAGTGAATGGAACTTACGGTACATGAATTAAAGACTTGTAGAACCTGTATTTAAGCGCAGAACTTAGGGAACATGTATTAAATTAAAATCACATGAATGAAATTTAAATAACATGAAAAGAACTTAAAGAAAACAAACAGAATTTGTAACAAGTGAATAGAACTTACGGCACAAGAAGTAAAGAGAAAACACATGAACTGGACTTCCAGCACGTTAATTTAAGCACAGGAACTTATGGCACATGTATTAAACTAAAAACATGTGAATGAAACTTGCTCTACATAATTGGAACTTGGAGTGGATGAAACATGTAACAAAACATTGAAACCTGTCATAAAATTGGGACTGACAGAGTTAAAATGCTACTGGAATGTTCAGTTTCCTGGAAAGTCCGACAAACGTTCCATAAAAAGCATCTAAGTAGCAGCAAATAATTCTGCCGTTAGCTCGTTTTGTCTTTATCTCGTTTTGTTCCTGTCAAGACGCAGAAGCACGCGAGACAGACGGCTACGGTCTCAGTCTGGGCAGCTGGTGCTGTTAACAGATGCACAAACACAAGCATCTGAATTCATTATCATCAGAGTACTGTTCGCTTATTGATGCATTTTTTCTTAACGAACTTCAACATCGTTTAGATCAGTTTCTTTTGAAGTGGCGCTATATAGTATTTGATTACAAGTACAACTATTCAACAAGTACAAATGGTAATGTAACATAATTGCTGACAACAACAACAGTCCTCACAGGTACGGTAATATGTGATTACGATCCCATAACTGAGCTCCCATGTATCACGAGGAACGAAGGGGAGGCGCTCATTTCCTTCTCTTAGGCCCTTGAGCCGCCAATGAATGAATCCCAATGGTCCTGAACGTGGGGCCAGTGCATCACAGGACTTGCTGTTTACTTACCAGCTTATACCAGTACCAATACGAAGTTATACTGCTTGTGACAGAGGCAGGTGTGTGCAAACGACACGTCCAGGATCATTACACGAAGTCAAACCTGCAACTGCATGATCATTGACTAAAATGCATCACTGGTAGACTACTGTGTCATACAGTCTTGTGGTTGTAGCTATTCTGGCTGAAGCACAGGTTTATTTGTCATTCATTGTACTTATGGGTGGTAGGCGAGTATGGTTAGGTAACTACCTGTTGCCCCAAATGAGGCACGTGGTACTTTGTAGGAGCAGCATCGAGAACAGAAGTGATTTCCACAGTTGTTGCAGATGTGCTGGAATCAATGAATAAACCAGTAAAACGTCAATCGCTTAATCAGCCAACAGCGCTGCAAATTATTCCTCCAAGCACATTTGTTTATGTGTATGTGACTGTGTGTGTGTTAGAGTGAGCATGTCTGTATGTGAGTGTGTGTTAGAGTGAGCGTGTCTGTATGTGAGTGTGTGTGTTAGAGTGTGAGTGTCTGTATGTAAATGTGTGTGTGAGAGTGAGTGTCTGTATGTGATTGTGCGTGGGAGTCAGCGTTTCTGTGTGTGTGTGAGTGAGTGTGTCTGTATGTGAGTGTGTGCGTGCCACTTAACTGACCAGTTATTTATGTACATAAACACTTGGCTGGCAAGTCATGTACCTGGACATTTATATAGCGGTCTTCCAAAAACCTCAGGAAACTCAGTCCATCAAGTTGAGAACTTACACCAGTGATGGAGTGATAATGGTATCGTCCTATAGCTTTACAATATGGTATTATTCGTGGTTAAACAACCTCCTTCAGCCAATTCATACAACTTCATGGGATAAAAATAAATCATTGTCACACTGTATGATTTCTAAGGCACTTAACCGACACTGCAAGCAAATAACTTCTATAGTGCAAAATGTTTATCAAAATATTGCATCATTTCCTACCGACAACATGCTGCCTTGTTTGTACAGTTGTTGCGTTGTAGTGTATGAAGTATGAACATTAGTCTAGCAATAATACAGATTACTTACCTACTTACTTAATGCACAAGGCATCATTCGATAGACATCCATAACAATCTACTGTACATTGTTACCATTGATGCTACAATTAACAAACATCTCTTACCCTCCTCTTCAGAATTGCAGTAAAGACCGCTCCACAACCAGTACACCTTTCTAGAAACAAAACAAACACAATGACCTGATCTAATCTAATCAAAACCAACAACTTCTTTAGCACCATTATATCATAATACACTAGGTATCAATTTAAGGTTGCTTCAAAGTAAAAGCACAGTCTCTTACCATGTATGTATGTATGTATATATGTATGTATGTATGTATGAATGCATGCATGCATGTACGTATGTACATATGTATGTATCTAGCTATTTATGTAGCACCTTTTAAGAACCTCACAAACGAGCTACAGATGATTTGCTACAGAAGTAAAACCAAAAGTTACTGACTGAATTTTCTTAACTTTGCTACAAATGCATAACATATTATACTCAGGCACATAAATAAAAAGAAAAACTACAAAATTCATTTAACAAAATGAAAGTCAGTTGAAGGCGGAACAGACCCCCGGTAGCTTTAGTGTTTTGTCGACGTTTCTTGAGATCCAGGATTCGCCCGACAACGCCTGGAGCCCTCGTGTTTGCTTCCGGTTTGTTTTCCGCCCTCTGGACGACAACGGCATCACCCGGACAGACGTCAGGAGCCATCTCTTCACCAGAACTCGACTCATCTGGCAACCTCTGAAGACAACAAAAATTTCAAAAACAGTTCCTCTTCAACATTCCATGAGGTTCTTGGTGTCTTTGATTGGCTTTAAAAAGGTGCTACATAAATGTTGAATGCCCAACTACACTTAATATATTTGCAAATATATGTACGTCAGCATTTCAAGAAAACTAAGCAATAGCCCAATAACACTACATCTGATCAAAAAATAATAGCAATACCTCAGAGCCTTCGGAGTCCGTACCAAACCCAGGATCCACCTGAACATCTGAATACTGATAAAAATGGGAAAAAAACAAATTATGATCATCCAAAAGCGAAGAGAAACACTTGGAAAAAGCTTGGAAAACAAATTTATAGTTCATCTGAAATCGAAGACCAATGAAATACACAAACCAACTAAGCATGACAAAACATCAATTTTCCTTAAATTCCTATAAATATCTTAATCGTGACAATGCAAACTCTTTTTTATTGAATAATGACCCCTTTTTAAACTTGCAAGCATTGCAAGTTCTCAGGAATCCTGTGCAACTCAATTTCAGCAAGCAATTTATTCTAATGACTTTAGTTTACTTGTCAATAACGTCTTTGTACGAACGCCATATTTGTGAGGTGTCAAATGTCAACTCTTTATACACACACACAAACATACATACATACATACATACAAACATACATATATACATACACACGATGGGGCATCTCCCCTACTTCAGTGAATGCTAACTGAAGAAAACTCATCTACAGTTAACTTTTGATTTTATTGCAATTCCCTTCGTCAAAACAGCACAAAAGATGGCAGTAGCTGGTGAAATACTTGCAAAACGGGTGATTCGGATTCATCTGGTGGATTTCATGGAATGCCTGTATTTATTTAAGCTACTCAATTATTCCACCATTTGGGAGAAGAGCGTTAGCTACTTCAAAATGGACTAAATTCCCATTTAAATAAATCAGCCAGTACGCAGAACAAACACTTTCTCTTTTTAACATAATGTACACTTTATCAGTTCAACACAGCAGTTTAATTCGGACATTTTATCAGTTTATTACCAGTGAACAGACTCGGTAGCTAGAAACTAATAGTCTATATAGCACTTTTAGAATCATAAAGTCCCTTAGTTCAAACAAATAAATACATACCATTTAGTACTTCCTTCCTTCCTTCCATCCATCCATCCCTACCCACCCCCCAACCACTCGTCCTTCCATCCATCTATCCATCCACCAATCCAACCACCCACTTATCCATCCATTTACCCACTCAACCATCTTTCCCATCCATGTACCCATACACAAGTCACCCACCCATCCCTTAACTAGTACCCACACACCCATGTACTTCCTTCCTTCAACTCACCAACTCACCCAAGTTGTATTAGAAAAATAACCTGCAGCAGATAGCAATACCTGAGATACAGTATCCTCCGAGTGAAGCGAGGCGGATCTCACATTTGCTGATGGGGAGGATGGAGGTGATGATGACGGCACAACCTCCGGAACAGACGACGATGACAACTTTGCAGATTCCTCAGTGAGACTAGGAACCATGTAACCCTGTAATCCTGAAAGAATGACACAAATGACTGAATCTGAAGATTTCTACAGCTCCATTAAAATAATACACATGGCAATGATCAGCGGCTACTTTTAAGGATTTTGGGACATCATTACGGTGCTCCTTTGCAACTAAACTTTATCATAGGTTACAATAATTCTCCAACTCTTATACAACCAGCATAAATTCCCAAGGCATCATTCACAAGCTATGAATCATTACGGTAGCACATATAACAGATATTCTTGTTGAAAATACATACGTGCTCCTGAAAGAAAATACACATGCGGTTTACAAGGTTTTGCTTAAGGACTGACATATGAGAAACAGTTGGAGTTAACACATTTAAGCGCGCTAAATCGGATACTTATGTTTTTGGATTGGATACTTACGCATCTGAATCGGATGGTGGAGCAGCAGGAGATCAATGGCAAGAGCCACGCAGAAGCGGAGTGGAAAAAGGAAGAGAAACAAAACGACGGCAAACATCACAGCATGACACCTACATTTGTCAACAACCAATAAACAATGTTACGGACACAACTTGTCTCAATAAACAATACAATGGATTATAAATAACCTCCCACCAGAATTATGGCAATTATCTGATCCATCATATGAACTCACCATCACTTCACCCCTTGCAATCTCTGTGCATGTTTTCCACTCAATTCTAGGTGCAAGATCATCTTTTGATTGCATTTCACCTTCAATTATTATTATTAACATTGTTATTGTTATCATTATTATTATTATAACTATAACTAATATTATTAGTAGTAGTATTTACAGCTTTTATGGTGCCATTGTCTAATGCACAATGCATCAACCGATGGTAAACTAAAATCAAGCCACAGTCAGGTCAATACCCAGCAAGTTAGTCCACCAAGAAAGAGGCAGCCTACGGTGGACAAACCAGCTGAAAGTCTTAAGCTGTAACTGAAATGACATTGAACAACAAAGAACAGGTGCAGGAAAGAGACTTCCAAAACCTGCATCCTATAAACTGAAAGAAATTGTGCTACTCCTAATTAATTCTGAACTCAGAAGCATTTTATATTAACAATGACCATTCTTTAAAAATTCTCTTGCTGAAGACATTCACAGCATATGCTGATCATATTAAAGAAACGTATCATCCCATAGTTAAATACAGAACACTACGAAAAGCTGAATACATGCAAAACAATAAGCAACAGTAAATTATTCATAACACTCCATGGTTATAACATTTAATTCCGCTTTTCATTTCATGAAAGGTTTACAATTGCTGTATAATTATTACTAAACAAATACACCATCTCTTGACATATTTATTAATTTATTAAAAATATTTCATCTCGTGCTGCACTAGCAAACAAATCCAAAATAAAAGGGGAAAGAAAACACTAGGATATAGCAAAGTGAGGAACTTGCTTTAGCGAGAAATTCCAGTCTTCCAGCTTCAGTATGGAATAAAATTTTAGAATAAGATTCGTACTTTGGCTGACGTACTCATGCATCACGTTTATCCTGTTAAGAAAAGACCAGATGTCGACTATTTAACACTTTGCGTAAAACAGACACACACACACCCTGGCATTTTCTGTCCCTCTCACTCTCTCTCCATCTCTCTGTCTGTCTGTCTCTGTCTCTCTGTCTCTCCCTCTCCCTCTCACTCTTTCTCTATATATATGCTTTTTTCTAGGAAAAAGGTTCGGGAATTGCGCAATTATGGAATTTGGTGCTAAAATTTCATTAAGTTTATCAATCAATAAACACTGAAAACAGTGTAAAGTTGTAAACACTGAAATTGAATTAAAATAAGTTACACTATACAACATAATTAAAATAACTTAGTAACACAATTCTTTTATTAAAGACTAGATTATTTTTTAATGGCCGAATAAAGATGCCGGAAAAGCATTCTGGCAGCGTTCTGTCTGAAGAAAGCACTGTATATGCACATATATGTGCATGTAAGTATGTATGTATGTATGTATATATGTGTGTATGTATATGTGTATGTATATATGTATGTATGTATATATGTATATGTTTGCGTGTGTGTATGTATGCCTTGAGGCCACGGTCAAATAGCTCATCTGACTCCATCTGACTATGCCCATTTGCCAGGTCTAAGTGCTTCATTTTAGGCCCATCTGACTGGGCCTGTCTGTTGCTTATGTGACAAAATCTGACCCTGTTTACTGGTTAAAAGTGGCCTAATCTAACCTGTAATCCATAATCTAATGACTTGTATAATGCCATTATCAAAATGCACAACTTATGGTCATTTCCAAGCAAAACCACAGTAAATATTCAGTCCGTTAAATGTGGCCCATCTGACTGGACTTGTATGCCATCTCAGCATTTCATCCTTCTTCAAGACCTTGGCTTTATACTTAATTTTTTTCTGCATTGCAACAGATCTGGCCTCTTACTCACTCAAAAAAGGTGCTTAATAAATAATAAGACAATCAATAGAAGTTGATAGCCTATTAAAGCCTGGCGAACCACTCACAGCAGACGAAACTCCTGCACTCGCTCGTGGTGTCGCTCCGGGTCCTCGACAATGTCCTCATACCTTTGAGGAGTTGGAAAGGCCTTAACTAGTATTCTGTGTTTCTGGTGACTCAGGCCAAGGCCAAGGACAGCAGACAGTACCAGCAGAACACCAAGAGTCGAGTAAACTGGCAAGAAATATTGAAAGAATGTACACACATACGCAACACATTTACATAAAGTTGAATCAAGTACATACATACAAGCAAACTGCTCTTTAAATAAGAGAGATAACTTTCAGAGTTTTTAAAAGAGCTACATAAATGTTCAGATACAAACACACATGATAATTGTAACTGTAATCATGACACTTTATACAGCATCGTCAGCAGGAAGCTACTATAAGAGTGCTTTCCAATGTCAAATATTGGTGCGCACAAGAGTCCAACAATAAATGATAAATGGATGATGCACAAAATCAAATGTTCATACTAGAGTTAGACAGTAAGAAACTCCAAACAGCATCGCAAAAAACGATGAAACGTCAAATAAAACAGAATGCGAAAGACGCAAACATACACACACACACACATTCTTGCTTTTGTTGTCTGACCACTGCAACCAACCCACGACTATGCCTGCATGCTCAGCCGATGGTTAACAAATGCATTACTTACTTTTATATATATATATACTTCTCCATAGTCCAGTCCAACTTTTCAGACACCTTAAGTTACATCTTTTTAAGATCGTCAGAAAAGGCTCCATGTTTCAGCACCCTTGACAATTTGTAAAAGGAGCAATACAAATGTACACACATAAGCACGTGCAACTGTCACACACAAAAAAAATTTAAGAGTGACTTACAAGGTGGAAGCAGAAAGCAGCTTACATTGCAGACAAACAGAAAGGTCGCTGTAGCCCAGAAAAACTCCCATCTGGAAAAAAAATACAAAACAACGAAAAGAATAGAAACATCAGACTTCCAGTTTAACTTATTTTGGATTCCACAGTGAGTTATCATAAAATGTTTGAAATTCTGTTCAGAATGCCCTTTATTTAATTTATTCAGAGCATTTATATAATGCCCTTCAAAAGCACTTTCAGCCCATCTGCAGTGAAAGAGAAGAGTTTTAAGCATTGATAACAGAAACATCCAGTGTCCATAGCCAGAAGAAGACTCAAATGTAGTGGAAGACTGCTCCAAGTGGTCCAACCACTGAAATGACATGAACTGCATAATTATCTCTGTTTGATGCAACTCAAATATGTTTTTGTTCAACTTAAATCACACCTGTTTCGATCGGTTAGACAGCCATGCATGCAGCAAGTTCTAAAGGTTCTATATAAAGGCTTTCATTCATGCCTTAACAGGTCCTATCAAAATTGTAATTGTAATCAGTAACTTCTATTGCGCCAGTGTCTAATGTACAAGGTGAGGGCAAATCAAAGCCAAGCCACAATCAGGTCAATATCCAGAAGGTCAATCCAGTGAGACAGAGAGGCAGCCTACGGTGAATAACCAATTTGAAAAAGGTAAGTCTTAAGTTGAGAACAAAATGACACAAGTGCCTGAGCAAAACACAAGCACAAATGTGTATCAAGGGGACAACCAGACAATCATTATTATTCAGACACTGGAAACATCCAGTGAACTCCTACCACATGTATGTACACATGTATCTGAGCCTTACTTTAGCACCTTTTAGTATCTCATAAAAGTGCTCCTGCAAGCCTAATTGATCTACCAATGCTTGTGGGTTCGTGCCTGCTGAGTGGCCTCCGCGTAATGACCCTAGACAAACTGTTCAAGCACAGCTGTATTGTGCCTCATATTCAGATTTTCGAACCTTGCATGTCCATAATAATGCAATAAATAAATACATAAGTGTGGTATGTAAGTCAAGAAGCCCAGCTAAAGCACTCAATCTAATACAATCCTACAACTTCTGCAGTAACGCACCCAAAACTTAATCGATGATGCATTAGCGCCGATGCGCAAATCCTGAATATCCAAGAATCTAAGTTGAGACGAACAGGTTGATAGCACCATCTCATTCACAGCAAAACAAATCAATTTCTGGAGGCCTGGAAGTCTTACCTAGTTATCCTGTGTAGAATCTCAACAGCATCGATCAGCGGTCTGGCCAGAACCAACAAATTCTGAACCGAAAAGACCACTCTGTGTACGTCCAGTGTGTTTTCAGCCAAATGCCCGAAATGCTTTCTCAGCGGGCTTGGCTCCATCGTATATCGTCTGCAAACAATTGCAATTGTAAACTCGAACATTTACACAGCACTACTTATAAAGCTAAGCACAAGGCCTCCAAAGAAAGCCGTGTCATGGAAACCAGCTTATTCACAGAAGCTCAGTCAAAACAAACTCGACTGACAGATAAGGTCAGATTCGGTTCCCGGTCAAGATCCAAGGTCAAACAGCCAAACGGCTATGGCTATCCATAAGCCAATGTAGACTCTTAAACCTAGCAAGCTAAAAAGATACAGCTACCAATAAACCGTTGTAATGACACTACCCAGTAGAGTCAATGACTTCATTTTCTCGGCCTAGACCTAAATATACGGCTTGTCAACTCGTTGCTAATGCACTTACTTTGTTGACTAAGGTGCTCATTTATAGCCAACCATTCACTCTCAAGCGACCGTCCAAAGCTAGACAAAGGTTCGAACAAAAGACCACTGAACTGACAGCCTGTATAAAGGTTTAATTCTACCAGGATGCTGAACTAAATCGGAGGTTCGAACCCGAACAACTTGCCACACGCACCCGGAGAAACTTCGGTCTCATCATGCAAACGCTTTCAGTTTTACAAAATGCCAGATAATAATAAATGAATTACATAGCCATTGTATGTTAGACGTCAAATGTCGAAGCAGGAACGCCAAACCCAGTCGGTTTTACTTGGTTCTCTTTCTAAACGATACCATTTTAAACACAACTCGAGAAATCCCAGACGATAAACATTTCTACTAAAAACTGGTGCCCAAGCCTCATCTGATAGCCACACCAGCGCTGAGTTTCAGCGCTTAACAAATTTGCCCTTAAAAGACTGGATGCTTGTGTTTCACTAGCGCTGAACATGGAATAGCATAGCAAAAAGGCAAGTAAGTAGGTAAGTAGACGGGTAGAGTAAGTAAGTAAAAGATTGCGCAGCGTAAATTATAATTGTAACTGTAAATTTAAATGCAGATATAACTCTCCGAAATATCTCAGCATCTCATAAAAGCCGCGTCAGGGAGCCAAGCTTATTCACTGGCGATATATCATATCAAGTCCACGAGAGACAGCTTTTTAGTTCCGGTGCCCGGACAGAATAGGGGGTACGAAGAAGTTTCAAGCTAGGGAGACAACATGGTGTTACGATGGAACTCGTTGATGATGATGGTAATGGGTTGTTACAACAGCAATTGTAATTCTAAACTTCGCAATTCGATGTTTGTTTACTAGTCGAGATGCAACTTCTGAAGATACTGAAATTTTTTAAGCGTCCAGACATCACTATCTTAGTTACTTACTTCAAGCAAAGCAGTTCCATCATAAATTCAATTTTTAAATGGGCATACATCTCTCATCATTCGCTCGCTGTATAAATATTAACAATTTTCATCAAGCCTGCACTGATTCTCGTAGTTACCCGAATATCAGTAGGCCTACTGTTAGTTTTCTTTCCTATCATGTATAAAGTTTGCTCTCGAACTGCATTGTAGTTTCAAACTGTTAATGTTATTCATCGAGTTTTACTGACATTGTCCTACTTTTTCACTTGTTTGTATGCCTTGTCGTACGTAGTTCGTCTGTGAATAGGCTGTTTCCCGATCGGGAGACTTAGCTTTCATTAAATTGGGCGTTATAGAATCCCGAGTTTACGATAAAGTGCGGCATTTCTCGCTCTAGTAAAGATTGCTTACTTACTTACTTACTTAAGGGTGCGGTACGTTATTTTGAAAACGTATGTTGTTTACCAGGCCGCTAGTTTTGAGACCAAGGCAGCAGAAGAAATTGAATGATGTAGCATACGTGTGTGTCAGGTTCTGGTTTTGCTGTTTTAATCATAATTGATTGGTTGTTTGGACTTTGGCTTCAGTTGCATCTGGGTGAGCCCAGTAGAACGAGTAAACCCGATTGGTAATATTGCTAACCCTTTCAGCGCCAAAACGCTATGTCTTGAGCTTGTACGGAGACCAACATTCAAAACAATTTAAAATTTACGAGGCAGGTTCGGTTCTGAGTCAAAGCACAATCGCACGGGCGAGCCCATATAGCCATGCTAATTTGGCCCATAACTGGCCCGCATTGTGCCTATGGTGGCTGGCCGTGGCCAGCTGCAAGCTCGACGGGGGCTCAACGAACTTGGCTGTCAGAAGAAAGACTGGAAGGTGATTGGAGTTCATGATACGAGGTAGAATTGAAGTTGGTAGAGCGAGCCTAGCAATAAATCTATTGTCTTTGTTATAATTTACTTCCTATTTCCTATGATAAGGAATATGCCAAATATTGGGTGCGCTGTTTGGCAGACTTTCAGAGTAATCACTAATTATTTATTATGAGCCTTCACATCTTCAGGGCCACGTTTAGGCCTAGCGTAAACGTAGTGTAGTGTAATTTTGGGCCATATGTGGGGCATTTGAAGCCCATATGGGAATATTGCATTATGGGCTTCATGTCCTATCTATGACGTAGCTGTTGAGGGTCCAGACCACCAAAGAATCAAGCAATGATGGTAAGCTCTCAGGAAGGAAAATGGCTTTTAGATGAAAGTGAGGCCAATAGCAATTTTCTATCACGAAAAAGAGAAGGGTGCAATTTGTGGGGGTAGCGTACGGGGACACACTCTTGGCTCAAACCATTCAAAACAGAGATGCATTTTGTACGGATGTATGCACGTATGTATGTATCTGAACTTTTATATAGCACCTTTACGTACCTTTCAAAAGCGCTTTCATTATGATCCTTCTCAGAAGTCTTTTCTCTCCCACTGATTGCCACCAGACATTGCAGCATATCAAGGAAGGTGGTAGAAAACTGCCACTGGTTTTGCAGGATCAAGCTTCTTCCAAATTATTACTGGTCCACTGAACTGACATTTCCTACTTGCTAAATAACTGAATGAGGACGATAAACCTACTGTACAAGATGGACCGGACCGAAACCTAATATGTGTAGGCCTACTAGATTTTTCCCACACCAATGAAATAGGAAAACTGTTGCAATCAGTAAAATTATAAAAAAATATGAACACTCAAAATTTCACTAAGTTTTTTTATTAGTTCTCCCAAAGTGAATGAAAAATATTGCTCAGTGACGCTGTCTGCTCCCCGTTTGAGTGCTGCTCGTACGTCTGCAAAGAGGGATGGGGAAGGCAGTGCCAAATGTGGACAAGGGGAGGGATTATACCCAATGAAGACGTCCGCATCTAAATTTGGCATTTGCAATTATTGCAGTGCAGCAAGTGCCTCAAACACCAACTTCAGTCAGACAGACAGCAGTCAGTCTACCTAAATACAGACGTTTGATCTGTAGTTAGAGTCCCTTTGCGGGACGCGGCGGTTTCAAAGTACCCCATCCCATAGCAGAGTTAGCCGTGCGCCATAAACAGGGTTGCCTACCTAATCTAGGCCGTAGCACTCAGTTGAATGAGGACGTCTACAAATGGGTATCGTTATCGTAATTCCGAGATTTCTACAGCGCCCAACGAAAGCCGTGCCGCGGGGACCAGCTTATTCACAGGCGCTCAGTCAAAACAAAATCGATAGACAAAAGGGTTCAGTTCCAGGTCGAGATCCAAGAGTCAGGCAGAGAGACAGCGTGGCAGCTACGGTGGATGATGTTTGGGGTTGGAGAGGAGAGACAGATAAGAGGAAGAAGGGGTATGAGGGTATGGGAAAGGTAATGCTAAATGCCGACATGGTGAAGGGAGGAGTCCAAAGTAGGTAATAATTGCAAACATCTTTTACGGACGACCCTTTCGAAGCCTCCCTAGAGTGTTGTGCACTGTATCAAAACACAATTCACAAAAGTAACACACCACATACAGTACACAGAGAACATTCCTTGCTAGAGTACATAAAACGTCCTTTATCAACGTGGTAACAGAGCGAGTCAAGCCTTTTCAGACATACCACTCCTTAACATCTCGTCGTTTCGGAAGGTCATTGCTCGTCCGCAGGAGTCCATTCGTCTCCAAGACTGCTCTTTCGTTAGAGCTCTTCTGGTCCAGCTGCTTCTCCTCCTGCCGCACGACCGCCCTCTCTTGTCGACAACACTTGCGCAGGACGTAGACGATCGTGCATAGCAACACGGACACTGCCACAGCCATTCCGCTCAGTAGACCGATGTTGATCGTGATTGGGCTGAGCTCCGGATAAAAGCTGGACATTTCGTCCGGAAATCCCAACCTCCCGGGCGCCTCCGTTGTCCGCGTGACAACGCGTGGGTAGAACGTTCTGTTGCCTAGCGTTGTCTCCGGAAACTGGCGACGAGACATCGCGGTGACGTGAATGACGACTTCGTTGACTGGGTGTTGTGGAGTTGTGTGTAGTAGTGTTGATGAGGAAACTCTCGGTTCGAAACTGGGTGAAGCCAGTTTCCGGTTGGCTCCGGACGCATTGTCGGTGATGTTTGTCGGAACTGCCAGAGTCTGGGGTCTGGAGATCGATGAGAAAGCAGACGGCATGGAATCTTCTTTACTGCGATCGTAAACGGGCTCCTGAATGCTGCTAATGGCATAATCTTGGCGCAGCTGTATATGCGTCTTGGTTGACGTGGCACAGTCTTCTTCATCAGCTGCGACACACGGATGATCACCTGACACGTATTCTGACAGAGATGACGCCACGGACATTACAGATGATATTGGACTGCAACGATCGATAGAAATAATCAAATATAACATTTTTATAAAGAGGCTACAGCGAAAATGCATTGGTCACATACTGAGAGGGGACTCACTCTTGAGAACCGTAATTGAGGGCAGAATGGAGGGGAGGACAAGAGGAAGACCCAAACAGATGCTGCTGGATTGGATGATGACGGACGGATACAGCAGGTTGAAAGAAGAAGCTCAGCACTGAGAGGAGTGGCGTCATCGGACGTTTGAACCTGTCTGAGGGCAGAGATCCAGAAGAAGAAAATAACATTTATAGTTTGCCTAAAAGCAGTAGATACTACTTTGGGTATGTACCTATATATGTATGTATGTATGTTTGTTTGTATGTATGTATGTTTGTATGTTTGGATGTCTGTATGTATGTATGTATGTATGTATGTATGTATGTATGTTTGTTTGTATGTTTGCATGTATGTATGTATGTATGTATGTTTGTTTGTTTGTATGTTTGCATGTTTGTATGTAACGAAGTGCACCAGTAGGCCTATTTGTAAACAGTGGAAGACTGTTTCAAGAAAAAGGCCCAACACATGAGAGGACGCACTGGACTCGAGTTCACGCGTGGAAGCGTGACACAGCATATCCGCATAGGCAGCAGATCGCAACAGTCCTCGGGCTATAGTTGATCCAAGACTGAAACAGAAAGCTTCTCGATGTATGCCAGTGCAGCGCTGATAGTCTCAGCAGAAGAACCTCGAATCAGCTCAAGCACCATTTTCAGTCCGTCTTATCAGTAATTGCATTTAGGCCTACGTAGCACCTGTTCAAGAAAACCTAACTGGATAGCCACGTTTGCATCGCTGTAGTCAGGTCTTTAAATTTAAAGTGTCATATAAAATGTATACATACATACGCACTTGCATATATATATATATATAAATACATACACACATACGTAATAAGAGAAGAGCAGTTCCTTAAACTAGTCCGGACAGGCAGCCATAGTTATGAAGTGCTAGCGACTTCATTTGCCTTAGCATTGGCATATGAGAACGGGTCGCCAGCCTTCTCCCTCGTCGCCTGACCATCTCAATGACAGTGAAGGCCTACTCATTATAACTGAGTTGGTTAAGAGGGGCAAGTGGAACCGAAATCTTGAAAGAAATTTCTGCCATGGCGAGGATTTGAAGCCCGGACCCTACGGTTGAATTTCCAGTACACTAACCGCTAGACTATCGCGCACATACATAAATGAATACATAAATACATCACATAAATGTATACATACATACATACATACATACATACATAATAAGATGTGAATTCCAGACACGCAGCTGAAAGTATGACACATTAACATTCAGCCATAGTCCACTTACGCTGTCCAGGGGTTTGGCTCTTTAGTCGACATTTTCATGACTGGTAGGATGAACGAATCAGACAGTATCTTTGTCTGATGGCAGTTCTCTTCCTCATCATAAGGACACGGGTCGTTGTTTGTAAATATAAGGTCATCCTCGTCTGGCAAGCCTTTCTGAAAAACCTACCAGTATATTACAAGTCAGAAAAATGAATGTATGGTAATGTACACGTATATGAACTTTTATGTTTCAGCTTGCTAATCGTAATTATGTACAACAATATGCAACGGAAAGTGAAAATTTAACTATAATTTAATGTGTTTGCGATGCAAACTAAAATCTAGATCCATTATCCGTTACTAGAAATTATCAACAGCTCTGGCGGATCCCAGAAGTTTACAAGGGGTCCGTCAAGCCAGCAAGGCTGTATTGAACTTCGCCAAAAAGTTTTTGAGGGCCTTCTTAGTCCTAAGCACCTTTTGACGACATTCTGTGGTTCAGCACAGTTTCTATAACCTTTCTTAGGTTTTCTTCTGTTGCTTTCTCAGATTTTTATGACCTTAAGTGCTACCCTCCCACAAATTTTATAACTTCTATTAAGTCTACAGATTTGGACTCCTTTAGTTTCCCGGAAATTTTTACAACCTTCAACTAAACCACTTTGGAAGGCCAATTCAGTGATGTATCATCACAAATCAAATGGGAGGCGATGCTCCTGGATCCATCTTGACCAAGACAATCAAGTTTATAGCAAACGATACTACTTGCTTCACGTAAACTTTCTCGAGCTGCTGTAGTAGTGTTCCAGGTTGACCAGCTGCGGGTCAGCGGCCGGAAGAGAAACGGCTTTGCTGTGGAACTAAAACAAAGTTCAGCATCGTTATTATTCAAGGCCGAAATATGCAATTTTTCTAAGAAAGAAACTAAAAAATTTTAAGTGTTATTTTTTTCTGCACCTAAGTTTTTAGTCTGATGTAACTTGCAAAAAGTTAGACCTACTTGGAGCCAAAGTTGCGGTGAGTTGCTGATGATTCAGCTTTAAGCGTTAGTTACCGAGAATAAACGATGTTCATATCAGAGACCTGCGCTGAATCTTAAGTGGCTTTGTGTCCAAATCAATGTCGCCAACCATCGACATTCGATCATCGCCCTCGGCAGCCAAGTCCAACAGACGCAGACCGTTTATCACCAAACCTATTGTCAAAGTAATTACAAGTTTTCAGCTGATAATAGGGGTGATAATTAGCTCGTTTATCACCAAACCTATTTTCAAAGTAATTAAAAGTTTTCAGCTGATAATAGCAGTGATAATAAGCTCAGCTCATCAGTACCGATCACGATAAGAAAGAAACTTATTTATCACTGTTACAAACCTCCCTTATCTATAAACAACAGTCCTTACAGGCCTCGTGGTGAGATTAAAGGATGGGTCTATTTCAACTGTAGCGCAATACTAACTTATTCATTATAACTGTATAAAATGCATTGGAGTTCAATTTGCAGGTGCAAAGGTGAAAGGTTTGTCTCTGCCAAAACATGGCTTAACACACTAGTGCAAAGCACTTTCCACAAATTCATTTAAATACTCTTGGAAATGCAGCTTAAGAACCTGACAAAGATATGTGCCTATTGGAGTACCTGACAAAGCATTTGTATTGAACTGCTGATCGATACTTGCCTAATAGAGTACCTATCAAAGTAGCTGTATTGAACTGCTGATCGCTACTTGCCTAGTAGATTACCTGACAAAGCATTTGCATTGAACTGCTGATCGATACTTGCCTACTAGAGTGCCATGAAATGGGTGGATGAGCTGTTGATTGGTATCTCGCAGTCCACCGACAAATATCTCAGACTGACAGTTGAACACGTTCAGTTGACGACCTAAATAAACCACAGTGCATCGGCACATGAAAGATCTGTTAAATGAATCGATCAATTTTTCTCTAGTAATTGGACAAATTGTCTTTTTCTCTTCCGGCCTCTGACCCGCAGCTGGTCAACCTGGAACAATACTACAGCAGCTCGAGAAAGTTTACGTGAAGCAAGTAGTATCGTTTGCTATAAAGTTGATTCTCTTGGTCAAGGCGGATCCAAGGGCATGGCCTCCCATTTGATTTGTGATGACAGACCATTGCAGTAGTCAGCATTAACACCACATAAATCTTTGGTGCGCCATCGTTATTATTCAGTGCCGAAATATGCAATTTTTCTAAGAAAGAAACTAAAAATTTTAAAGTGTAATTTTTTCTGCACCTAAGTTTTTAGTCTGATGTAACTTGCAAAACGTTAGACCTACTTGGAGCCAAAGTTGCGGTGAGTTGCTGATGATTCAGCTTTTAACGTTAGTTACGGAGAACAAACAATGTTCATTTGATTTGTGATGACACACCGTTGCAGTAGACAACATTGACACCACACAAATCTGGTGCCTTGTGCATTAGACACCGGCGCGATTGAAGTTACTAATTACAGTTGCAATGCTAATCTAATCTTAGAACTGCTATATCACCATTATTATACTGCTCTAAGCATCAGTTTGTGGCACTGCAAAACAAAATTCACAATCCAGTCAATTCCAACGGAATTGTATAACGAGTTCATGTCTGTGAGTGCTCTAGCCACATTAGCGTCTACTGTTAGCAGATCTTAAGAGTCATGTATGTGATTAAGCCAAAACATCCTTCAATCCCAAGGCCTCTGAGTACTGCGGTTACAGTTGACAGAGGTACATAGAACCTAACAATAACAATGAACCTTATTGTGATCAACATGACCCAGCTTCATTCGATCCTGAACCATTTACGAAGGGCCATTTATGCTTAAATGAAATGGTTGTCCAGGCAGAGGTACGTAATAAATACCTTACCTTAGTTAACTTACCTTACCAAGTTTGACTCAGTCTTGTACCACTCAATAGAGGCTGTTTAAGAGTTTACTTAAATCACACGGTTGCCCAGGTAAAGGCACATAATACAGAGTTAAATACTCTATCTTACTGTATCTAGTTTGATTCGTTCCAGTTCCACTTACCTGAGGCAGTGTATGAGTAAATCAAATGGTTATTCAGGTAGACAGTAACATTTGCGCCGCTTCGTAAAATGTTAACAACGTGATAGACATCGTTGTTGATCCTGTGCTGAAGTTCGCCAATACGGTGGTCCTTCTGTCCAAGGTTGTATTCCAGAAACAAGCAACCGTCTATCTGCACCACAAAACGGCAAACGGTGAAAGGCACACATCGCTTCGTATGGTAGTATTATCACAGATATGGTGGCAGAATTTCAACATTTTATCAGGATTAAAATTGAGGTATCTGGAAAGTTGGTTACTCTTGTTGTGTGATACTCATGTCCATCGACAAAGCAGTCGCATCACATATCATGGCTGAGTAATAAACAATTCATCTAGGTTTGAATAAGGCGACCCAGCAACATTGCTATTACTGTGAAGTGCTTAGGGTTTCAAGGCTCCCCAAGTGCAGTCAAGACTGCAGAACTGGACAAGTTTCTGACAACTGCTTATCAGCCCTACCACTGAGTAATATGTTATAGTAATATGAGTAATGATAACATAAATAAGAAATTATTTAAGAAAATGAACGAATATGAAATAAGGAAATAATAAGAAATGGCCAGCTGATCTCCGTTGATAATAAGAAAACAAATAACTTAAAAGTAAACAGGACAAAAATTATATAAGAAATAACTGAGAAAACAGATACAAAGTAAATAAATACGTATTCGATTGTGGCTAGGTGGTGGAGAAGCTACAGATTCAGAAGCTGTACCATTTCTATTTCCAAGAAGTCTTTCTGGTTGATGCTGTTGATTCGAAGTAGAATTGCATCCGACTGATGCGTTGTGATTCCAAACGTGATGGAGTCGATTTTTGTATCGAGACAGACGTTCTCGTCAAACATAAAACTGATTGTACCACCTTGCTCTCCAAAACCATAGGCAATGCTATCTGACAACAGTAACACCGGCTTTACTTGAATTACCAGCCGATTAGACTCACGGCATGTGCATAAGTTACATAGACCCGATCCTGCCTATTCAGTTGCATTGGTCAAACAGCTGTCCATTCGTAGTTAGAACAGCAACTAAACAGGGTTTCAGATGACGGTTTGCTGATAATTTTTCTAGCGGGAAGCTATCGATTGAAGCGTGTAGCATTGACAGTGACATTTCAGAAGTTCTCTGATTGGATCAGACAATTTGTTACGTTAGCAGATTACCTGCTCCAGCAGAATTGCGTCTTGATGGGAGCAGTTTTACTTAGGCCAATTCATTACTTATATTAAATTTAAAAACCCATCTTTACTTTACGTTACCTTGTATCTCCTGACAATTCGTCTACGCTTGAATAAGGTGACTGAGCCATAAAGCAGTAAAATTCATGTTAAAAATAGTTACCGTCACCACATGTCGGCCCAGTAAAGGATGTAAGATCACAGTAACATGTGAATGTGTCAACGCCCTGGACACACTGACCCCCGTTTTCGCAGGCTGTATCCGAACACACACTGTACGGTCCTGCAAAATATTGCATTAATAAATGCCAAAAACATATCTAAACTGAAATATGATTAACTAAAACTGTTCAAAATACAATGGTTTCATTGTAACACTGTTCAAAATACAATGGCTTCATTGTTTCAACCATCAATTGATGCCTTGGGCACTATGATAACGATAACGGCGCTACAGAAGTAGTTTAGATTAGACTAGAATCTCCAGAATTTATGCTGCCATGGTAGGATTCATAACCTATGCAACCGTATACCTCCGCATCTTTTGCATTACATTACATGTACAACCGAGTTACATTACAACCTACATTGTAGTGCTGCACGGTGGTCTATCGGTAACGCGTTTGGTCAATGATCATGCGATCACAGGTTCGACTCCGTGTAACGACCCTTGGCAAGTTGTTTGTACCTCTATCACCAACCAAGCAGTATAATTTGGTACTGGGGTAAGCCAGGAATTAAACGACAAGTCCTGCTATACCCCGTGCCCTGGACCTTGGGATTCGTCCATTGCCGGCTCAAGGGCCTAAAGAAAAGGAAATGAGCTCTTCCCCTACGTCTCACTTGTAGGATAGGAGATACTTTAATTCTAGAACGTGCAACTGTGTGCTGCCCGGTTTACCAGTGATGGTGACAGTATGTGTGTGCCTACCTCCGCATCCTCTTCTGATTGCGTCCTGGTAGTCATGGTGAATCTGGCTGATGCCGTAGCCTAAGAGATCGCGGTTTAGTCCATCGAGGTTCAGTGAAGACAAGCAACCTTGAAATCCATGCTTAGAGCGAATCTAAAAATTGCAAAGGTCATGCTTATCATTTGACAACGTCGTCTTTAACTCAAGTCGAATTAATACCAATAAGTCGGATATTCAGTATGGAAGTGGAAAATAATCAAGTAATTATCAGGAAAAATTCTGATATTTAGCCAATAAGACAGCCAAATAATCAGCCGGTCAGGCAGCCAGCTAACCAGCCAAAAAATCAATTAGCCAGCCTAGCCTGTCTGGCAGACAGCCAAATTATAAATCTGCCAAAACGTGTAGAAATCTGAAAAAGAAAATTTCTGTGTCACCCACACAATAGCAACATATTATTATTGGATGCGACGAACAATGGAATATGATTTTCTGAAGTTTAAGAGGGGGCGCTACAGCAGCTTAGCTTCACGTCTTGGATTACTGAAGCGGAACCTTTCATGGTTTCTCAGATCCTGAGCAGACTCCTCCTTGTGAAGATTTTGGCGCACTCACAGTTTCTGCAGCAACGGACTAACCCTTCGAAATGAGCGGTTTGTCGATCTGTTTTGAAGCGCCATCGACTTATGCTTTTTGTATCATTATAGCTGTGCTACAGAAGTCTTAACATTAGATGTAAATTAAATGTTTTCCTCTAGCGACCGTATGGCCCCGACCCTGCTCATTTTTCAAGGAATTAATAGGGTGAGATCCTTCACCACCGCTGCCCGTTTGAATGGACGCCACACCATTTAAGGTCCCCGTGCACGGATCGTGCTTTCCCGAGATTCAAATCTCTTAAATAAGACATATTAAACTAGATTCCGTTTCAAGTAGCAACGGGGCATAGTAGCATACTGGATAGAGCGCTCGGCTTGTAACGCGGAGAGAGCAGGTTCAAGCCTCCTCCGAGACGGTTACTGTATAGGGACCTTGAGCAAGTCCTTCACTCACAATTGCTCGGAGCATCGATTGATGCAAAATCATTAGATAGTGGCGCCTAATAAATGCAAAAGTAAAAAGTGAGAGCCCTGCAGGCTCATATTCAAAACAAAGTAGAAGGAATTTACCTTTTTTGGAAGGGTGTGGTACATGTTCAACCCCACTCCTCCAACGTACAGCTCTCCCTGGAGTTCAAAGAAATTGGAATGCGGTAGAACGTCCGAGAGGGTGGTGTCGTCAATCTTCAGCAGATGTTCCGACATACTTCGCCAGTAGATGGCGACGTCGTGCCATTCGTTGTTGCTTACTGGGCTGCGGAGGTTGCTACGCAGCAGACGCGCTCCGATGCCCACATCGTAGATGTATCGCAGATGACCTCCCGAGAGTTCGATGGCGAGGAAATCATGGCCCACTGTTCCACAATACATGATCAACCCATCTCTCTGGACGGTTTTCAGCTATTCAGTTCCAACATCAAATGAAATCACTATCATTATTATTATTATTATTATTATTATTATTATTATTATTATTGTTATTATTATTATTGATATTTTTAAGCCACTTTAGCTACGATCCCTTTGAATTTCATAAAATATATGGGGTTCATTATTGTTGTTGTTGTCATTATCATCGTCATCATCATAATTAAGTTTTTTCTTGAGGCAATCCATGAGTGATGAAAACTGAGGTTGACATATGCACATAATGGAATACACATACACACACACATGCATACATACATACCTTCATACATACACACAAACACACACAGGCATGCTTACACACATACAAACATGCACACATACATGCCTAAACACATACACAGGCCTTCGTATACACACAAACATACACACATGCCACGTATGTAACACCACAGTACATTATGAAAGAGACGCAGAACCGACCTTAAACGCGATGGAGAACGTGGACGAGAGCGTGACCCTGGTGATGAGATGCGCTTCCGGGGAGGCAAAGAGTACGGCCGCGTCTGCTCCGATTTCCAGCTTGGTCTCTTCCGTTGTCCACTGAGCCTTCACGCTATCTTTCTCAATTCTTTCGAAGAACTCCTGTCCATTGTGTATCAGATATTGCGCAAGACCTGCGGACAAAGCCGAGCCATCAACGCGCAATGATGTATCGCCTCGCATCGGCCGAACGTTGTCATCGCTCCGGCTTACAGCAATGACTGGCAATTGTTCAGCGGCAAAAGCGATAACTTCAGTCGCATTAGTAACCGTCATAACTGTTCGCAGAAGGAAACTGCATCGTGACTGCTAAGAGCAAGGTAGCAGGGAAAAACGCATTTCCTCAGCTCCTACTAAAACAAGCCCCTCTATCAATTACACCTCAGGTATTCCATTCAAAACTGGTCTCACCATTTCAAGAAATCACACCCTGATCCATCGAATCCGCAGCTTTCCCATTTCTCTCAGCTGAAACACAACCTACCCTAACACCTCCCCTTCTCTCTCTGGTCTTCCGGTAACCAACCGGACTTGGTTCTTGGTATGGCAGCTTTGGACTGACTTGACGCAGCGCTCGTGAATACGCTGGTGCATTGCGGTTAGCTTTTGAGTAGCGCTATAGAAATTTCGAGTTTACGATTACAAATGTATTAGGAAAAACGGCATCTCATCAATTTATTTTTTCATATTCTCATTCTAAACAAATATACTGCTAAAATTCCACCTATTCGCTTAACGACAGTCGAGTTTCCTTTCATCACAGACCATGATACTCTTCTGTGTCTTGTTCAATCTAGTTTTGCAGACAAGACTTCATCAGACTTCTTTAATTAGTTTCTATACTGAGCCGTTGGAGCCAGACCGTTTTCCAATCTTTTCCGCGATCTACAAGGCGGAGGCTGCCAGCTATCAGTTTTCCCTTGAAGGAAACACGTGATCATTACTTGGGCCTCAAAAACAAGAACAAGTTTCTATACCAAAGCCTGGATCATGATATATACCTCCTCAAGGTAAGGTAAGTTAACTGTACCTTATCTAATGATGTAGCACGACTTGTATGTAGGTAGTTAGGCGTGTAGGAATGTTGTATGTGTAAATGTATGCATGTTTGTATGTATGTATCAAGACATTTAATACGGCGCTGTTGAAGCCCTGCAAAAAATCACTGCACATACGGCTAACTGATTTAAACAAAGCAGAAAATTATGTATAAAATGTATGAAATGAATCAAGTGCAGAATCAAGTGCAGCAGTATGTATGCAGTACGCAAGAGTACATGCAATGGAAGCCTGTTCCGGGGAGACAGACCTATACATGAAAAGGCACTGCGGGCTCGACTTGATTGCATCTGCTTACTTCCATAGGCAGCAGGGCGCAACAACCTTTATTAATTATACCCCAGTCAGACAACTTACCATCTTTGCACCAGTTGCAAGCACATTTGAGACATTATCTGAATGAACGGAATAAACTCATCAATGGGGGATTTGAGCAGACTGGAGGCAATTGAGAATGAACGCATGATAAGGAAACAGTAAATTTCCATAGCTCTTCGTATATAACTTCACAGCTAAGAGTTGTCGAATCCAATAAAAGAAACAACAACAACAACATTCCGATAACTGAACAACTCTTCTTTGACAACGAAATGTCGATTAGTATCACGTGGCGGGCAACAATAGTAACTGAACCCGAGCGGCAGAGGTGAAACGCAAGTCCATTAATAAGCTGCGCCACAAACGGTGTCAGCTGTTAACTCCGGATGGGAATCTATTGGTTAGGTTCTACGTGCGTGAGGAAGCCCACCAGCGGGGAATTTTCTTGTCATCTCAGCACTGCTTGGACTCGTGCTAGGGTCACTGTTGGTGACAGAGCTCAGTCAGCTCGTTGTTTAAAGACGTTCTTATTTCCCCGGGGGTCTCATGCTGGAAGAGCCTCTGAGTAGTTTGATCTGAAAGAAGCGCTATATAAGTTATCAAATACAATACAAATACAATACAATACTGCTTACTAACTTTATGTTCTTTTTGACATTTAATTACTATCGTCTAGGCGAGCGTCTGATTAATTTCTCTTGAAGCTGCGCTATGTAGATTTCAGTTACAGCTACAATTACCATGCCGCCAGTGACATAAAATGCATCACCGTTATAAAATACCGAACGCACTTCAGCATCAATGAGTCCAACAAAGACAGCGGATCGCTGTATCTACACCAGAACACTGATGCAAAGAATCCGAGGATAATAAGAAATAAACTTACAATAAAAATAAATTTATGCATAGTTTTGTTATCAATTACAGCTGCAATACCCTGATAAATCGCTTTAATACGTGCAAGAAGAAACAGCTAATTCACATCACTTTAAAACCATCCAACGAACGAATCCTCACAAATCCCCAAACCGAAACCACGCAATAAACCTCAAATCCCCAAACCGAAACCACGCAATAAACCTCAAATCCCAAACCGAAAACTCGCAATAAACCTCAAATTACCGTGAGACGTTTCCGCTTTCTCCGAATGTCTGAAGTGCACACCGCAAATTCCTCGAAGACGCAGAAAAACTAAACTCAGCAAAACGCACTCAAACGACCACATGAAACCGGCAAAGGAGACCCTCCCGACGACAGCGGCAACGGCCATCACATCCGCCAAGGTGAACGGAAAGCAAATCTTTTCCGCGTGCCTCCGAAATCAATCTCGTCGTTGCAGACGCCGTCTGCCGGTAGAAGCGACCGCGAGGATACGGCGCTGCGCGGCGCGGTGCCGCAGACCGGCGAAGACTGATGGCAGCTGTAATGAAACTACAGCGTGTAAGACTAAAACCGATATCTGTCGGCGCACTGGTCCATTGTCGCCGCTCGCCGGCATTCCATAACAATGCGGCTTAGATAAGTGATGAATGATTGTGGCGGTAATCCGGGCCGCGAACCCTGCGCATCGCAGACGCCAAAGCCGGGTCATTTTGTCATGAGCAGATCGACATTGTCAAGACGATGTCACGACTCCTGCTTGCCAAAGTTTTACGACTCCTGCCGCCTGGTAGGTCCAAGTATGCCTACCGCCTGCGTCGGAAATGATCAAGAAAGCACTGCGGTGTCAGTATGCTAATCATTCAAAGAGTTTCCAATCGTAATTTCGATTTGATGAAGAAATTTTGAATAACACTAATGTAATATAAAATGTAAATAAGTTGAAATGACTACTGCAGTGTTGATTTTAATCAGTTTAATAATAATAATAATAATAATAATAATAATAATAATAATAATAATAATAATAACAACAACAACAACAATAATAATAATAATATTATTATTATTATTTTTATTTTTATTAACAATAAAAATTACAATGACGATGACGATAACGATGATGATGATGATGATGATGATGACGATGATGACGATGATGATGATGATGATGTTGATGATGATGATAACGATGATGATAACAACAGATTAACGTGCAAGGTGTCAAACTTGAATCGTTTTGTACTGTTTCAAAGTTGCTTAAAACTCTTAAATAGAGAAAATGTTTTAAAATTCTAACTACAATCAGCATATTTTTCATTCTAATGCATTCATATTTGAATGCGGTATAAGTTTCTTTGTAACATTATACTTTCAAATCGGGCATAACATATGCTTACAGCAAACACATAAGTAAGTATAACCAACGTTATTTGCAATTCACAACTTATGTTGGCAGTTGAGACTTGCTCACACGAGACAGAACGAATTTCTAGTGATCTTGGTTGGAGAGGGCGAGAAAAACGACGGATGAATTGAGGGGATTCGTTCCAGAGATTTGGCTCAGCAGTTGATTCCGTCTGACAAATTGGGTAATGACCTGAGCCACTGCCTTTAATGGCATCGGGCCATTTATATCACGGTAGCAATTACTGTTCGTCTGAAGCGACAGAAGAGAACCATGACATTGGAAAGGCAGGAGCTCAACTCTCATTCCAACGATCTCTTCATTCACTTTAAACAACACAAAAAACTACCTCCGATGTCTAGAAATAATGCCGCATGGATGGATTTCAACAGTTCAACGACACGTCGGTTTCAACAGTTCAACGACACGTCGGTAGTTAATTTTTTGTTACAGTTCTCACTGTTAGGCATAGGCCTATTACAGCCTCTTCATAATACCGCAGGGAAGAGCTTTCAGGATATGCTATACTTTTACAGCTTGAATACACTGAAGACACGACGTCACCTAGAAACGACAAAAATAGCAAAAGCAACATGGAAGTACATATTCCGATATGCTTGGAAGACGTTGACATCTAAACAGAAAGAATTAAGGAACTGCATAGGATGTCAGCTGCAGGGCCGTTTTAAGGTCGTTAGGCCCTAGGCACTCTCGCATTGGTAGACCCCAACTGCCAACTCTGTATTAGAGCTAAACACATTGAAAACGACTCAATGCGGGAAATGGCATTTGAGGACATTATATGTGATTTTGCTAATGCAAAGAGCCGCAAAGTTAACATAATGTAGCACAGCTTAACTTAAACTGTTTCAGTACAAACGTTAAGGTTATTAAATTGTATTTCCTTTTTCTATTTTCGGGTCAATCAATAAATTTATGTTTTCAATATCTCAGTTTTGACTTTCGTAGGCCCCTATGAAGTTCGTAGGCCCTAGGCACAGTGCCTACTGTGCCTAATGAATAAGACGGCCCTGGTCAGCTGATGAAGCACGTATGGAGAATGGACATATTCTGAAAAATATTTTTACACTGTAATTGTAATCTGACATTTATAAATCGCCACTGTACTGTACTGAAATAACCGCATGCACCAAATTTAGATGCTGACATCCGCATTGGGCATAACCTCCCGCCTATCTTGTCCACATTTAGGTGACCCTTCCCTCCCCTCTTTGCGCTCGTCATTATTGGACGACCCCTATACATACTACATTTATTTATTGCGTATATAACGACATTTTAACATTTAAATTGAAACAGCGCTAGCTTCAACAGAGCTACAAAGTCTCTTCTTCAAAAGTGCAAGAGATGAGTTGTTTTTTTTATTATTATTATGATCGAGGCAAGAAGTGATAAACGCCGAATCCTCGTGATGTGATGCAAGAAAGCCTTTGGCAATCTAGCAGCCACGGAAGGAAGGAACAGTAGTTGCGGAAGATGGCAATTGGCCATCACTGGCCACAGCCGCATCCGGCAGCGAGTGGCTTTATACCGGTAGAACACTGACGAAATGACTGCAGCCGTCTAAAAGAAATGACAGCAAATCAAGTAAATGCAAAATAAAAGGCGAGATTAAACTTGGTCCTGAAGAAAACACCCGTGTGATGGAGGGTATGAGCAGCCCGGCTCGGTTCATCTATACGAGTTTAAATTGCCGCGTCCCATCGCTCCGATAAGGAACAACCAAGTGCTGAAAGATCAGCCAAAGGATGCGGAATCATGGCTTAAGTTCAGCAGCTAGAAAACCATGAAGGAGTTATTTAATCTAAACTGTGGAGATACTGTCTAACATCGGCTGCAATTCAATCTAAATCAGCCCAGACATCATTCACGGTCTCGGCATAAGAAGATTATTAAGCAGACGAGTGCGCCAGTTTGAAAAAGACACATTCAGGAATGAAATAAATGAAGAAGCATGAGTAAGAACGCTATCTGCACATGAAGAAACAACTAATAAGGAAAATAACTAGTAAAACAAATAAGGCAGAGCAAGGATATCATCACACGAAGCATACGCAGAAAAGGTTATCTTCAGAAACATATTAGTCAAATGTGAGGACATCTTGAGAAAATATTCATCAGATGTGAGGATATCTTGAGAAAATATTCATTAGATGTGAGGATATCTTGAGAAAATAGTCATCAGATGTGAGGATATCTTCAGAAAATATTCATCAGATGTGAGTATATCTTCAGAAACATATTACTCAAATGTGAGGATATCTTCAGAAAATATTCATCAGATGTGAGTTAGTTTATTCAGTACGCCGATTCACAGACGCCGATTATGAAAAATGCTGGTTTTGATGGCGACAGGCAGACAAGGTTGGCGGTCAGCCAGTCTGGCTGCAACTGGCTAATTGGCTTAGCAAAGGCGACAAAGACAGAAAATATTGCTCATAGTCATATTCATGTAAATTATTCTTTCATTACGCCTGCCATATCCAGCTAAATTAGGCCATTTGCATCACAAAATAAATGTTTGTAAGTTCAAGAAAAATTCCACCATCTAGAGTGTTGTTTACCGTTAAAATGACCGTATTCAATGCTTTCCTAATAGTCTGTCAACGATAGCTTTAGCCCAAAGTACACCCCGGAGTCTGTTGTTTATCATTACAACAACCACACTCGAGGCACCTCAAGAGCGAGTCCAGCGTTAAATTAGACGTGCTATCACATGGCTGCGCTTCTAGGCGGTTTGAAAAGCACGCAGCGAACACAATTAAGCATCCGCAAGGGCATTTAAAGGCACAGCCAGTTCCGCCGGGATAAAGAACACCAAACAATCTGCGCCAAACCGAGTGGCAACGCTAATCGCGCGCAGCAGTGGCGCATCGAACGGTTTCAGAAGAAGCCAGGAAAACGCGCCCAGATCGGCGAGCCCGCGACGCGTGCAAGCCGCGAACCGATAATGACGCGGATGTGGCTAGAAGATTCAATGGCGGCTGATGTCGAACGCATAGGTATTCAGTCACTGTCAGGATCCGGACACAAAAGCCCCTGGCATAAGTTGCAACTCGACTGCCGAGTCACAAAAGAAAGCGTTCAAGAAAAATGATTAATTAATTGACGAATAATGCCGCAGACTCGGAAACGGTAGCCATAAATGCGAGCCCGTAAACAAAGACCCGGATTATCTGTTCTGCGCCAACCGCGGGCGGAGTGACGCTCCACGGCCATATCATTGAAAACGCCAGCTGAAGCAAGAACAAATCATTCCACTTCCGTGTTCAGTAATTGTGCACTGGGGGAAGAAACATGCTTACGAGTTCGAAACCGTCATATGCGCAGAGGAGTAGGACCGCGGAGATACAGAACACGAGAAACACCCAGTTAGCAGGACAAAGAAATCAACAGACAGAACACTTCATGATTTCGTCACAAACACCGCACACGCTGCAATTTCATTGGCTGCATGGCGTACTTTATAGCACCAGGAAATATCAGATCTAGGCTGCTTTTCCCATAAAACAGGTGTCTATGCAGACAGACAGACAGACAAAGACAGACAGACAGACAATATCAACTCAGAATGCAGTGCTCTCTAAGCAATGTTTTTGTTAATTCGCTCATCAGGAAGAAAACGTTCGAAGTCACGAAAAGTTTTACATAAACAGGTCATCTTTGGTCAATCTTTTGCATGCAGATTCACACGAAAACCACGCTTTCGTCAACAGCTTGACTCTGACAGCCCATAGAACGCGGTCATCCACACTGTGTAGTCATTCACAATGCATATGACCTCTACAGAAATTCAACGGTTATTATTATATCATCTGCGGTCAGTCAAACAGACGGATGGACAGTGGAACAGAAGGTAACAGCGAGACACACATTGTGATACATCCATGAGATAAAGAAGGACAAGATGGGGTCTGAATGATGTCACTGCCGCACGACAGTGATGAATTACATCCTCTATCCGGGTTTTTCTAATCTTCATCCACTTTTAAAAAGCACAGATAATCCGGTCCTCAGAGACGAAATCAATTTTCATCAAAAGCTGCCATCGCCAACAAAGACAGAGAACGCGACTGTAATCCTTCGCTGGCTTCGCTGACAAGTCAATATCGAAGCGCACCATAAATGTCATCGCCATAACGTCAACATACGCCAAGCAATGTAACCGGCAACTTCGTCACTTTTAGTTCGCACCAGAATGTTAGCATTCCAGTTGCGATGTTGACGGTATCGAGAAACATCGCTTTCGTACGGTCCTTCCCACATAGACTAAACTATAATACTTTTGTTATTTTCAATTTAAAAATACTGGCATTTTGTTCGGTTTGTTTTATATCACGAAACTTTTATTTTCACGTTTTAAATTAGCGTATCGTGCAAAAATTCCGAGAACTAAGTTTGTCCATTTCCGATTTAGTCTGTGAACAGGATTTGAAATGCCACTCGATAAACGAGCAATCAATATTATGTGAACTGAGAGACTAAGTAGGCCTACTTATTTTTCAGTACACCTGTGCCATTTGTGGAGTGGGTATTTTAGTTTCAATATACCACATGGGGCTTTTTTTAGGTGGCATTTTCTTTGTTATATTATTGTAACTGATCAGGTGATTTCATCAGAATTAGGTCTATAGTCTATGATTCCAGGCTCACGGCACCAACAGTATGTTTGTACAAAGGAACGCATGAATTCAAATGCCAAACTTTACTAAAACCAGATATTTATGCAACTAAATCCTTACTACGATCCATGTATGAAGCAACATGTAGGCAAATGAAAAAATCTCAAACAACAGCCAGCTCAGGATAAATGTGTAAACAAAGCAAACAGAGACAAATCTGGAAAATACAGTATTTCCATTTCAGATTATGTTGGCATGCCAGAAACTGTAAATTTACATGCATTATTTAAAAAAAATTACACCAGGTTAAAAACCGAAGGCTGTAATAAAAAATTACTGTGGTTTACTGTGATAGAGGTTTCAGGTAGCAGAATGCAAAACAATATTTATAAAGCACCAGCGTCAACTATGGCAATGCCATCTATGCAGGTCTAACTCTTTTCCGCATTAATTCAGCTACAGTCTGTTTAAAATCTAATCTTAAGAAGCTATGGATCTTGGTCTTATACATCCTTGGCAGAAGATTTTTTCGCCCTGATTGTTGTGCCCTCCCAAACTTCTACTGTCCATCATAGAACTTTTGCTGTTGTTGGACCAACCCTCTGGAATAAGTTGCTTCTTGGCTTTTCAGCCTCTTATCCATAAGTGCTTGAAAACCATTCTATTCAATCGTGGTTTTGTGTCATCAGGTTGGGAGTGTCTCTGATGAGTTGGTCCTGAGGTGATGCTGAATAAATTTACGATTACAATTGCAACATTTAAACTGGAACAAAAGGGCATTACACAGTTTATCTCAAACGTCCATATAAATAATACTACACATGTCATCACTTTCTGATGATGAGGGTAAAAAAGAGTAAATGCTTTCATTTGTATTTTTTTTAACAAAGTAAGTAACTGCAATTCTAACTTTCCCTTATTGATCAAACAATGCAGTCAACAAGTATTTCAGTAACTTCTGTTGTCTTGTTATAAGGCAGTTGACTAATGTATATATAAAATTTTTATCCACCAAACACTGGTAAGATAAAGAGAGAAAAAACAAATAAAAAAGTACAGCATACACATCAGGACAGCCTGCCTGTATTGTTACAGTAGTAGCTGCCACAGCGATAACCCTATGAGAACAGATCAATTCAGGTGGCTGGGAAAAGCATATACATAATTGACAATAGCATTATCACTGAGTGAACATTTTCCGAAAAATCGCAGCCCTCTGGTGAACCAACAGTCATGTTAGGCCTTGTGTGAGGAACAGAACAGTTGTCATCACCATAATACTACTGCCATTAAATATAGTTAACCCTATACAGACCAGATTCTCTATTCGTACGCCCTTGGCTTTGTATGCATTGCTTGGTTTTTGCAGACCAAAAGCAAGGCCTGCATTATTTAACAAAACGGCAGGTGAAACAGAAAATAACTCTAAATTAAACAAACAAGGTAAATTGAACTAAAGCAATAATTAAATTTAAAAAGAAGTAATTACTTAAAAGCAATTAATTTAAAAAATGTACAATAAATAAAAAACGTTGGCAGAATCCAACACTACAGACGAATATACAAACAAAATGCCGAAACTAAATTCATCAACATACATTATACACATAAAACAGTTGCTCACAATCAAAATTCACACTGTACCTTATTTATCGTCAAGATCAATGTGAGAAACACACTTGCTAATCACAATCGGGTATCAACAAAGGCGACATGATAGTTGCCAAGCATCTAATGCATCACCCCAGCAACTTGGGTTGAAATACCGAGCCCACTGTGTGATATCAACACATATCACATCGTGAAATGTAACAATATATCTTAGATACTGTACGAGTGCCTGCTTAAATACACTTAACATAAAGATCAAAAGAAAGTACCTAAGGCACTCTGGTCCTGAAAGCATTATGGTAAGCGTGCAGCTAACAGCTTACATACATTGGTAGCCAAGACAAACAGTTCCAGGTACTCTGCAGTAATTACTTATGCAGAGACCAAACATAAAAACATCAAATCACAAATAATTTCAAGCACTAGCATATCAGTTTTTGGTAAAATTTAACAGCTCACTAATTTCTTTATCACGTCTAATGCCTACCGAAGTGGAATGGCAAATTTAACAGCTGGAAAACTTACATGTTGCAGCTCTGTCACTTAGTTCTATGTGAAATTTTAAATTATTAACATTTATTTTTAAAATGTAGTTTAATATTATTATTAGTGCAACTAAAAAGAAAATATTATATCACACTGCCATTAATAATGACTTGGACATTAATGTTCTGTTCTTAATAACATGTAACATTGTTAAGGTTAGAGCTAGCTCTGTTTAGGCTAGCTCTGTTTAGGCTAGCTCTGTTTAGGCTAGCTCTGTTTAGGCTAGCTCTGTTTAGGCTAGCTCTGTTTAGGCTAGCTCTGTTTAGGCTAGCTCTGTTTAGGCTAGCTCTGTTTAGGCTAGCTCTGTTTAGGCTAGCTCTGTTTAGGCTAGCACTGATTAGTTTCACTTGAAGCCACACTATACAAATTTCTGATTACAACTATAGATTACAATTAATAAAATTTACTTTTACATTAACATTAATTGTTATTTTGTTTATCGTCATCATCATCATCATCATCATCACTGTTGTACTACTTTTTCTCATGGTTAAATTGATGATGAGTTTTAAAATATAATACATTTAAAATATAATACAAGCAAATATTATTATTCCTAATTTTATCAAACCTTAAGAGCAGTCCAAAACATCTCAGATCAGTTAAATGTCAGTTACACAGCCACACCAGCATGGTCCATACACGGGGACCTTAAATGGGATGACATCATTCAAATGGGTAGCGATGGTGAAGAATCTCTTCTGATAAATTAATTGAAAAATGATCAGGGTTGAGGACATATGGTCACCATAGAAAAACATATACACTTACATTTATACAATAGCAGGTAAACTCGTAAATGTGCAAACACAATGTTTAGCTTGTTACTCTAAACCCAAAAGAACAATAACCGTAATCTCCTAGTTATAGTTTGCACCATTTAAACTGACTAGTCATTTTTGATCTCCTGTAAATGACAATCATTATACTGGTTACTTCGTAGAATAGACAATGATAATCGCTATTAACCCTTTGCAGTTCAGTCGTAGTAAGAGCATAAAATGCTCCAATTATTTCCTAGAATAAACAATAACATGTTTTTGAAGAAATAAAAACAGTTAAAGTAGTTAAAGCTGTTCATCTGCACCAAATGTAATGAGTGAATGCGCTAAACAAGACTTGTATTTTAGCTTGAATAAAGATGGAAATAAAGCAAAAATTCCCTAAGCGAATTCATAGATGGGCTGTACAAAACCATGAATACAAAAAATAATGCATAACCAAATATATAAAACAATGCAAAACACTAGTACATGTAAGAAGAATTTATACTGCACTGGAGGCAGAAAGTTGAAATGTCCCGCACAGCCTCTGAATTTGCTTGGCAGCATTTATTAAAATGTGTTCCATTCACATGACCATAGTCACAAGGCAAGGCGTAGGATGCTACCACATGTCCCATGTCAATATTGCCTGTGCTGAACTATGTCACGTTTCATAAATACACAGGAGACTCGTTATTACACGCTTCTTTTTAAAATTATTAACCTGTTGATCGCATTACTTATGGTATACAAGTTCAGAAAAGGCTACAGCCCTTGCACAAAACATTCCCAAAGTTAACAATATTATCATATCATAATCACATCATAAAATACAACTTATTAACAGGATGAAATAAAAGGAAACAAAACCACTATATGAAAAATATAGAACAACACAATTTGTTCTACTTTAAATTCTTAAAGCACTCTAACAATTCCAGTGCAGGTGAAAGACTCCAAGACAAATTTAATGTTAAAGCACTGACCATATAACCTGCCTTTTGCAGACTTGTTTTGATATAAGCTTCTCTCCCTGATGCAGCTTTTGTGGCACTGAGAAATTTCGGAGATTTACATTTACGTTACATAAATATTCTTGTGATCAATAAAAGCGCTCAAGTGAATTAAAATTTAATTACACCAAGTTTCTGTATTGCAGTTTGTCATTAGTAATATCAGTAAACCACTGTAACGTAACCAACGTAACCACTAAAGAAACAATTAAGGCCATCTTTAAGAATCGTATATAAAAATTTTAAAGAATGACGGTGGGTGAACAACACAGTGCAAACAGCCCTTAAATCTCAGATTAAAATATTCAGATATGATTAAAATATTCAAGGTGTCCTCCAAAATAAAGTCATTCAGGATGTCGTCCAAAATCGGTTTTATCTTGTAAAGTGAAACGCATTAGTTCTTTTCAGTGCATTGGAAATCGATGGAAATTCTTCTTGGTTGCTCAACTCAAGCACAGCAACATCCGAGTCTGATGAACTATTTTCTAAACGAAAACAAAAACAAATTTGACAGAAATTTAACAGATGTTCAAACTAACAGTACAACCAGTGCTTTTTTCAGATGGAACGCTCCAGAAAGGCATTTCAGCACCTTTTTTCGGCTAATAAAAAATAATTTAGTTTTTAATAAAAGAATTGAGTTACTAAATTATTTTAATTATGTAATATAATGTAACTTATTTTTATTCAGTTTCAACGTTTACAATTTTACACTGTTTTCAGTATTTATTGATTGATAAAAATAATGAAAATTTAGCACAAAATTCCATAATTGTTCAGTTCCGTAACCTTTTTTTTCTGGAAAAAAAGCACCGAGTACAACATACACTGTATTGTAATTTCTCTGCAAAAACACTGCCTCAGTTAGCTTCTGCTGTATTGCTGCTCAAAACATTTATCTAGCTCCCTTGTTATATTACTGTTCAAAATATTTATATATCTCCTTTTTCTTTGAAAACGTGTATTTGCTTCTCTGACAACAGACAGTGTAGTGGATGTTAGGAGACAGGGGAAAATATACTTTTTAAATTCGATGGAATAATCAGAAAGGGTTTATTTGGGAAAAGAAACACGTTGTACACTATTGTATTAAACGTTTTCTACAGCAGTTTTATTGCCCCAAGCCTGATCTGTAGGGGATGCAGACTCCAACTACAGATTACACCCTGATTCGTCATTTTTAAGTGATTTTCTTGTTGGGCGAGATCCTTCTCCAATGCTCTCCATTCAAATGGTCGTCAAGCAATCTCGGCTAAGGGTTGACGGATGATATCTCTGGAATATGATCAATTCTCACAGCAAAAACAGAATTTAAAACAGAACCTGCTAAAAGCTCCCTTTCTGGGTTTGCCTTGTATATTCCGGCAAATTCTACACTATCTATGAACCTGATATGTTGCTCTTGTTATCAATACAGAGATGATGATGATGATGATGATGATGGACAAAAAATACACTTTAGAATAAAATATCATTGCTACCTTCCCAGTCGGCAGCTTCCTTCAGTGAGAGCTGTGCCGTTTCCTTCCTCTCTCTTGGACCATCATCTCTGCAGTTATTCATTAGGACGTTGGCATATGACGGCTTTGGTATCGGAGCGTATTCCAGACAGGAATCTTCTGATGAAACAGCTGGTGAAGGTGCCTCAAACTCTTCTTCTGAAGACAAAAATAACTTGGGATCTGGAGATTTTGGTTCAATAATCTGAAAACCTTCCTCAGTGAATCTGTGAAATTCATCCAACCTGGAACACCAAATGACAACAGCTATAGCTATGCATTAGAGCAATAATCATCAATAAAATGTTGTAACTTATTCAAAAAACCTATCTAATCTAAGCTAGTCTAAAGATTTCTATAGCGCCGATACCATAATACCATACGGCAGCCAAATGTAGCATTAGGATGGGCGTTTCAACATGCGGTTGTTAACGACCTATTTACTCTGAAATCTGCAATTTTAAATACGAGGTTGTTGTACATGCCTTCATGACTATTTTAATTGTGTGTGTTGCAAATGTCTATTTAATAAAAATAATAATACTAGTAGTTATAATGAGGCTTCAGCATAATGGTAAAATCTACGAATGTGCTTCACCTACTTGTACTTGTTTATAAGCAAGCATTCGCCACCATTCTCCTCAATCTCATAAATATTCAACCATCCCTCAATGGTAGCAGCGAGAAGATAAGGACGATCCTGATAACTGAAACACAGATCAAGAACTGCCTTATAACGAGGTCATGTTATGTTGAAGTTATTTTCTATAAAGTATCCCATATCCCACAAGTGAGACGTAGGGAGGCACTCGTTTCCTTTTCTTGGCCCTTGAGCCGGCAATGAACGAATTCCAATGTCCTGGACAAGAGGTCTGCAAACTGCAGGACTTGCAGTTTACTTCCTAGCTTATGCCGGTACCAAATTATACTGCTTGGTGACAGAGGCAATGTGTGCGCAAACAACTTGCCCAGTATCATTATAAGGGGTCAAACCCGCAACCGCACCATTATTGACCAAACACGTTACCAAAAGACCATCATGCCACTGAACTAATTTTGGTATCCATATCCCTCACTGTCTTATGTCAGAATTTGTGCTATAAAGAAGCAAGTTTTGAGGATGCTCCAGTGTATAGAAATATTTTGATACATAACAGTACTTACTTGTTAGACATTATAACGACTATCACTGCTATTCAACAGATGGCAATAACAGTAAAGAACCTTTTAATTTTTTTGCTAGAAGGCACACAAGAACACTCTTGGTTATATACTTATTCTATCTGTATTTTAAGTTGACAAATATAAATGTGTATGTGCAAGGTTTCCACAGCGACCATACGGCTTTGACCCTGCTCGGGTGAGGTCAGGTCAAACCAGGCAGAACTTTATCGGAAAAGAGCTGAACTTTACTTATACATTAAAGATTAAATTTATCACTACATACACAGGTACAACTACGTACCCAATGATTGCACAGGTGCTTCTCAAGTCAGCTGATGGGAGATGAGCCGTTGCAAACGATCGCTTCAAAGGCAGAAGTCTGTCTCCCGCAAGATAGCTGGCAGAATGATGCAGTGCGTCTCCTAAATATGACAACCATCCCCGTCTCGACTCCTCATCATCTCTAAGTTCAAAATAACACACAGCATCAATCACCTGCAACAACACTCTTTCATTACCAGAGGCACAATGTTGTTCTAAAAAATCAGGGGTTCCAAATTCTTCCTCTCCTTTTTCCTTTCGCATCATAACTAACAGTTTGAAAAGTCAGTGTTTTAATTATAAATGAAACACAGCTTCAGAAAATTCAGGCGATCCAAGAAATTCGAACAGAATGTTACAAAATTTAAAAATAAACTTTTAACACTTTTCTTAATTCAAAATTTTGCCAACTAACTTTTTCTTGTCAGCATCCAGTTTGAAGACGTGAACCGTTCGGCTGTTGCTCGAACAAGCGAGATAACTCGAGTCCGAACTGAACGCCAGCGAGTAGATTGAAACACTGTTAACAAAACAGAGATCCAATACAAGCACTTGTATATAATCTCAAACTGCCTTAAAGAGCATCACAACTATCAGGTCAGGTCACAACTCTGCTCTCAATCAACAATATCACAATTCATCGTCGTCAACTTCATCAACATCATCTGTCACAACATCACAAAACACCTTTGCAAAGTACTGTTGCACTTTTGAGAGGTATTTAAAAGGCACTATATTAAGTGTCTTACTACAAAGCATACATGCATGCATAAATATATACATACAGGCATGCATACAGTTACATACTGTACATACAAGCACCCATACTTAAACAAAAGAATCACTTAACAGAGACTGTCAAATGATGCATTTCTGCAGTGATACCATAAATGTTCTGGAATTCATTACGTTAAACTATCAACGTTTAAAAAATTTTCACAGTTTTAAACCTTTAGCAATGAGAGGTACTCACGCAGATGTTCCTCGCCGAAATTCCATCAATTTAGTCGAGTCATTCACCAAATAAATTCGTATGACTGTACCCTGTAAAAAGCAGAATCATCGCCATTAACTGCAAAGGGGTGGGTGTATGCATGGAATGATAGATGGATGTGCAGATGGATAGACAGATTTTATCTTCGCTTGAAAGCTATCACTAGTGACACTTGAAACTGAAAACAAGTGAAACTGGTAGGAACAATTTAAAAGCAAGTTTACTACAAATGTCTGTTAGCTTTTGCCAAAAACTCACTCTTTCTGAAGCTGTTGCAAGCAATTCTCCCTGAGGATTGAAAGCCAAGGCCGCGACATGACTGTTGTGAGCGGAGATTGTTGAAACGGCACGCTTCATTTAGCAGAAACAATAGCATGCATCAGTAAACATAAACAATCACACAGTTCATTTATTATAAACAATCACATACTTCATTTAACATAACCAATAACATGCTTCATTTAACATAACCAATCACATGCTTCATTTTAGTACATGAAATAGTAATGAAACTAATAATGATATTAAATTAATCAACTGCCTAATCTTTCGATTACAGAACAAGGGTGCAACCAAAAAGACCACACATGGTGTAACACAAAGGTGCCATAAGAATGCCTTGAAACAAACACACAGACTACAAAACTGTTAACAGCAACTAAATGACATTCTACAGAAATGAAAGACTATTAACGCAAAAATCCATTTTCTCGGATTAATACTGCTCAGCCTTGGAAAGTAATTTTTTAATCATTAAAAAATTTATTAAAAATTAATTTGCCATTTTTACCAGATCTTCAGCATCGAAAATATGGATGGTACCAGAATCTCCAGGATAAGCTGCATAGCACAGGTCAGCATTGCTAGAAAGTGCCAGCGTGCCCGTAGAAAATCCAGATACAAGTGCTAATGTATGCAAATGCGTCACACAGTGAATGTCGTATATGCACAGTTCATTGGCTGTCATAATTGCAATTCTCTAAAACACAAATTGCAAAACTTCAACAACACCAAGACAGCACAACTTGAGAAAAAAAGATAACAGAGCTGCACAAATCCTGAGACAACATCTGCCAGCCCCACACAGAACTGTGCGTTTTGATGCTATTAAAAGGCGATATATATTGCCAGATACATACATACACATTGATGCACCAGGATTCCAACGTGAGATGAAACTGTAACATTGTGAAAAGGTGCTATATAAATAGCCAGATACATACATACATATACTCAACAACATACATACATACATACATACATAAACACACATATACACACATACATACATACATACATACATGCATACGTACATATATCCATAAATACACACACACATACATACACACACACAAACATACATACACATACACACATACATACACAACCACATACATACATACATCCATACACACATACATACATGCACCTGGATTTCTAACTCGACACATAAAATTAAAAGGCAGAGCTGCAACTTGAAATTTTAGCAGCAAATTCCCCTTGTGGCATTACAAAAGATCTTTAGCCATACCCCACAAATGAACCTTCTAGAGATGTGGGCCAGACCCATGCTACTTTAGGCCCTCTGGACACATTTTTATCCCACTGCTTTCAAGACCCCAACATCATAACTCTACCTAAAGTCTATCCATAGAAAAATAACCAAAATACATAGAACAGTTACCTTTGAATTAAGTTTCACAGCCAGGATTTGATTAACAAAGTCAAGATGACCTATTTCTTCCTTCGACTTCAAATTAAACAGGAACAACAACGAAGAACTTTCCCTGAAGACCACGGCGGCCAGACTGCTTTCACACAGCCTTTCAAACAGATATATTTCCTTTTCATGATCTACAAAGAACCGATCTTACTACAAATTCAGTAACAGTATTCATAATCATAAGCTCAAGATTTCTACAGTGCCCAGTGAAAGCTAAGCCATAGGAACTAGCTCATTAACAGGTGCATATTGTTCCCTCTAAACTTCAGTGTGTGGGTGTCTGAACTCGCTGCATGGAAAGATTTGTTTGAATGATTCTGTATCGTTTGACTACTTTCTGTAGCGACAGAGACACTAATTTGCAAAGCAGCTGTGCAGCCACACGTCTTAGAGGATTTACTGGCACTGGTGCCCCCCAGAATTACTCGTAGAATAAAAGAAATTTTTGAAATCAAGAAACTGTTGAAATTATAAGTTCCAGTACAAAACAAACTTCTCTTTAATGAGTCCCTGTACCAAAACAAAAGTGCATTAGCAAGCGAACAACATTAGTCGGCATGATTTAGATTGCTGAAACATAGGAACATTTTTCTTTTTTTTTCTTCTTTCAAGAAATGCCTTATAACTCACTATTTCTTGCAGGCTCTCAAATATTTCAGTAACAAGCTGCATCATCACCATGCAGATGACTTCCAGTGCATCTGATTCGCATTCTGTGTGACTTTGTGCACATTATAAAGTTTCACGACAATACAAATTTCTTCGTTTTGGTCTCAGATTTTCATTCCATTGTAAGTTAGCTTCACAGACTGAGATTTGTTTTGCTTTAAAGAAAGAATATGACAGGAGTGAAGGACCATACAAAGTGTGAAGGAATGTGCAAGACATGAAGGAATATGCAAGACGTGAAGGAATATGCAAGACGTGAAGGAATTAATGCAAGAAGTGAAGGAATATGTAAGGGATTAAGAAAGCTGAAAGAGGGAACAAGAAATGGAAAAGTGTAGTCATCAAAGCAGTTATAATATCCATAAACAAATTAATTTTCAAATATTTAGCAGCAAGTAATTTAATAACATAAAAAATACATACCAAAATCATATTCAAATTTAACTCGTGTAGGGGACTTTATTTTGAATGACTTCCATTTCGTTTCTGTCCCAATAGCGACTGAACTGCAACAGTTAAAATTTCTGTTGAGTAAAACAAGTCTGTGGTTTGTTTCTAAAGCAATCAGATTCAGGTAGGAAGATTTTCACACAGGATCAAGAAGTCCACGATGACAGCAGATAATTCTGATGGATGGGATAATATTGGACTTTAGGCCGTCTGTGGCTGATCATATACGAACAATATGGCTGCTCCTGGTTGGGAAAGAATAGAGCACTGCAACCTCTGTGTAGAAAATTTCCCTTAATTAGGTAAGAAATCACTGAGTAATGAACATGACAGCACATGTTTGCAATATAACTTTTGTGAAAGAAATTACTGAACAGAATACATGTCAGAAATACATAATTAATTTAGCAAAAATGTTTCATGCCGAAATGCATTTCACCACATAAATTCCTGAATTTACATGTCAGAAACAAATCCTGACTTGTGCCAAATTGCCTCTTATATTCCTTCTTGTCCTCATCCACATGCTTTCCAAGTTTTGTGTGTGTGCCTCATCAGCATGCGGATCTACAAAGTTTCCCTTCATTTACAATAATAGAATGCATAAAACTGAAGTTTCCCCAATTTTTTTCTGATTCGAATAAGAAGAATGTGTTGCAGTAAACAACAACAGAACAGAATGATCGAGTGTCAAAGTATGTCAACTGGAAAAATGTTAAGTATATTATCAGTCCGAGATTATATTTTTGGAAAGAATGATGAAGAAAAGCTGAAGACCATAAATCTCATGAAGGGCACTTAATTCTGAAGACGACTGTTCAGTTTTTACGGCCAAGGCCGCGCTACGAACTGGGCACGCCCACAAGCATTCTTATTTCAAATCGGAACACTTAATTAGTTTAATAAAACTTCTACACAGAATTAAGCCATTTTGCCAGGGTCTATAAACAGAAAGTACTCGTAAAACAAAGCGACATATGCACGAACAAAAACACAATATCATTTGGGACAATATAAACGCCTGACCACAGCATTTTTAATACACATTATGACCTTCGTACGAAACTAACCCAAAATTCTGACTGAAGCTGACGAAAGACAATCGCTTGATCGATTCATTTCCAACGACTTCGATATTCATTGATACCCCGAATAAACCCCAAACCGAGACGAAATTTATTTAATTACAAAGGTAGAATATCACCATCCCAACGCACACCCTCCCAATCACTCCTCCTAGCTACTCTCGGTCAGCTGTAATCAGATGTTTTTCAGTCACATCCGCTAGACGATGATGCATAGCGTCAATATTTAGAGAGGCACTGATTGGTGCAAATTCAGCCAATAGGCATTAAGAATTTCACAGAAGTAAGTAAGTATGTTGTTCTTTTATTGCTGCAAGACAAATGTGTAAAAATTACTTTGACCTGAAGTTGCCGGAACCAAACTTGTTTAAATGACTTTGAAAGATCTGAATTCAAAAATCTTGCGATAGATACTTGTTTAATGACCATCGACTGATTCCCTGAGCGTTATTTTAGTGGCACTATAGAAGTTCTGATTATTACTTATTTACATTACTCTTTAATAACGTATCTTAACATTCAGAAAAACATATATTGTAGTGTCTAGTAAAGTTTAGCTATCTTGATTTGAGATGAACTCGCTTGACTTGGACTGTCAGTGCCGTGTTTCAGATTAGTGGCACTAAAATGGCGATCTTCCTAACTTACGGGTCATCTGCTGAGGATTACTCCTCTATGTCATTTGTGTTGTGGCGGTTGACATGATTACAGAAAAATGGCCGATAAACGAGAATCTGGAAGGATTAAAGATGTTCAACAAAAACGAGTGCTGGATGAAGCGGCAAGAAGACGACGCCAGAGGAAAGTACTCGAAGCGTTGGAAGAAGACAATTTCCAGGAAGATCCGCACGCGGACTTGAAAATGAATAAACGGGCCCCAAAATTCGAAGAAACCGTGGAGTCTGGTTCAACGTCAATACGAGGAAAGAAAAAGAAGTCGAAAGGCGAGCATTTCAAACAGCGATTTCGAAAGAATTTTGCGGCCCTATTAGAAGAAGAGCAGTCTTCGTTCAGGGAAGGCCCTACATATCTCTCCGCTAGTGTTCCGCCGTCGAAATTTCCCGAACGCCATTTTTGTTCCGTGTGCGGGTTTCCATCGAACTATACGTGTATTCAGTGCGGTGCCAGATACTGTTCAGTTAAATGCCTCGGAACTCATCAGGACACAAGATGTCTAAAGTGGATTGCCTAATCAAACGTCAATAACTAATTTTGGATAGTTCAAATTACATAGCCTAATTAACCGAAATGTGATCAGACTGCGCAAGTGCTCGGTATGATTAAAAATAAATACCTTGAAACTCGACAGCGCTTCACCTATGTTGTTCGAAATGAATTGGCTGTTTGGTTAGCAGTTTCGAACGACTATGTTTATGAAGTGTCACTATATTTCTGTACTAAGACATTTAATTTAAAAGATTCTTAGAGAATGTTGGTAACTTGATTTTCTGGGTTATGGTTGTCTTGTCTAGGAAGCAGCATGTGTTGTGACAGATCTTAGACTTGCCAAACTTTGTTTTTAGAAGTCAGTCAGTTGAATGTTGATTGATCACATTTTTGTATTACATGACCTAGAAAGTGTTGCTAAACTGTAAATAGAGACACTCAACAACAAACATTTTTCTCTGTTTCAGTATCATACAAGTTTGCATTAAAGGGTGCATTAAAGTTGGTGCTAGGTAAACGTTTGGTTACAATGTTGCATTAAATTCCAAGATATGAGTAATATATTGTACGGTTTTTATCATGCTCTGCATGTAATGTGTAAGGTTAATATGGTGCATCGGTATTATGAGTAAGCAAAATGCTTCTTAAAATACACTTCATTCAGCACTTATGAAAATTGCAACCATACATGCAGGCCCAAGTTCCGATGTGTTTACGACCAAGATTCCATCCATCATTCTGTTGCAACATAGAGGAACAGCACGAAGTGACTATGTCCAGGCAGTGAGCTCATATTCAACCTTGCAGTGCTTTTTAGGTACTTAAGAGGCACTATACTAAATGTCTTGATACTTGTAAACTTTAGGCCGACAGTAGTATTAGTACCTACTGTACCTGACTTGTGGTTTCCCTGAACTATTCGATTTGGACCAGACTAGTCAATGGGATTATGATTTTGTTATTGTGGTTTCGAGTGCTGCAGTCATTGACTGATGTCTTGTGCATTATGACAGTGGTGACATAAAAGTCAGTGAATCATACCTGAATATATGGGCCGCTGTTGTCTTCTTATGCTGAAGATGCCCACCGACGATGTTGGGTCTCGTGATTGTTGTGGCTGGCCTACTGGAGTTGCAGTACTGTTCTGTTGGTAGCTCTCCTAATAAGCCACAATTATGAGCTAGAGAGCTACAGGCTTAAAGCAGTTAGCAGTTGTGCAAGGGAATATATGGATCCAGTCTGGAAAATCATCCACTCGAGTCTTTCAAGTCAGAGTTTCCAACAAAAATTTGGAACTATAGCTTAATAAGCAGCAGAGAGCTATGAAAGTTTAGTTCCGATATCTAAATTTGTTGGACCCATAACATAACACAAAATAGCTGCGTAACATAACACGGCATCACATGATATAACATAGCAAGGGTTTTAAGTGGTTCAGGAGACATGTTTAACTTTTTTTGGATCGGAAGCACCTCTGTTGAGTTTATCGTCTAAGAGGCGCTTTGTAAATCTCAAATTACAATTACAATCCTGTGTTGGACCTACGGCAAATTGACCAGGAATGTCTGATAACCAGTCCTTATTGGCTTCTAAAAAGCTGTGGTAGTGTCCATTGAGATGGTACAATCATCTAAACTATTACTAGTTGGCCACCATTGGCACAATGCAGGCCCCAAGAAGGCGGTTGGGGTTCGACCTATCAAAACTGGTGCCCTTTTTCTAAGCTGACGGATTCACCACTCACGCCTTCCCCAACTCTCAAAACTGCTGAGGCCATTGATAATTCATGTATGTGTACATTGTTGAATGTCAATTAATTTAACGGCAAGTGAATATTAAAGTTAATCCACGTTAATTTTCCGCGCATGGCTTTGTGAAAGAAAAGCAATCCCTTAAAGCTCGCCATGTGCATGAAATGTTAGGGACTTAATTTTTATTAGCCTCAGCGTATGAGGGCAGGTGGTTATAAAATATACCTCTTCCTCGCCCGCCTGATATTTTTTCCATTGGCAGTTTACAACCAGTATTTATTATTGCTGAGCTGGCTAGGGGTGCATATGCAGCCAAATTCTAAAATTTCTGTTCTGGCGGAGATTTGAACTCTCGATCTCTCGGTTGACAGTCCAGCAGGCTAACCACTCGACTCGCGCTCGCCACTTCTTGCCTATTAAGTCTTCTTTAGCTTATTTATTAACTTTTGAAATGCAGAGTTTAAGACTTGAGCGTTCAGTCAAGTCAAACTCGCGGTTTCCTCTCATACTGTGGGCCTAATTATAATTATAAACTCGCGATATGATTGACTAAGCATTCAGTTAAATAAACAGTTTATAATTTACTGATCATTTTTGCAAAGTTATAACTTTTCACATCCTTATCTTTAACTCATTACTGTTGTTTACCATGACCGGTTTCAAGTTCTCCATGCTTTTCAATTTCGTAATTTGTAACGGTCAACTACGGTGCGTATTTCTTCAGTGTTCAAACAAAGTGGAGGCGAGAGAAAACGGACGTTAAATCAAGAAAAATCCGTGGGTTAGGAACATGAGAATGGTCCTTTGGAAACAGTAAAAACTCAGACAGGTACATGCAGATTTATTCGATTTTTATTGCTAGGCTGTGAACAGTGATCTTTATCCTTGTTGTATTCATGCGACCTTATGCCTACATCCTGTGTAAAAGTGTCAATTTAGACAATTCTTTTCCCACAGAATCCAAAATTGTTTACTTGTTACTTACTGGAACCGAACCCTTCTCGCCTAACAATTTTATTTTGACTGAGCGCCTGTGAATAAGTTGGTACCTGTGACTTAGCTTTCGTTGGGCGCCGTGAAAATCTCGAGTTTACGATTACGATTCGTCAGTTTCTTCTGCTTCTGTCTTACTTACTTATGTTCTATTTCTAGTTCTACTGTCGTAGACGTGAACTAATTTTTGGTGATTATATTAAAACGCTGTTATTTGTAGGGAAGTTTTCTTAAAAACTCGATTTCCTTTAGTTTAAGAACGGTTCGTTGTTTTTCTAGTCTGTTTTAGTATACGGATTAGACCATTTGAGTAGTGTTAAGTCGACATTGTGAACTCGGCTCAGCTTTCAGTTTGTGTACAGTAGATTTAATATTATCGAACATATATGTAGGGCCAATGTAGCGCACTAGCGTTCCCACCTGTAACTTAAATGTTGTCGTTTGAGAAAAGGGTCAGCCACTGTGAAAAAGTAGTATAAAAAGGTCTCCGTTACCACTACTTTAGGAAGTAGTACTTAAGGCTGCATTTTGGGCCCCTTCCTATATCAGAAAGGTCTCTTGTACATTCAGAAGAGGTTTTCCAAAAAAATGGTCAGAAGAGTTTTAGACTAGTTCGAACCAGTTGGAGTTTGGTTCACGCATAAGAATTGGGGTGTAATGTTGGCAAGTAGGCAGTGTTGAGCATACATTTGCTGCACTATACTTTTCACCAATGTTTCTGTTGAGATTTACTGATGTTTGTTGAAATCTTCTATATTTAAAATGTAAATAAATGTAAGCCACGCCCTGTTCAGAAATCCACTTTCAGCTTGGTATCGGAATAGGTCTTTCCCTGTGCTGGAAGAGAAACAGCCTATTAAAAAAGTTGGCAGATCTTCTGTTTTCTTCAGAAAATGGTAGCTGAGAAAAATTAGCGTAGGATGTCTTGGGAAATGCGTAGGGCATACCTCTTCATAGAATTTTATAGACAGGGGTCAACAACCGAAAGTGTAAACTGCTTTTGATTTTAGTTATTGTCATGAACTGTGGACTTGTTAAATCAGGTGCTAATCAGGCTCGTAACAGGGCATCTTTCTTGAACCATATTACTTACATTGTACATGGATGAGAAGTTTTCTCTGAAATATCTTTATAAAGCTTGTTTATTCAAGACCTATTGCAATGCTGATCTTGGGTCCAAGTCAGTATAATCACATTCAATTAATTCAGATGAACCATTTTGCCTAAGGCACTCTGTTATAAATTGTGTTTTCGTTTTGCAAACACCGTAATCTTTTAACATAGCAGATTTAAATTGGTGAAATTGATTTGAATTTATTGTTGTTTGAATCTGTTTAGTGTCACTTGCACTTGCTTATTGCGTTCTATCACTTTTTTATGTCCGGAACCAAAACAGTACGGAGTCCCCAGTCTTTCTCGGTCGCTGGCCCAAGGCTCTGGAATTCGCTGTCTGTTTCTGTTTGCTCTCCTGATTCTGTAATGTTGTTTAAGTCAGGACTGAATTCTAATCTTTTTCAAATTGTTCATCCCCCATAGCCTGACTTCTGGTCTCGGGGACCTCGTGGTTTGTGACTGCTTGGCTCGGTCCAATGGATTCCTTTTGGAATGTGATTTTGCTCAAAAGTGACCATCAGTTGATGCCTTGTGCATTACAAAGTGGCACTTCAGAAGTTTCGCGAGGAGATTAGAACAGAGTTTGAGCTATTTTTGTGATAAATTTGATGCTGAATTTGAGTTCAATAGGCCAGCCATAAACATAGCTTTATTTTCCTGTTGAATTTTCATTGGCATATTATGCATGTTTGAGCCAGGTGTGTCTTGTTTACCTGATTGTTTTGGACTGGGTTTTGCAGGTTGTGCTGCTACTGGAGACTAGAGGATGAATCACCAGCCGCCTATGAGTGCTGTCAGAAGTCTTTCAACAGCCACATGTGAGTTTTGCTCGGGTCTCCTGTTCTGTTGTTTTTTTCTGGCGATTGTTGCCTGATGTGTTTACAAAGTCTCTTATTAATAGCACGTAGCATGTAGGTTAAAAATGTAGCACCACATTGAACAAAAGTAAGTTTCACGAAGTGTTGCTGTGTACCAGCATAGACTAAATTTTTTACATTATACTATGTGGAACCAAACTCATAGTGTATTTATTTATTTAAAGGACTTGTTATGCATGCTGTCAGTAAATCTGACTCTGTACAGTAGTGAGAACAGTACAGAATGAATAAATTGATTAATTAATTATTTATTGAGGTAAAATGGTAACTGTATCTATGTGTTATTGAAAACACTTAATGTAGCGCCTTTATGTACCTCACAGAAGTGCTACACACATATGCTAAGCTGAGCACACTGCAGCTGCATTTTAAGTTTGGTTGAAAAATTTGTTTAGCAGAACTGAGTGAAACATAACATATGTGCAGTGGAAGGCTGTCCCAAGAGGAAGGTTACATGCAAGAAGTGACTTGGCCAATTACAGGCTTTTACGAAGTTTTGTAACTGGATGCTTTATCTGTTTTAAAATTTTGTTTCTGTTCTGCAAAATGTCTGTTAATTTTTGCTAAGTTTGTCACTGGTCTAGTGGTTAATGAACTGGAATGTCAGCCGATGTGCAAGGGGGAAGGACTGGCCACCTGCCTTCATATGCCGAGTCTAAGAATGTGAAGTCGCTAACACTTCATACTCATCAGACAAGACTGTGATGGAGAGAACTGGCAGCCCACCCTCATATGCCAAGGCTAAGAAAGTGAAGTTGCTAACATTTCGTACCCATCTGATCAGGTGGCGCGGGAGAGGACTAGTCAACCACCCTCGTATGCCGCGGCTAAGAAAATGAAGTCGCTAACCCTGAATTCCTATGACTGCCCCTTGGGATTATCTCTAAGGACTGCCTTTCTTCTTGTCACTGTGATATAATCTTGTTTGCTTTTCGTAGCGGTGTCACCTGGTGCGATGTCAACTGATCTGGCGTCGCTCTTTGAGTGCCCAGTCTGCTTTGATTATGCTCTGCCGCCCATAATGCAGTGCCAGAGTGGTCACATTGTCTGCTCGCACTGCCGACCCAAACTTCAGTTTTGTCCAACTTGTAGAGGAGCTCTTGGTAAGTGAGATGACTTTGTGGTGTTCTCTCTGGTTGTCAAAAACATGTACATGCACTGGTAATTGGCACATCTTCTTCAGTGTTGTGCCCTCAGACTGGTCCATGAATCCAACGATACACCGTTTTTCTCTATTCTGTGCCAGTTGCTTAATTTCTTTGTAGCTCCCTCTAATGCTTTTTATCTTTGTTCATCAAATCTAATAACTTCTACAGTGCCATTAGCAGATTATACAGTGATTGATGGTCGCTTCAAGTGAAAACCACAGTAAAATCTGTTGAAGAAGTCCTGTCGAATTTCAATAGGTGAGGGAAACCAGAAGTCGGGGTGCTGTGGGTAAGCAAGTTGAAACAGTCTTTAGTTTAGACCTGAATGACTCTAGAGAATCACATAAATTGTTTGTTCCTTTTGTGATTTCTCGTGATATTCATATTACATTTGTAAACTGGTTTTATGAAAGAGATCACCTAAATCAAGTAAGTGGTGTGAAAGAGTTAACCTTAGGTAAGGCTTTATCATGGTAAGCTAAAGTAAGCTTAGGTAAATGTTAGTGGTAACAGGCATGACCCACTTGCCTTTTGTGTTATATGAATGCAAACCAAGTAACTTGTATGTTAATTTTATGCTAACTAGTTAACATTTGCGGTTTTTGTTAATGAAAAAAGTGGCCAGACAATTTACATAAAGGTCATAAGGTAAAGGCAAGGCACTTATTATGAGCATCTACAGAAACTCTTCAGAAGCGAGGGCCATTCGGCCAAGGCACAAACACATTCGCAACAATCCAACACTAGAACATCTATTTAAACTTCCACTCATTACTCATCAGTAAAGGATGGGGGGCTAAGTTGGCGCTAAGTGGAGTGGTATTCCACGGATGGACCCCCATTCAGCCGCTAACCAGACCCAATTTGTCTTCATTCTGCCTGGTGGCATCTTATGAACAAACCAAGAGGCCACCTGAGCGATGTGGTTGTTGATTCTTTGTTAATCAGGCAACATTCGCAATTTGGCAATGGAAAAGGTGGCAAGCCAGGTTATGTTTCCATGCAAATACATCTCCAACGGCTGTGATGCGACGCTGCCACACACGGAAAAAACAGGTCATGAAGACGGCTGCGAATTCAGGTCAGGAATTTGCTGTTATTGTTGTTGTTGTCTCTGTCTGTCTGACTGTCTGTCTGTCTGACTGTCTGTCTGTCTGTCTCTGTCATTTATGTAGCACCTTTTATCAAATGCCCAGAAAGTTCTGCACATTGTTTTTGTGTTTATATATTTTCGTATGTACCAGTATGTGGGCTTTATGTAGCATATATTGTATATATATGTATGTATTAATGTGATGCTTGTAGTTTTGTGTGTGTATGTGTCAAGAGACTTACTATAGCACCTTCTAAGTAACTCTTATTGTACTATATTGTTTTGGTCAATTTATATAGTACCTCTTTCAGAACAAACTACTTGGAGGCATGTATGTATGTATGTATGTATGTATACTTGTACGAATGCTTGTATGTATGTATTTATTTATGTTCAGGCTTCAACACAATTACACAATGACTTTTTAAAACCTTTCAGTTTAACTGAATTATAGCTGTTCAATACAGACAGATCCAAAAAAGTGTAACTAAAGTTTTGCTTTAGATAAGAGCTCATACCATTTTGCTTCTTCATCTTATTTTTTCTTCTTTGGTGTGACCTTACCTAGCAGTTCATATTTTCTTAGTTTCTTTTTGTTCTGCATCTCTTATTGAGGATGTGTTGCGTCAGGACTCATGTTTTTGTGTTTTTGCTAATCTCAGACCATACAGCTGTCCTTGCCCGGGGGCATCGTGTAAATGGCAGGGGTCGCTGGAACAGGTTATGCCGCATCTCTTACAACAGCACAAGAGCATAACAACCTTACAAGGTAGGACAGGATGATCATGGTGTACTTCCGTTCTGTTAAGTATGTGCTTCAGTACATTTTAAGTGTGATGAACATTCTGTGAAGACTGATTCTCAGTGCTGCATGTTCAGTAAAAATTTGTGTACATATAGTGTCGGCACACTTAATATTCTTGAATATCCTACAGCAGGAGTTTATTGAACATATCCTGTGAAGATTGGTGTCTCAGTACTGCATGTTCAGTAAACATTTGTGTGTACATATAGTATCGGCACACTTAATACTGTATCCTGGAATATCCTACAGCAGGACGTGGTGGAAGTGTTTATTTCCTTTACGTTTAGGTTATAAGTTCTGCAAGATACGAATCCGAGAGTCTTTGGCCAGCACCAGTGCATCGTTGGACTTGATTTTTACTGCCCAGTTGTGTAAATGAATGTATTTGAATATTTGTGTAGTGTCTTAAGAACATGTAGGAGGTGCTATGCAGATATTCTGTAACTGTGCAGTGATTTACTGTTGTGGGGTAACAAACGATTAGGCATCAATCGATGGCCCTGAGCATTTTGTGCATTATGTACTCGTTCTTCGAATCCCTCCGAACAGCGATTGTGATGATGAAGCCTCAAAGCTGAACAAACTACAATTCTGTATGAACAATGAACTGGCCACCCTTTGTTTTTTGTATTTTTTCATGATGCTGTGTTATGTTGTGTCATGATACATTGCTTCTAATTTAGGGAGACACTGGTAATTGACTTGTTAAGTTTCTCTTGTGTTCTTAAATACTTGTAAACCGATGTGCGATTAGCTATTGGCTAATAAAGAATATACCTACTTACTTTTATTGGGCATGTTGTGTAGTTTCTTATTTCTGTGTCTTTAGGGGAGGATATCGTGTTCCTGGCGACAGATATTAATTTGCCGGGAGCAGTTGACTGGGTCATGATGCAGACCTGCTTTGGCCACCATTTCATGTTAGTTCTCGAAAAGCAGGAGAAGACGGAAGGGAATCAACTTTTCTACACAATCGTACAGCTGATCGGGACAAGAAAGCAAGCCGAAAGTTTTGCGTACAGGCAAGTTATTTTTGTTCTCCTGGAGTATGTTGCCAGCAGTTAGCGCTAAGAATTGAACTTCTGATACACTGTTGGCTCCATTTTAGAGTGTTTCAATACTTAAAAGGCGCTATATTAAATGTCTCAATGCACACATATGCTTCCGCTGTACGTAAATGCGTGCTGTAAATACATAAATAAATATGTAACTGGCAGAACTTCCTGGATGATGTCCCTCCCTGTTTTCCTCTTGATCAATTCTTAAAACACAATCTTGGCAACAACATTCTAACAACTAGGCGAACTATCCTTGCTGTTTATCTGGTACAAGAATGAATTGTTGCCAGTTGGTCATTTGCGATTGATGGGGATTCAAACCCTGAACACAAAGGTTAAAACAAATGGTACTAACAGTCTATGCTACGGTCTCACTGCTTGTTTTAAAAGTTAAAGATTAGTTGTGCAGTTTTTAAATGGCATGTTCACATTTTTTGTAAAGTTAAGTATTGGCGTTCATGCTGTGTTTCTTGTATTTTTTGTCTGTGTCATGTTATGTCATGATATATTGCCTCTGATTTATAGACAAGTCTTTGACTTGTTTCATTATTGGGTATGTTTTGCTTGTTCTTAATTCTGAAAGCTCAAGATTAATTACATAGATTATCAACGGCTTGTTACAATTTCAGGCTTGAGCTGAACGGCCAGAAGCGACGGTTGACTTGGGAGGCAACACCGCGTAGCATTCATGATGGTGTCCAATCTGCCATTAACACAAGCGACTGCCTGGTTTTTGACACAAACGTCGCCCAGCATTTCGCAGACAACGGCAATCTTAGCATAAACGTGACAATCAACATGTGTTGAATATCAAGAGAGAGAGAGAGAGAGAGAGATTTGCAAAAAGCCTAGTTTTAGGAGGCAAAGGTGCGAGTGTTGTCAACATTTGACCTGTGGCATATGACCTTGTAGGTGTTACAGTGTTTATTTGTCTGTAAATATTAGTCTTTGGGCAGAAATTGCTTCAACATTCGACTGAGCGTTCGTCGGTTGTGCTAGAGGGGAATTATTCGACCGTGCTGTTTGCAGCTTATTATTTCGCTGAACTGTTGATGCTTGGCGTTTCCGTTTTGTCACCATTAATGCAGATTTTTTGCCTTCTGATTTGCCTGGGCAGTTGTCTCAGTTTTGGGTTCGATTCTCAAGAAGTCGTGTATAGTTGGCATTCGACTGTATTGCCATGCATGCGTCTGCTGTGACTGTTTGGTTGCTGCTGCTGCTGTGTTTTGCGTTTCAGCCAAAAACTCGCACAACCCATGTGCCATATGCTCAATGGCCTAGAGATTTTGAACGTGCAGTTCATAAATGTCTGACTGCTTTACTGTAACTTTAATCATTAGAGCGTTAAACTTTTTTGTTGGCTTTAGACTTTGAACGGTTGTTGTAGAAAAGGCCTTAACTTGAACACTAGCTAATGTTAAGAAAAGCTGGTGTGGTTTGTATTATGATCAAAGTCGTATTCCTTAATGTCTCGTGTTGTGGGAAATAATTCAACTCTTGGACGCATTACTGCACGATCAGATGAGTCGTGATAACATTTATCTTGACAGAAGACTTGCTGAGCTGTTCACTGTTACTCTGCCAAATGAAGTCTAATCCGACTAGGTGGAGACTAAGCTTGGTTTTTTGTGCCGTCAGTTGATGCTGCACATTTTATGCTGGCGCTGTAGATGATGTTAGATTAAGACTGAGGATTATAACTTCTACACATTGTGTGTTCTGGCTAAGTTCTCAAATGACAAGGTTGAGAAACTTTAGAACGTGCGTAACCAAATTTAGCCACTCTCTAAATACTGTAAGATTTGATTTGCCGTGGTATTTTATTTGTGCTTTGTAAGTGGACGCGTGGTTGATCACAAGGGGTTAACAGTCACAGTCATAGTCTGATAATGGAGTCCTTTTGTATTTAAAGAGCTTATCTTCTGTTTAGTCTGATTATTGAAAGTCATATTCTGTTGCCCTATGAACTTGACAAGGTAACTGTCCGATGCAATTGTGTTAGTTTTATGTTAAATTTCTGCCTTCTCTTTGTCGCCATGTGAAAACCGTCTTTAATGATGTGGGACTGACAAATTCTTTCAAAGAGCTACTTTAAACATTCTCAATTGCGTAAATTTCTGATTACATTATGTTACCTTTGGTTAATTATGGAACAGAAATTATGAAATCAGTAGTGCAGGCAAAGATGTTTGATACTGATTTCTGCACTATTTGTTTGCTTCATGCTTGCAGATTTGTCATCTGTATGTATTTTTTGACAGGGAGTACCCATCTTGACATCTCGTTTGGCTTGCCTCATAAATCTTTTCTCCCATATTTGAAGCCCTCTGACTGATTTCGTGAAATCTGCTGCGTTCCACTGTCATATTTATGCTGTATTCCATCCCGGTTATCTTTGCTAATAAATGATTAAGCTGCTAATGTTTTATGTGCTAAAACAGTAACTATTGCTTTGCAGATTAGGTTTGACAACTGTAAGCATGGGTTTTTCTGAAACACAAAGTGTCAAATATGGGTTCACGTGTAATAAGAAGGGTTTGAAAAGCTTGATAAAGCCCACAGGGTTTTTACACTTGGCCTGATAGTCAAGATTTGAGTTCTCTTTCATGGTAAAACTGATGTGCCAAACTGTGTCAGAAGGTTTTTGAATTTAACTGGACTATTCAAATTGAATGCTTCATTGTTCTTTACTCTGGTCTGAGGTGGAGGTTTATTATAAGCTGTCCAGCTTCTAGATATTGTGATACTGCGATGGCAGAATGGTTGAAGTTTCTGGGCTCTCTTCTTACCATCCAACTGCCGTTAAGCTTATTGTGATCCATGATAGACAAATTTACGGTTAAACATTTTCAAGTGAAGTGCTGCAGTAGAATGCTGTAAGTTGCACACATTCAACAGCTGCAGTTTCGTTTTTAAAATCTTCACATTTGAAGTAATAGGTGGGGAAGACCAGTTGGGGTCGAGGACTTGATCTCTATTGGGCTCCAGGATAAATAGGCTTTTGGCACTTTTCTGTTAAATAGGCATTGCAAACATTCTGTTAAATAACGTTTGGACCTTTTATTCATAGCTTTGCATGTAAGTTGTGTATCGTATCGTAATCGTAATCTCGAGATTTCTACAGCACCCAACAAAAGCTAAGTCGCGGGAACCAGCTTATTCACAGGCGCTCAGTCAAAACAAAATCGCTAGGCAAAAGGGTTCGGTTCCAGGTCAAGATCCAGGAGTCAGGCTGTCAGACAGTCGGATGGCTACGGTGGATGATGTTTGAAATTGAAGCGAGAAGTGAGATAAGGGGAAGAGGAAGAATCAGGATAAGATTTTTGGAAAAGAAGTGTTTTCAGCCTTGAGTGAAAGACCTGCGCAGAAACTGAAAGAGTGTTGGTGAGTTCGTATGATTGACCAGACAACTGTCGCAATTCTGGCGGGAGTTTATTCCAAAGGGGTGGGGCAGCTATGGCTATGGAGCGATTTCCAAATTTTAAGGATGAGGTGACGGGAGGGCGAAGAAATGTTAGGACAGATGAGGAGTGGGTTGAACGGAGTGGTTGGATAGTAAATAATTGGGCGAAGAAATGTTAGGACAGATGAGGAGTGGGTTGAACGGAGTGGTTGGATAGTAAATAATTGACGAAGATCGGAGGGTTGGGAGGATTGAAGTGTGTTGTAGGTGAGGGATAAGACTTTGTACTCTATTCGTTCTGGTATTTTAAGCCAGTGCAGTGATTTGAGAACAGGGGTGATGTGATGGTGTTTGGGGGTTTTGGTGACAGCACGTGCGAGAGCATTCTGGATAGCTTGTAGGCGATTTATCTGGGTTGTGTCAATATTGAGGAAAAGTGAATTGCAGTAGTCAAGTTTTGCATGGACTATGGATGTGACAATGATAGATGCGGTCTTGAAGTCAACCATAGGACGGATTCTGCGAAGGTCGCAGATATGCATAAAGCAAGAGCGGGAAAGATGGGTGATATGATCAGAAAAAGTAAGTGTGTGCATGAGTATGTGTATGCATGGGTATGTGTATCTGTGCATGAGTGTGTGTGTGTGTGTGTGTGTGTGTGTTTCAAGACATTTATGCTGCTCTTTTTAAGAACCACCCCATAGTTCTGTATGAGTGATATGAGCTGAAAACGTAGGTTGAAACAAGTTGTGCGAAATTGTACGCAAATGCAGTGAAGGATGGTTCAAAGCAAGAGATGGCTTGTACGTTGAGCTCACTTTAATAACCGAAAAGCTTAGACAGCTCCACGGCGTAATAATGCTCAAGGCATCAGCCGATGGTCACTGCTAAGCATTATTGGCGTGCTTGCCAAATTCCACAGTGAGTCAGGTCAAAAGCCAAGAATGAAATTGGAGAGGACATGGAAACAGCCTACAAAGGAAAAGACTCCAGGAAGAATGAGTTTTTAGTCGCGATCTGAAGGCCATTGGAGGTGTGTGGAGCAAGGCACTTTCAATCTCAATATGTACCATAGCACATGGCCGCTGGCTCGAAACTGGAACCCATGGTTACGTGATGTATGCCAAGTGTTTGCCAACCAGCGAGACCTGTCCCAAGACAGAGGTCATGAATCTGACTAGTTTCTACACACGAAGCTGGTACAGCATTTCTGGCATGTTATTAAGTAAGCAAGTAGCATTTTTGCATCTGTTAAATGCATGCATTAGATTGCATAGAATGATTACATATTTAAAATAGACTATAACGGCAACAAATATGATAGCAATGAGAACCTTAGTATAAATAAAGATACATTGATATACAAAACTACTATTTTTAACAGTTTAGATTTAATAACAGTTGATTTGAGAGGGTGTCCTCTTTTTTGTATAGAGTAGGCTACTTGTCCTTGCTAAGAGGTGAAAAGACTTCCTCAAGGTCCCTACATAATAACAGTCTCAGAGAGTTTCGAACCTGTAATCTCGGCTTTACAAGCCGAGCACTCTCTCCAGTAGGCTACCATAACCGCACAATCTCGAATGCCAATCTGCAAAACTGTAAACATTTGGAGGTAAGGCAAGGACCCAGGGTCTACGTCAACAGCAAGATGTTAAACCGTGGGTACTATCAGCACTCTTGATCAGCTCGCTCCACTGGACGCTGTCCCACACGCTGCGCGAAGTATCGTTGGAGTGGTCTCCGAGCATGCTCCGTTACAACTTGGAACAGGGACAGTGTTCATTGTATAGGTGGCGCAAGTGGTAATGGTGGATATTTTGTGTGGCATTTGGATTTTGTCGTGATGTGGTGTTAAATGGATTCCTAATCGTAATCGTAATCCCGAGATTTCTACAGCGCCCAATGAAAGCCACGTCACGAGAACCAGCTTATTCACAGGCGCTCAGTCAAAACAAAATCGATAGGCAAAAGGGCTCGGTTCGAGGTCAAGATCCAAAAGTTAGGCAGAGACAAGCTCTACGGATTGACTTGTTAACTTCGAATTCTTGTCTTGGTTGAAGCTACAGCTGCTCAGTAGGCTACAAACACTACAACTCTTCTTTAAGGGCTGACACTGTCTGGCTTGGATTTAAAGTTATGGCGTGGTATTGGATGGGCCCCAGATATGTAAATAAGTAATCTTTCTTGGCGTGAGACAAGCGCCAAATCTTTGCATGTTCAATGCTTACAAACAGTAGCAAAATGTCAGAAACACGATGGAATATTACAAAAAATTTAACGAGTCTAACTTTATGTACAGTCTATAGCTCCAAATCTAACAGCATAAAACTTTTTAAAGGCTGGAAACACTTTATAAAGGTTGGAAATAAAACTAGCAGCATTGATACTGCTGCAATGGTTGCGACTGGTTGTTTTTCCGTAGGTCTAAATAAAGTTTTATGCTGTATAATGTGTACAGTTTGGAGGCAGTGAGCCTCGACTTTTGCGGCCAGACGTGAAACGCCTGATTAGGAAGACTTTTGCCGCGTATCTGGTCTCCACAGTCCCAAAGAGCCAGTCAGTTATATTCGCCTCCTCATGCTGCGAGTGTCGACCAAATGGAGAATGATGGACTGCAACTTGCGACATGGTATGTTGAGGACCTGGGCAACAAATATAATTTTGTTGAGTAATGCAATAACAAGTCTGCATTGTGGTGGAGATATGGCGTCAGTCCACGTAGGATGTTCTCATTTACCAAGAATGTAGAGGCGCTTCAGAAAGGCTTCTCAGAGGCAGTCCTAACCTGAAAACACATAATCGCAGAAAAACAATGGTCTTCAACCATTGGCAATAGAGAGGAGAGAAAGGACAGGGGCTCATGTCACAGGTTGCATGGCAGCCTGTTCCATAATCGGGGAACGACCACTGGAAAGCTACCATGTTTCTCTGTGAAAGCATAGGATAGGGGTGACCAGATCACCCTACATAGCTCCCTAAGATAAGATGGGGCACAGTCTGGCAAGGCATTCTGTCCGGACATCCCTTCTTCCTCTTATCTCTCTGTGTGCTCCAATCCCAAGCACCACCCATTGTAGCTGCCACGCTGTCTCTGCCTGAGTTTTGAATCTTGACCTGGAACCGAACCTTTTTGCCTATCGATTTTGTTATGACTGAGCACCTGTGAATAAGCTTCTGCCTGTGATGTGGCTTTCGTTGGGTGCTGTAGAAATCTCGGAATTACGATTCTGTACACAGTGAGTGTATAAGGGGAGGCTGTGAACATGCGTCCTTCATGTTACAGAGCGAGCAGTTATCCATTTAGGATGTGTGGTGCAAAAATGCACAGTTTATTTATGTTATTTCCCCTTTAACTCGGAACGAGTAATAATAAACAAATCAGATGAAGAATTGTGGACTGCATCAGGCTACCTGTGTTTTTTAGTTTTATTGTGACAAATAGTTTCAATGGAAAATTGTGGAAATATCTGTTGTTGAATCTGAGCTACCTGTATGGATTGCTACGACATTGGTTTGTGCCCTTTGAATTTTCGCAGTTTTAGTGCCACCATTAGTTGTGATGGAAAATTATGGAAATGTCTGTCTGTGAATCTGGTCTACCTGTATGGCTTTGTGATGACCATTTAGATGCAGATTCAGTGTGTTGACTGTTCAGATGTCCATACTCCTGGTTAAACGTTTCTCGTTTGCCTTGGCTACCGCTGAATGTCTCCTGCCATAGCATTTGCATTGTGCTTATCCTGTATGATCGGTGTGTGGTGTTACCAATCAATAACACAGGAGTGTGTTACACGGCTGACTGCCTTTTGTAACACTGGTCTTGCTGTCTGTCTCTCGTCTATGGACTGGATGTTACCAGATTTTCTGCTAGTTGTCTCTCGGAGTATCTTGCATTTTTATGGTTCTTGTTAGCATTTATAGCATTGTAACAGTTTTGCAAATTATAATGGTTAAAAGGACACTGGCTTCCCTTGTATACCAGATTTCAATTTAAGTTTTGTGGATGGAATCAAAATGTAAATGTTTGAAAGAGGGAATCAATGAATAACACCAGGTAGGCTTTATGATTTGCTTCAAGATGATTTGCTTCAAGATGATTTGCTTCAAGATGATTTGCTTCAAGATTAGAGCAACAGATCATTCTGCTTAATGATGGGTTTTTAATTCTTTCATTGATATTTGAGTGGCTTATATGCATCTAGCTAGGATTACAGAAGATTTATTGTTCTCACAGGCTCAATCTAAGGCTCAGGTTCAAATATAACAATATGATAACAAATACTATCCTTTTATTTATCTACCTAGTGAATACTTTGTTAATATTTTTCTGTTAGTTCTGTAACTTTCTGAAGGTTTCATAGGCATTGCTTACCTTATCTGACTATTAAATCTGCTGAATCATGTTGTTAAGTATACTTATGTCAAGAAATCAGTCTTACAGCCCCATAACTGTAACTGTACACCTGCATGCTTTACAGTTTACACCTTTTATGGGGCTAATAATTATAATGTAATGTAATGATTAGGATTTTTATAGCACCATAAACAGCAGACTATGTGTAGAATTCTCAGCTGTTGCTCCTCGAAGGATGTTGCTCAGAACGGGTGATTACACTTTGCGTTTATCTTACTTATGCAGATCTCATCTGTTTCTGATTGCCTATCTGCTGTTGCCTATATTTTTGTCTTTATTTGAATCTTGACTTGTTTGTACAAGGATTATGATTATAAGGTGCCACTTTATTTTGAACCACTGATCAATGTCTTGTGTTTTATGATCATAATGGCGCTATAGAAGTCTCCAGATTAGATCAGGTGCTGACTGATATCTTTTGCTTTATAATCGTAATGGCATTATGGAAGTCTTCAGTTTAGAATTTTTGGTGCCTTTTGTTTTATGATCATAAAGTCTCCGGATTTGACACAAGGTTTCAGCATTGGTGTCGGTTGAGCATAATTTTAGCTGAACTAATATGGCATCGATTGGTTATTTCTTAACAGGACAACGCTGTCAGAAGTTTCGTTTTTCATCTTGCTGCTGTCAAAATGAAGCAAAGGCGACATTTGGCTTCAGATGCTGCTTCAGTCGTGCACAGGACCCCACTGCGTCCAAAGTTAGCAAAGAAACCAGCTCAAGAAAGTGACTTCAAACTGACAGTCAACCGTTTTTGCCTCATCTTTATTGCTTTAGCCCTGATCTTGAATCTCTTCAGCCTTTCTGCACTTTTTCTCAGTAGCTGGTCCTGGGATGACATCCTGAAGTGGATCTATGGCAGGGAACCAGATAGTCGGATGATTGTGCGAATGAATGCTACTTACCTGGATGTTCCTCTCACAAAGCCTTTCAGCCTTGATTTTCAGAGCGTACTTAAAGTGCGAGAAAACAACATGAAGCTGTACAAGTATCCGTACGACAGACACGGTATCGACAGGAGGTCAAACCTCAGCCTGCAAGAATACAGAGATATTTACGATGGAAAATGGTCAGTTTTACTTTGAGATCCAGTTTGTAGTAAAGAATCAGAAAAGGAGCTATATTGTATATTTATTCACATGCATACAATTGACACATATATTGTGCATATTGAAATGCGCTATGCTAAGCTCGGATACATACAATTCAATGCAAATGAAATTTGATGCTATCTTAAAAGTTCAGAAGTGTACATACATGCATTTAGTTTATTTAGATTTTTAAAGAAGAATATGATGTACTGTAGCATCTTCATTTGCCTTTTATAAGATCCATACCTTATCCAAACATTATGGTTTCAGAATTCATGTTACCTCTGTAATGAAGCATGCTTTAACGAGGTTCCATTGTAATTTGGAGATTGTATGTATTTCTGCTGTAGGCCAATCCTATTGGAGGATGTAGTGCCTACGTGGAAAGCAGGTAACTGGACTCGTGAGTTCTTTTGTGAAACCTATGGCCAGGAAAGAGTCGTCATGAAAGGAGTCAATGTGAGTGAAGAATTTGCATCAGTACATTTATGACCAAAAACTTAATATCTGCCTGGTATTAATTAAAACTGTTGTTTTAATTAAAAAAAACAGTTTAAAATGATGTTATCCAGGTGACTGAATGAGTCCACGACAGCCCACAGCTGTGAAACTGAAATGCCTGCATGATGAAAATTAATGTCTTACAATAAGTCAGAAAAATGCTGGACTGAACGGTTGATAGAGTATCCAGATTGGGCTGCAGAGAAGAAAAGGACATAGCACAGAACAGAGAAGAGTGGAATTGGCAGATTCCTTGATCTGCCAAAGGACAAAGCGGCAGTTTTAATTTTTAACTTTAAGTTTTAACGGTTTTTGTAGGTTACTTTATGTTCAGTTCTTTGATATTTCTCATTTAATATTGGTTTGTTAAGCTCAGAATGGTTGTGTTTGGTTTTAGTACATTATCTGTTTTATTCGTACTTAGTTTATTGAAAGCAAAGTCCGGTGAGATATCAGCAGTAAATCCTGCAATGTACTTTTAAATGTGGTAAGGCCTTATACTTGTTAACTGGGAGCGTCTAAAATCTAGGTTTAAGTTTTTATGACTTTTGCTTGCAAGATTTTGAGGTTTGCTTTTAAATGTCTTTTCTCAATTAAAACTTAATTCTTGTTTTGTGTTTGTTTAATTTTGTTTCCTTATTTCAATTCTGTGTTATATCAGTTTTTATTCTAGTAATTTTGATTCAGCTGGAACTCTTTTATGTTTATATAATTTGGTTTCTAATTCAGTTAGCATTAGTTTTTTAGTTCAGTTTCATGCTAAACTTTCATTTTCCTCTGCATATAATTTCAGATTCAGATTCATGTTTTTTTTAGTTTAATTGGTTTAGAAGCTTGGCAGGCCTACAGATCTCCTGGCAGCTTATGATCAGGTGGAAAACAGCAATGGTAGCTAGCTATCTCTGTCACAGTCCAACAATGCAGACTGCATTTCTTGGAACTTGTCAAGAGACAGACAGAAACAGAGAATCCTATAAATATTGTTCACGTTTAGCTTGCAGTTATGATGGAATGTTCTGCGTAAAGCGTTATTGAGCACTTTAATTTTTGCCTGCCAGAAAATTGTAATGATGATGGTTTTAGGGAGGACTGCATCAAGCGTCGATGGTAGCACTTCCTCTCGAGATGTTCTGCAATCATACTCATGAAACCGGATGGCACTCCTGGACGTACGTGGAAGATGAACTCTTCATTCCAATGAGGCCCTGGCTCCGGAAAGACATTGGAGAAATGGTAGGCCTAGATTGTGTAGTTCAAACATTTTAGGTTTGTATGTACATATTTATACATCTGGCAATTTCTGTAGCGCCATCTGCGAACGTCTCGAAGGCACACCATGCTAGCCTAAATGATATTGTAGTTTGATAGGAACATTAGGTTAAAGGGCAAAGTTAATGTTTACATGCTTCTGTAGGAACTCCTCAGAAGCATGTTCCTGAGCTTGAAGGATCATTTGGCTGGGGTGCACCCATGATTGCAGTAATCCAGCAACAGGATGCTTCTTTAACCTCCCAACTTGTGTTGATACTTACCAATCAATAAAAGTTGGTGAGTTGAGTGGAAGCGAGGTGGCGTGGTATTCCATGGACTGTCACCCATCCAAGTACTTGCTGAACTCTGTTTATCTTAACATTCATGTGCCAGGGAGTATTGTGTCATAAAAGCATGCAGCCAACTAAACAAATCAAATGATTTAAAATATATTTGGAAAGTAAATCTGAAGACCTTGTAAAGTAAGGTAAGGTCAAGGTCAACTGCCCTGGCAGCCATAAGATGTCATTAAATGCTGGATTCTACTGAAATGGTTTGGTTCTCTGTTAGGTTCCTGGTGATGAGGATTTCTTCCAGTTGTTTCCGAATGAAGTGCGACCGTGGAATTCGATGCTGCTGTGGGGAACGGCATTCTCTCGGTCAACCCTCCATATTGACCCATACAACTGGACAGGAACCAATGCAGTGATAGCCGGTCTGAAACGATGGAGGGTCAGTAGCTTTCCAGATGATTCAGTTGTGTCGTTCAACTGCCAGAGATTTTGTGATCAGTTTTCCTTTATATGCTGTTGATAATGGTGGTCATCTTTTTCACTGCGAACAATTGTGAAGAATTGTTGTGATGGCAATCTTATTTTTATAGTTATTATTATTGTTTACTTGAGGTATCTATGATCCTTTGGGGGTTGAATAATGTTCAGGAGAAATAAAATGCCTGAATTGGCTAAACCTTGTCAAGTCCTGGCAAAGAATGATGGGCTGTGGAAGGTGATGGCATTAAAGCACTGGATCTGATGATGATGATGATGATTATTATTATTATTAATTAAATAGTTTCATCATTATTACTGGTATTAATATTAAGCCTGAATGATTATATTCCTTAGGAAAGGGAAAAATTATCTGGTAAGTTAGATTTGTTTCACTGATTTTACAGACCATATTTATTACTACTGTTGTATTTTTTATCTCTCAGAATTAAAAAAATTATGGGAACATTGTTCTGGAAAGTTTTGCTGATGTTTTGCTTGACGGAGAACTTGAGAGAAAGGTGCAAAAAATTCACTGAAGTGTTGAAAGGCATAGATAAGTGTTGATGACGGACGTTAGTCTCTGTATATTGTCTAAATACCTATTATTGTTATTTTTTCGGCACAGAGCGTTTTTGGATTCTGTTTGTTTAATTTTTGTTTTCCCTTTTCAAGGTGTTTCCACCTGGTCAGGACAAGTTCCTGTACGTTCTGCCAAATCGAAAGTCCGAATTTCCTCTCAACTGCTACAAATATAACAGGTAACCAGTGCATTTTGTTGGTGCTTTGCTTGTTTCAAATCGTTGAATTAATTGAGGTAAACTGATTTTAATTTTTCATTTAATTTGTTTTTCTGTATGTAAAGTCTAAAAAGTGAATTCGAGATAAGTTTTTATCAGAAGGAAGACAAGAACTGTTTAGTTTTGTATTTCATGTTTAGCCGAGTCGATACATTCGAAGTCGATGAAAATCAGTTTCCGGAGTTCAAAAAGGCCAAATATATTGAGTTTGATCAGTATCCTGGTGAATTACTTCTCCTGCCAAGTGGATGGTTTCACCAGGTAGGTACATTGTGTTTTTTCTGTTGAGAATTACGTGTAATAGTAAATTGTCAACATTTGTTACCCATAACTGTCTCGAGGGGTTTGACTCTAGGATCCTCTGCTCCTAAGCTATTTACATGTGTTATGGAGTTTGTATGCATTTATGAATCTGGATATTTACCCATAGGCAGCTCCTTTTAAGAAATTAACAAAGGCAATTAACTGATTAACTGCCGGATTCTTTAAGGATTTTGAAAATGACTAAGGAGTTCAGATTTTTTAGGAAAAATGTGATTGTATTGCATTTCGTCTTTTGTGCTAGATAACGCATTAAATTAATTTCGATGTGTGCTTGTGGCAGATTAGTCAGTTTCTGTCACAGGCATAATGCCAAATGGATGGTAATTTGCAGTTTGTTATTTTTTCTCAGGCCTACAATGTTGAAGAGACAATTGCCATTAGCAGTCAGTTTACGAACATCAATAACTACCGAGTTATTCTCGAAGAAATTCTTAAAATCGGTAACGTAGCGAGGAATCAGATACCGACATACATCTCAAAACTTTCTCCGGCCGAACAGGTTAGAACAGCTCAAATCGACAGAATTGTAACCAAAGTTTAGATGTTATTCTCATTATTGGTATCCCTTTAGGTTTCGTTAAATAGATTCACATTTCTAGGGATAATTCGTTCAAAGGTGAATTTGTTGTGTTATTTAGGATGTATGCCCCTTTAATGTTTGTAAACTTACAGCAGTGTGCATTTTATCAGATCCTGACATCACTTGCCCTTCTCAGCTTCAAATCCGGTTTCTGCCCTTGTTATCAATTGTGTTGCTGTCTGTCTGTATCCGTCTGTCTGTTGCTTTCAGTTCTGTTCAAGTTTTCTTTCGTGTTTTCAGGTGAAGTCCCTGATGTCTTTGCTACCGCAGTACATTCTCGAAAGAGGCCGGCGAACGACACAGGACATTGTGGCCCAAGTCCAAATTACTAAGAAATAGCCAGCACCATTAGTTATGTAAAGTAAGTAAGTAACTCTGTAATAAGTCTGTAAATTGCAAAGCATGTGGGAGAGCTTACCAATTAAAACTTTTTCAGCTGTGCAAGCATCATATGTATATTTGGATGAACCTAACAAACTTATATCATTTGATTGGCAGGGATACTTAAAAGGTACTTGTGTTACATTATAAAGAAGGTTGTAATGTATCCTCAGTATTCGAGTAAAAGGAACGGTTTGCATTTGAGAAAGGCAAAATATTTTGAGTCTGATCAGTATCCAGGTGAATTGCTTCTGCCAAGTGAATGGTTTCATCTGAAGGCACCCCATAATTATGAGTCATTGCTATGCGTTAGTCTGTTGTTGATCTTTCGACGCTGGTGCTGTGCAAACCCTTGAGGCAAATGGGCAGAAGATTTCTGCTTATAGAGGCACAGATGCCTCGCCCTAAGGGTCGTCCAGTGAGGCCATCCGCCGAGGGGAGGTAGGAGTCACCCAGATGCTGACAAGGGAGGGGTTATTCCCAGTTGTATGCATCTGAATTGGGTACCAACAGTTATTTCTGTATTTGCTGTGCCTAAACACGAACTTCAGTCAGACAGTAGACAGTCTGTACGGCAGTGCATCAAATTAGTCCCTTAGCTGGATAGGGTAGTGTCATAGTACCCCATCCTGTAGCACAGCTGGCCTTGCAAGATCAACTGAGTAGTCTAATACAGGGCTTGGTACTCTGTTGAAGTGGTGACCTTTGTTAAGGAGGATGGGAGTGGGTAATGCTAAATGTGGACAAGGGGAGAGAGGGGTCCATAGTAGGTATTTTTACAGATATCCGTTACAGATGCCCTCTTATCTAATCAAGTTGCTGACGATTATATTGACACATATCACTTTTGTTGGTTACATAAGTACGAGACGATATTGTTGATGTACATAGTGATTTTTTTCTGACTGACAGCTTGTTATGTTTTTTTCTGTATATTTCTTGTGCTGTGTATTCCATTTCTTATTTCCTTTCTGTGAGAAAAATCTGTTTTGTAATGTGCTGCAAAAGGGTGAGAACCTGTTAGCTTTTTCACCTATGAAACAAAGATTTTGCGCAACTTTTTAATGTGCAGTGATAGCCTGTTGATGCAGTGATAGAACTGAAAATAATTTTGTATACATTTCACAGAATTCTTCCCAATTGTTTCTGAATTTTTTGGTCACAATTATTTTGTGTTTATAGGATTATGTTGGTGATAAATTTTTCTTTAAAATTCCTCTGAAAATCCATCAGTTGACTGGATGGGTATCATGTGACATGGGCAAGGAATAATGTTGAGCCATGCAACTGGTATTGAACAGTTTCCATGCGATTGTTTAAGTGCTGCTGGTCTTTTTTGCTTAGTCAAAACATCTGTTATCTGAAAAACTATGTTTCTCCAGTTAAGTAAGTAAGTAAATAAGACATTCGTTAACATGCCATGTATCCATTTGGTGAGCGTGGAATCGTAGGCGTTAGTTAGTTTTCTCATGTTGAGCTTGTGAGACATACGATAACTTCGTATGGTCTCACAGGCCATTGATGTCAACCTTACCTCATCTTGAATACAGTACGTCTAAAACTTGTTAGGAGGAGTTTTGAGATTGAGTTGTTCGCTATAATTTTATACAGTTCTGGACTTTGCAAGAGGACAAGACTGTTGTATCGCACTATGTTCTATTTATTTCTCAAGCTTTTATAGGTGTGTGACTGACATTGTTACAACTAAGTTAATTAAGCTGACTAAAGTTTGATTTGCAACAATGAATAATAATGTTTAATGCATGATTCCTATGCTGCATTCTGATTATATGGCGTATCTTTCTTTGATATGTGTTTTGTGTTTGACAAGACTGTCAGATGAAATACCCATCACTGTTAAGTATTTTATGATTATGTGGATCTGTAGTCACAAGAAATTTCAGTTCTACATGGCAGGTAAGCGACAGGTATTGAAGTGCTTGATGTTAACTGTAATTGTAATCACCGATTTATTTTGTGGCTCTCCAAGAGAGACTCATCAAAGGTACTCCAAACCTCACAACAGAAGAAGACTGACCTTAGTGAGACCTACAAAATTTGACATGGGCTTAAGAACATAGACGAGCAAACCTTCTTCCAGAGGTTAGCAATGGGACATTTAAGAGGACAGTCTGAAACTTTATAGTAAGAGATTGTACATCAGAAAATTCTTCTTCAGCCAGAGGATTGCAGAGCACTGGAACTGGCTACCAGAAGAAGTTATATCGGCACCAAGCTTGAACATTTTATAAAAAAACTGGACAGTTCAGTTGGGAGATATAGGCAATAAAAGCCAGAATAGCTTACTTAGCCTATTAACTGTAACATAAAACCATGCTCGAACTAAGTGGTTTTCAAGCACAAAGAACAGAGGTGAAGCAAAACCATGGAGTTCATGTCGTAGGGTGCTAGCTAGGTAACCTATTTCAGAAAGTTGGCTCTACCACAGCGAAACTTCTGTGCTGCACCATAGAAGTTTGGGTGGGGGAACCATGCAGATCACCGTTTAGCAGAGCAAAAGGATCTACCGCCAGGAATACTGTAGATGAGACCGAGACAGTTAACTCCGTGAGATGATGTGGGGCGCAGCCTGCAAGGAAATTACGCATGCACCAGAAAACAGTGGCGTGGCACCCATTCAACCGGTATTGAAAGATCTCGCCCGATAAATTCATTGAAAAATGAGCAGGGTCGACGCCTGACGGTCTAGGCAGAAAAACGTGTTCATTTACATGAGCATGAAGGTCTTAAACTTAAGCGTTTGTGCAGCTGTAACGGTGCAATTCCTCCCGCATGAAGCCGGAAATATGCCCCTAACTTAGGTAGTTCTTGATTTCAGAGAGCCATCCCTAACGGCCACCTTCGTTGGGCTCACAGCTGGTCATGAGTTACCACCAGCGCCGCGATGTTTGTCACTATTGATTCGGTGAACACATCTGTCGGTGATACTACGGCCAGCGAACAGAGGCCGATCAATTCAGTTCATGAAACTTAAAAAGTTCGAAAAGTGATACATGTTCCTCAACTAAAGAGGATGCATTGGGATAAAACAAGTTTAATCACATTTCTGTAACGCATTGTACAGTAGGTCAACGTCACGTAAAAAATAAAATAAGTAAGTAGCCTTGACAGATGTAAATAAAGGATACTTACCTACTTATTTTATTACTGCCATCTAGTATACACAAAACATCGCGAGTCATAACTAGCAGCAGTTATGACTCGCGATGTTTTGTGCTCCAAGCGGATGAGTTCAAAAGATCAGCAGTCGAATACCCGGCCGAATTAAGTCGAACTAAACGTAAATGTACACGTTTTTCTATAGCCTCGACCCTGCTCATTTTTCAATGAATTACTTGGGTCACATCCTTTACCACCGCTGCCCGTTTGAACTAGCCAATCCCGCGCAGAGCATTTGCGCGCTAGTTCGGCAAAATGTTCCTTCTGGTGAAAATCCCATATTGTTACCCGTTAGCTACAACCATGTTTGCTCCGTCTCCCTGTTCTTCCTTTGTATGAAAATCTACCTATGCATTGGCTCTGACAGCGCCCTTAAATTATTAGTTGGCCCAGTGTATGATGTGTCTAGTGTGGACTTTGCGGCGAGGACATAAATGGTGCAACTTTTATTATAGTGGCCCTCGATTAGAAAATGTAACCTTCTTTAAAGCCAATGGAAAAGTACCTTTTGTTGGGTACAATTAATTTGTTCAATGACCAGACAATTTATTCTAATGACTATATGACCGATATAAATCCACTTTCATAATGACCGTAATGTGCTTGCCCTACACAAACGCGTGCTGTGTTTTCTATACCAAGTGAGAGAAATGCGTAGCTGTGTTGTCTATCGAGTATAATTTATGCACTGACCTTCAAAGGACCGTGAAACGCGGACCTCATCTGAAGTTCAGTCATTTCGGCCATTGGCAGGTGCTCGTTAGCTGTCATTTAGAGAGGTGGGTGCTAGACAAGGTGAAGGTAGAATTCCACGTTAAGGCGTCGACGTCCGAGGTTTGTTGAGCTATCCTAGGTGGGTAGATATATATCTTGCCGAGGCACAACTGCAGGCGGCTCGGGAATCGGCGGCCTAGATAGAAGAGAGTGGCTAATGTCCTGGCGCTCGTTGCTTACGTGGTATTTGGGCTTCGGTGCTAATAGGTTTAGATCCCGCTTCCCAAGTGTCTGTCGACCGTAGGATTGCCAGAAATGCGAAGTCGCAGGTGTTTAGCCTGATCCGAGACGGCAGTCTTTGACTTGGTATTGTTGTGAACTTTGGCTGCGACTGGCGAAGTGGGTTTAAAAATAAAGTGGTGTGGTTGGGTTTTGTTGAGGCGCTAGGGGCGGAGTGAGTTTGAGCATAAATGATATTATTAAGATAGTTTTTGTTAAGAGTTTTGATAAAGACTAACAAAAAAGTCAGTAACGGAAGGGAATTTTGGTTTTTGGAGTAGGGCAATTCTTATTGCTTGATCTTGCATAAAAATTTCCATATGAAAGTGGAAATGCAGTGTTTTAGGTGCGATGCATGTTCTGAACGCATCCCACTATCCATGCTGTGATTATTTTGAAATCAAATTTTTATGTTTGGATAGTTGTGAGCATTTGGCGAAAATTTATTTCTTCGCAGGCCCATGGTTTTCTTTTTCTTCATCTGTACTAAGCAACCGTCAACTGTTAATTTGTGCGTTATGATAACTGTGCTATATAAGTTTACAGATTAGATTAGGCTGATGTGAGCATAGAAGTTTAACAAAGAAGATAAATGTGACCTTGAGGTGTCATTGACCAATAGGTTTTTGGGAATACAGTGTTGTAAACAACATGGGGCTGAGGGGGTCCAGTATCTGGATGAAAGTTGAGGGAGTCAGTCAGCCTTTGGATTAGTCTTCCTCCGAGTGTAGTGTATTGGACCATTCACTTGGAACAAGGTTGATGTATGTTTTGCTTATCTTGGCTTAACATGTATGCATTTTTTGGCCTACTTTAAGCTGTGCTTCCTAGGTCAGTTATGTTGCAACTGTGCTTTCAAGGTTCTTAATAGGTGCTATGTAAAATGTCTTAATACTTAACCATCACATACATATGCACCAGTAATAGCTGTCTGAAGGATAGGGGCCTCTTGCTTTCTGGAGCTGCTAGCTTCTTATCCGTTTGTTAAAGTTCGTGTTATATTGCTTTCTTTTGTAGTATTTGCTTGTTCCTTAATTCCAGTTAAACATGGGACCAAAGATTGGAATCAACGGGTTTGTATAAAATTCACGGTGTGTGTATATAATTTAAATTAGATGGAAATTTACTACAACTTAATTATATTTTTTATGTTAAATAAGTGCATGCGTAATATTTGGTAGATATGTAATATTTATCCAGTTATTGAGGGATCAGATTAGTTCAGGAACCCTGTGTTGGTCCTCGACGCACAGGTGCATTGTGCCTTCTGCTAGTGGCACTTCATGAGAAAATAAGGTAATCCTGAAAGTAGCTGCTAGACAGCTGGTCTTTGCATGGACTGGCAGTTTAGAGCTTTGGTACTGTATAACTAATGAATAGGCACTTTGTAATGTAACAAGTCGGGGCTTTGAAATGTTCTGATGTAATATATTGGTAGTTTGTAACGTAATGAGGTGACATTTTGTAAGGTACAGCACAGTGATGTTCTGTAACTTGCTGTGTCAGTAATCCAATAATTGCGAGTTTGCACCTGCTGAGTGGATACCATTAAAAAACTATGGACATGTTGGTTACGTGCACCTGCCTTGCACTTTAGAGGCAGGTATACTGACCTTGCGTAAGTAATACATACTATAAATAAATAAAGTTTACTGGCAGAGAAAGCTTTAAAGTTTCTTGCGTCTGTTGTGTGTTTTTCCAGATTTGGCCGCATTGGTCGTCTTGTTCTTCGCAATGCCCTGGAGAGTGGCTTTGACGTTGTTGCCATCAACGATCCGTTCATTGATCCAGAGTACATGGTATGAATGAGGTCTTTCCATCGGTTGTTTTGACCATTCCTTAGTAAATAGTTGCTCTTCATGAGTTTCAATTTGTGTAACAATAATTTTAAGCATCTTTGAAAGTTGGTTGCAGTTTCTCTTAGCGGGAAAGCTTTTGATTATTTTGACAAGGGTATGTCTGAATTTTAAAAAGGGAATGTGTATTAAGATGTTTTTGTTTTGGATAGGTTTGGGGGTATTGGGGGCAGTGTTCTGCAAAATGAATGCTGCTTTCAGTGAGGTTGCATAAAAAGTTTTTATGTGCTGTGACCAGTACACCTTGAATGTGATCCTTAGAAGCGTAAACCAGGAGAAAACTTTCTAGTAGCCATGTCTGGCCAGGTGGTGGGATAACATCATGGGTTTCTTGGCCATGGGCTTCCATGGTTTGCTTATTTGTAGGGATTACAGTGCTCGGCATTGAGTTGACTATTTTGTGTGGCTGTTTTGAAACCACCGTTCTTGTTAAACGGTCTCCATGGTTTGCGATTTTACATTCTTTATTGTGTTCGATTGTGGTTAGGTTTACATGTTCCGATATGACAGTACCCATGGACAGTTCAAAGGATCGCTGAAAGCTGAAGGCAAGACTCTGGTTGTTGATGGAAAAGTAATCCATGTCTACATGGAGTAAGTGTGATTTTGTTGCTGTGTAACACATATATATATATATAATGGGTGTTTTAGGGAGTTTCTAAGTTGTAGGCATCCATGTTTTGCTAAGAAGTAATATTCATGTTAAGTGGAAAAATGGCTAAAGATGTTCATTTTGTCAATTTTGGCCTTGCAGATTTTTTTAAACTGTATTTGTAGGAAATTATTTATCAGCAGGAACATGTGGCAAAGTTGTTTGATTTCTTGAGCTAAGAGCTTCTTTTCTTTAGAACTAACAGAAATTTCTAAATGAAAATTTAATGACTGAAAATATTGAATGAAATTTGCTGCTTTATTAAGATGCTGATTAATATATATAACTTAAATTTTCTAGTGGCTGTCTTGATAATGTATTAACCGCAAGCTTCGGCGGTTTTAAAATTGCCGTCTTGAATCCGTAGTTTGCATTGTATGATATTGTCTGATGGAATTTGTTGATGAATCAATAAACGGTTTCATTCATTCATTCAATTATTTGTTCATTGCTTTTTATTTTTTGCAGGAGAGACCCAAAGAACATTCCATGGGGCACTGTGGGTGCAGAATATGTTGTAGAGTCGACTGGTATTTTCACGACCATCGAAAAGGCAAAGGTGCACTTGGAGGCTGGTGCCAAGAAGGTTGTCATAACGGCACCATCCGCTGATGCGCCAATGTTTGTGATGGGAGTCAACGAGGAGAGCTATGATCCAGCATCAATGAACATCATCAGGTATTACATGCAGGCTTATCATTATTCGTAAAATATTTAAAATATTTTTATTTTATATAGCAAGTATCTACATACATATGCACATAACAGAATTGGAAAATGATTACTTTATAACTGTGTAAGTTGATAATTAAGAGCAGTATTTTGGCATCGTTTACAATAATATGGATCATAATTGCAGTATTTACACTGTGGGCCTATTATGTATGATAGTTGAAATGCATAGCCTGAAATGCAAATTCATATATTTTATTATGGTTAATGTATTTTATTATTTATTATTATTAAATTATTTTGGGTTTTGGTAGCTTGGTTTCAAGATATTTTAGAAAGCATTAAATGAGGTGGTTTTTGTTTTTTAGCAATGCCTCGTGCACCACCAACTGCTTGGCTCCTCTTGCCAAAGTGATCCATGAGAACTTCACGATCATCGAGGGTCTCATGACCACCATACATGCATACACTGCCACTCAGAAAACTGTAGATGGTCCAAGCAACAAGGACTGGAGAGGAGGAAGAACCGCTGCCCAGAACATTATTCCATCCTCCACTGGAGCCGCAAAGGCTGTAGGCAAGGTCATTCCAGCTCTCAACGGAAAGTTGACTGGAATGGCTTTCCGTGTTCCTGTGCCAGATGTCTCGGTTGTCGATCTGACCTGCCGTATTGAGAAGGGGGTGAGTTGGTTGAGTCAGGGTTAATTGATTGGACAGGGATTGTTGTTTTTCGAATTAGAGAAGATGAGTTGATTGGAAAAGTGTGAGTTGATTGGAAGATGCATAAGTTGATTGAAAAAGCATGCACTGATTGAGAAAAAAACAAATTGATTGAGAAAAGTTTGAACTGGTTAAGAATGGTGACATTTTTACCAGTGGCCTGGAGTGAAGGCTGCTGATGAGTTTAACTTGAAGTGGGACTGCATGAATTTGCTATTACATTTACAATTAAAAGGCATGCACATGAAAAAATAAAGTTGATTGAGGTATGAGCAAGTTAACTGCACAAAGGGTAGTTTCAATTGATTGAACAGAGACAGTTTCATTAATTAATTAGTGATTAAGGAAAGGGCTTGTTGATTTTAACAGTATTTTATAAGAGTAGAAATATTTATAGGTGGCGCACACACTGCTGTGAAACTTGTAGAGACTGGGGTCCACTGAATGAATGAAAATTAATTTAAAACTTTATTGATTCCAAAAGAACAAAAGAAAAGATTTTAATTGATAAGAAGTGGGAAGTTCTTGCTTGCCACTTTTCCAGGCAGATGTCTGAATAGGAGATTATATGAGATTATAATAGCCGATTTACAAGCATTCGTGACTTGTGATGTTATGAATGTTTAGGCAAGTTATGATCAGATCAAGGCTGCAGTTCGTGCTGCCTCCGAAACTCCAAGACTGAAGGGCATCCTTGCATACACGGAGGATGAAGTCGTTTCTTCTGACTTCATCACAAGTACCTACAGCAGCATCTTCGATGCCAAGGCCGGAATTTCCCTCAACAACAACTTTGTTAAGCTGGTGTCTTGGTAAGTGGGACTTGATGTGCAGCCTTTCTTGTACTTAATACTTAATTACTTAATACTTAATTGTACTTTCTTGGCATCATCATTAGGAGAAAATGACTTAACCAACTTCTGGATTTGGAATGGTACCGTAATAGTACTTATTTGTTTCCCGTCAGATTTCGACTGGGATGCTCCAGATTTTTACGAATTTTGACTACAGTTTCGTTTAAAGAGACCGTTGATTACTGTAATACCTTCTGCAATATCATAATGGTGATATAGAGGTCTTTAGATAAGACTCCGTTGCAAGTAATAGGTGATGATTGATCATTCGGCATCGAGTATTGTTATTGTTTGCAGTTCTGTAGCACTGGATTGATTAATAGCAGTGAATAAGTGCTTTTCGAGAGATTCCTAAAAGGCAGTGTGTAAATGTAGATTTTGTAGTTATTAGCTTGCTGTTATCATGTTTGTGCTTGAGCCGAAATATAATTCTGCTCTAGGACAATGCAGTTCTGGATTAGAGGCATGTAAAAAGCGGGTTCTTATGTTACCTTTCCTTACCTTACTTCACAGACGACATTTGTAAGATGCTGCATGATAACAGAAATTCTGAGTGGTTGCGATCAGGATCCCAAGTTAAGTTTTAGAACATGAATTCATTATAACTTGGTACTTAAAAAGTGGATTCCAAAGTCCATGTTTTACAGCGAGGTTCTAATTTCTCCTGCGTTGAAATTTCTTGTAGGTATGACAACGAGTATGGATACAGCCGTCGTGTTGTTGATCTGCTGAATTACGTCCACTCACGCGATCATGCGTAAACAGTTATCCGAAGATGGTCGTCTGATCATCCGTAGATGACACAAAATGACAAGAAATACATGGAATGCCTGCCAGTTACTTTTAAGCAAACATTTCTAGTTATGTAAAGAAAATTTTTCTTAATCATGATTCCTTTATTTTGAGTTGAAGTTCGAAGAACTATCAAATTCGTTTTGTAGTATGCTTCGCACATGTAGTGTGACCTTTCTGCATTTGGTTGTCGACTCGCTGTTGTTGTGGATTGTAATGTGTCAGTATTTTGAGATTAATCTGTGACCATATAATTGTCAATGTAACTTACACCTATACTGATGTCGGTGTTGTCGGTGTAATGTGATCAATGGCAGTTATCTTGACCAGTTTGGGGGACTTGGTGATCAACACTATTTTTTGATTTAAAAGTATATTTAGTCGTAGCTTAAGCGTAGATATATCGTGCATGGTTTAGGATGCACGTAAACACTATTTGCATATTGGTATGGGGTCTGTAATACATGCGTATTGCCTTCGAAAAACGGTGATACAATGAGGTTTAATGCTGAGAAGTTAAATTGCAAAAATCAGAATTTTTCTTTGTTTTGTTTTGCTGTAGCATAACATAACAGTTGGAAGCATCAAGTTGATGGAAAGTTGGTATGGTTGGGCAAGCGTACAGCTGTTGCGCGGGAGTGGGACTCCTCTTGACCTGTGTTGGTACATTGTGAATTCTGGGATAGCCGTGCAGTGTAGTGGATGCAATTTAAATTCAGCTCGAGACAATGGCCTGTAACAGAACTTCATTAAAGAACTTGAACTGCATAATCAAGTCCCAGTGTACCTGGGTGAAAAATTATTTTCAGAAGTTGAAAGGTGGGTCTTGAGTGTAAATTTATGGCACAGACGAGTTTTGGTAGAAGTCTTGGGTGCAGTCAAGTTGAAGGTCTTCCTGGTTGACTTGGTATTGTGGTGGGTGAACACTGCCAACACCAATGGTCCATCAGGACAATTCTGTTGACTCGGTTCTGTTGCCAGTTGACCATTTCACAATGGTTGGGGTGAAAGCTGTCAAGTCTAGTGTTTTTGAGTGAGGTTTTAAGTCATTCCAAGTGAGGTGGAAACCAGATGGTCTTGCCCTGCTTCACTGGGGGCAATTAAAAGAAGAGCACTCCCCTAAGTTAACCCCGAGAAGCTGCCGTGGGTATGAAATGTGGGTGACTTCATTTTCTTAGCTTCGGCATATGTGGACGGTGGCCTGTCCTTTCTCACCGCCTGGTCTTCCCAGAGATGGCGTGTGGTCCATGTGCTCATTTGATAGCTAAGTTCGCCTGGGGCGCAAGTGGAGCAGAAATCTCGAATCGTCTTTCTGCCCTAAAGGGAACAGCCTAGGGTGTAGACTTTCAAAGGCACACAAATTTGTGGTGTGTTCAGCCAGTACGACTAACAACGGCCGAAAAACTAATTCCATAGGTGGTGCAAAGCCAAGGGAACCCTCATCTGTTCACTGAAGTTAATAATTAACTGAGCTAGTAGTTTACAAATAGTTAACCACTGATCAATTCCGAGCATTCACACGATCCAGTTTAATCAAAAGAACAATCAGCCCAGCCAAGAATAAAGGAAATGAAATCGAGGTTGAACTGAGGCTCAGCTGTACAATGCGTGAAAAATTCCTCACTTATTAAATGGCTTACATGTAACTTCTCACTGATCTGCCTTTGGCCATTAAGGGAAGTCCTGCTTGAAGACCCCCAAAAAAGTTTTCACATGGTTTTAAATACTTTAAAACAGAATTCTGTGTTCCTAATTTTTTAGAACATGATGAATTTACACAAGGCTATCAACACACCAGTGAAATTATCTAAAAAATTAGACACCTATTCTGGCTTATTAAGCACTGAACATAGAAAAACACATCCAACTTCGTAATGCTTTCTAAACTACTGTAGCATAAAACACTTAGAAGAGATCGTGACAAGTTTCTTTGCAACAGAAAATACAGATGTCTCTCAAACTTAATTTTTAAAATTAAGTATTGAAAAATGAAAAAATGGTTTCTATAACAATACATGATAAAAGCCTTCTATAGATACAGTATGAATATCCATTTAAAACAAATGACACTGATTAATTCAATTTATTTCTAAGTCTAGCAGTATAAAATTATAGAAATAAATATATAAATATTTAAAATTCATTTAAACATAAGTCTAGCAGTATAAATTACATAAGTAAATATATTCAAAATACAAAATAGTAATTAGTATAAAATATGAGTTAAACTAGTAATTTATGAAATGTTCAACACTTTTCAAAACAGAAATTAACTCTGCTGATTCATTACAATATCAGTTGCTGAGAGCTACCGTTCAACTCAAATTACCAAATTCAGCATAAATAACTTAAAAATCTTTAACCAATATGAAGCTTTAGTGTTAGTAATTTCTCAAACAAACCTTTCAGTAAACAGTTAACATCTTCCAAAAATATTTAACAAAATATTAAATATTTAATAAAAATTATTTAATAAATAAAAAATATAAAACTTAACATGAATAAAAATAGAACATGAAACTCTGTTCAACGTTAACTAATCTATTTACAAAATATAATGATGTCAACACATAAGCATTAATTCCCGAGGGATTATTTTCATCATGGATACAGACTAAAGAAAGAACAAAATAACAGTAAAACTAGCAGGATTAATGGAATGATTGTAGGGTTTGAATAGCCTATTTATTAAGCAAGACGTTAACATCCTTGGTTCCTGTAACGCCCATCAGTTGTTTGGAATTGAAGCTGGCCATGATGATAGCTCTTCCTGGACGCTGGGGAGTTACTGCAAGCTTCACCTGTACCTGTGCATATGGTTCCAGATTGCTATAAGAAAAAAATAACAAATCCAAAAATACTTCAGTTTACTGTAAGGAAAATATAACAAATACAAAAATACTTCAGTTTTACTGTGAGGAAAATATAACAAATCCAAAAATACTTCAGTTTTACTGTGAGGAAAATATAACAAATACAAAAATACTTCAGTTTACTGTGAGGAAAATATAACAAATCCAAAAATAAGTACTTCAGTTTACTGTGAGGAAAATATAACAAATCCAAAAATACTTCAGTTTACTGTGAGGAAAATATAACAAATCCAAAAATATTACACACCAAACACAACCACTACTTCATAAACTGAATCACTTTTGCTTCAGATTAGAGCAGATCTATAAACCCTTAGGCTGATCTGTATGTACACTGACCTCGCGTAGAAACTGACCTGAAATTGCACCTGAGAACTGAACTCAGCAGAAAATGATTAACTGGCTTCCCAGACAGCTGAGAAATTACAAGATTTCAATTACGTTACCATAGTTTAAGTGGCTGCAGGTTAATTTCTTAATTAAATTACATACTTTTGTGGTAATTTTGTTGGCTCAATGAGTCCAAGGGATTCGATCATCCACTCGCAATCCGTCAGATCGATTGGCATCTGGCTAAACAGCTTGACGACACAATCAAATTTCTCCCCGACTTTTATTGAATGAGGGACCTACAGGCGACCAGAAAACAACTGCATGTAATAATTTAAACTCAGTGAAACAATTTTAAAACAGCATTTTGTAAGCATCCACACACTTTCTAATTTTAGATTTCTTGCATTGTCCTTACCTGTTCTAAGTAAGTTATGTCAAGGTAAGACAGATAAGGTAAGGTATGGTAAGATAAGGCAAGGTAAAGTAAGAAGGCATGTTAAGGTAAGATAAGGTAAGACAAGGTAATGTAAGGTAAGATAAGGTAGGTAGAAAAGGTAAGACAAGGTAGGCTAAGGTAAGGCAAGGCAAGATAAGATGAGGTAAGGTTAGATAAGGTAAGATAAGGCAAGTATAGTGAGGTAAGATAAGGAAAGATAAGGTAAGTTAAGATAAAGCAAGGTAAGACAAGACAAGGTAAGGTAAGGCCAGGCAAGATAAGGCAATGTAAGGTAAAGCACAGAGAACCAGCTCATTTATAAGCACTTGTTCAAACAAAACTCGATATGCAGATATGTTCAGGTTTGATTCCAAGTCCAAAACCAAAGGTCAGGCAGGTCAGAAAGACAGATGGCAATGTTTGGCACCTTCACATGGAATAAATTAGAATACATTTTGAAGGATGCGATTTAATTTTGAGGTATGTGATTTACTTCAATTTCTAGTGTTGGGCGAACCAGACAAAAGTCAACACAGTCGACAAAGAGCTGGTCAGTCTCGGCAACTCGAGCCAGAGCACAGATCTGGAACGTGACATGATCGGTGAGGGAGTAAGCATAGTCTTCGGCAAGAACTCTCATCGAAACCTGCTGACCTAAAAATTCACACAGTCAATTCATAAACAGTGTCATTTAGCAGTTACTGCCTTTCCACATCTTCTCGAATCAATAAACAAAACATAGAAACAATGGTAGAAATTACATCATCTTTATCATCATCACCATAACCACTACCACCACCACCACCGCTGTCTCCCCGGTTTGACCAACCCCAGTTCCTAACCTTGCACTGAAACCGTCCAACCAACCTGGCTCTTGCAGACTTGATTTGGCATAGTGCTGGTGAATAAGCTGGTCTTCCAGATGTGGCTTTTGCATGGCACAGAGAAATTTCATAGTTTCATATTTAAATCAATATATTTAAAACTGTGCAACCAAATAAGTATGCAACTCTGGTCTCGAAACCGAGGGAAACCAGTTAAATCCTCTTCCTGCCTCCACCAAAAAGTGAAGTATGCATATCCCCATGCTCAAAGTTGGGTATGTATAACTCCCACAACCCAGAAATTGTCATGTTTTACTTTGAAGTCAGCTGTGTCATCATTGCTACTTGACTTTTTGGAGTCTCATGACTGAGTTCTGGAAGTGCAGTGTCATACCAGACTTTTGCAAGAGATTCATGTGAAAATTCTGAATTAGCAGAGTCTCATGAATAGGCACTTACGAATCATGACTAAATTATAAGTAAACAGTTATAAGCGTCATGACTGAACAATTTTAAGTGAGCAGTTATCAGAGTCATGACTGACTTTTGAGTGAGCAGAGTGTCACGTCGAAAGACTCCGTCTTGATCTTGGCTCTCGTCAGCCCCGTGTAGTAAGAGGAGAGCAGGGTCAAGGTCAGTCTGACATTCCTTTCAAAACGACTCTTGTTCTGCAGCTGAACCAAAACATCAAATGCCGAGCCAGCCATGATATCCGGCTTTTGGTTGATAGTCAGCTTAACATCCTAACAAAAGCAACAAAAGCACATAAGTAAGCAGGAAAAGGCAAATCTTAAACCAAAAGTATTACCATCTAATTAGTTGTTTTCACGTTATATGTGCTGACACTTGACCCGCATGTGGCTCCAGTCAGCAAATAACTGTACATATACAGTATCCTTTTTTTCAGCCTCAGCAGTACTACAGTGCTCTCTATAAATCAATCATCTTATTATTATTATTATTAATTATTATTAATAATTATTATTATTATTATTATCTACAAAGGAAAAGGTTCACAGCAAATCTACGAAAGACACAAAGGGTAAACAGAGCAATAAGATAAGAAAACACAGAGGCATACCTAGGAGGTACTTCCAGTAATCAAGGAGAGATGAAAAATCTATTTCACCATTTTAAGGTAGTTTGTAAACGTAGGCTGAACAGAATATATATGCAACAGAACACCGTTCCAAAAAGGGAGGTCTAACACGGGAGCTGCACAGTAGATTCGAGCTGATGTGCGGAACAATGGCACCTGCATATACTCGCAGGCAGCAGAGCGCAGTAATCAATGATACGAGCTCCCTGTGCATGTTAGTGTGGTGCCCCCTAGTGAAACCCATCCCAGCAAGATGATCTTGAATCTAATGTGCCAAACCAAACCCAACTCCGTGTATGTTGCAAAACCCATTAGTCCTCCTTAAGCATCAAGCTGGTTCTTCCACCTTTGATTCCTACACTTCCCAGGACACACTGAGCTCAAGGCTCCATCTACAAAGCCACAAAAGTTACAGTTCTCTCACCCCTTCACCCTTATCAAAGACTCCAGTATTAGTTGCCCAGGTGTTTGCCCTTAGCAACGAAGCTCTCTCCTCCTCCGAGCCCTCGACGAACTTATATTCGCTGGTCAGGTCCTTGTAGTCGACACCGTCAGTGACCACTGATTCATCAAAAGAAGCTTGAGTCACGATACTTCTGCCTGTTCTGCAAACATAAGATATAATAAGATGACAAAAGATAATAAAAGAAAGATATGACCAATGTCTTAATTAACTGGTAAATTTTAGCAACTTATTTCCCCAGCCTCGACATATAAGAGTGAGAAAGGCAAGTGGTAGTCACCCCCCCATCTTACCCTCCCATCAGGCAGACACCCAGTAGGCTCATGTTTTATTGCTGAATATAGAAGAATGTTAGTGACGCAAATACATATAATAACATTCCTAGCATGCCTAGATTCTTGACAAATTGTTAGACTTACGATGATGAAAAATTATAAAAAAACAGCCAAAGTTAACTTCTAATTCACTTCATCATCATCAATCGTCATCGTTGTTGTCGTCGTCATCTACATCATCATTGTAGTCGTTGCCATCATCGTTATCAGCACGAGCAGTAGTGGCATAACAAACAACTTCAAGAATATGTCAAGAAGAAATAAAGTATGCAAGTCAAATGGTTGAGGTCGAAAGGTGGCTGCATATAAAGCATAAACTTCTGTCTCCCTCTTGCTACATGTGTGTTCACTGAACTTTCAGTTACTAATACTTGGGTCGCTCAACCCAGCAAAATACTTTGCGCCAAAATTAATGGGGGTGGAGATCAGAGCCAAGTTGCTTCATAGAATTCTACGATTCTGAAACTGACATATTCTTCTGGAGAATCGTCCTCCATGTCCCGTCTCCCTGAAGCACCCAGTGGAAGCGGTTCGTGTTGAGTTCGGAGAAGATCAGGGCACCGTCGTAACGCAGGAAGATCTCTCCTCGCTTAATCGCCTGAACCGAACACGGACCAGCGCAGTAGACACCTGAGAATAAAAATAATCCCGTTCACTACAGAGATATCAGATCTGCAGAATTTATTTTGCAAAGGATACAGAATCCAGTCAACAGTAATGGCTTTTGTCCACACTGCAAATTTACAGAAGAATTAACAGACTTAGACTGAATTGCTCGTCCGCCCTGCGATGGTGTACCTCCCACTCTTTAAGGCCGTCCTTAATGGACGACCTCATTGGCATGAGGACCACGGAGCCCCATCCCACAGGGGCCAAATGTTGAAGTTACACGCACCATTGTCAGAAGACACAATCGTATTAACCCCATTTCGTGAGTGGCAAACTGTTGCAACTACAAAGAGCTGCCAAACTCTGGCTTTCTCTCTGTCTGCCTGTCTCTTTCCGTCTCTGTCTCTCTCCCTTTTGGCTCTCATTCTTCTCTCCTTTTGCGTGACTGTCAGACAGTGTCAGTCTGTCTCTCTCCCTTACCATATCTTCACTGCCATCTGTAATTATCACCATCAGTCCATCCATCCGTCTGTCCAGTTATCTCGCTTGCTCTATCTCCACTGCTGCCATCTACTGTATTTATCAGGCAGCAAGCCAGCAAGCCGTCCAAAACAGTCAGTCAGTCAGTCAGTCAGTCTGTCTGTCTTTAACGTTCTCTTCATCTGTTTGTTCACGTATGTCTGTCAGGCTGGTTGGATGGCTGGCTGTCTCGCTGATTTTTTGTCGCTCTCTTGTTCTCAGTCTCTCTCAGCTTCTGTCTTGTCTGTCTATCTATCTATCAATCTATTCATCTGTCTGTCTGTCTGTCTGTCTGTATCTGTCTCAAACCTGGGTGCATGTCCTTTAACCATCACAGAAGCATCTAAATAGGCCGAGATTTCAAAGATCTGACCAGATCGGCTAAGAATGAACTGACCGTCACTGGCTTCTTGTGGGGTTGGGTCAAACGCCTGCCATCCTCCAACTGAACCTGGAAGATCCGACCGCACCAGAAACGACTCATTCCAAACATGAAAACTCCTACAACGTCATTGAAAACAGAAAAACTGCTTCATGAGGAGACTTAAAAATCACACCACCGCATATACTGTACACCGCTTTACACTACTGAAATTACACCAGTCTCATTACACCAATTTAATTACACAACTGTACACCACTCAAGAATGCGTATGGAACACTGCTTCCTAACCACAAGCCAAACCAATCAGCTATGCGGTCGGTATTTGTGCTACAAGCAATGGCCCCATGGTTTCAGTAGAATACGCTGGGAGTGCAATATACGGACAGATACGGTGCTCAAAAGTGTACATGTACACGTTCGTCTATAGGGACCGTATGGCCTCGACCCTGCTCGTATTCAATGAATTAATCGGATGAGATCCTTCACCACGGCTGCCCGGTTGAATAGGCCCAACGCCTTTGTACTATTATTCAGTGTTCAGCGACATCTTGTGCCTGCGAGGGCCGTTGACGTCGACCTATTCTTATTGGTGAAGGGGTCACTGGCGATTAAACAAAATTGACGCAGACACAGAGTCGGCAAAAGTCGATTTAAAGGTGTCTAAGCACAACCTAATATTTGTAAAATGTAAATGTACACGTTTTTCTATAGCGACCGAATGGCCTCGACCCTGCTCATTTTTCAATGAATTAATCGGGGGAGATCCTTCACTCCCGCTGCCCGTTTGAATGGGCGTCACCTCATAGCCGGCCAGCATCCACAGATTCATGTATTATAGCTTTATCTATTGCAGAATCTTGGTATTGGAAAATACGGCAGTTATGCCTTTTGCTTAACCTGGTTATTACTCGCAGTGGTGATATTCAAGGCTTTAAAACGACCAGTCCGTCACTAGAAAACACCTGCTGGGGTGATATTTGCCTTCACAAATGTTTTATGAATAACTGATGGAGCGATTAAGTGCCAGCAGCTTAAACGCCGGTAAGTTTTTGACAGAGGACGTTCGTATATCCGCACCGCAAGCAAAATACTCTCCACGCATAAATACACGCTGCAGGATGACAGCTTTCTGCAGCCACCTGCATTCGGAGCCTGATTTACGTATGGATGCGTGTATGTATGTATGTGTGTATGTAAAAATGTACGTATGTATGAGTGTATGTAATAATGTATGTATGTGTGTGTAATAACGTATGCGTGCATGTATGTATGTGTGCGTGTATGTAATAATGTATCTATGTATGTATGTATGTATGTATGTGTATGTAATAACGTATGTGTATGTATGTGTGTATGTATGGGTGTGTGTATGTAAGTACATATGTGTAAATATGTAATCATATGTATGTAAGTCTGATGTATGTAAAATAGGTACATATGTGTTTGAATGTATGTATACGTATGTATTTGTGTATGCATGCATGTATGTATGTCTATTATACTGGTATATATATATATAATATCTGAACCCTTCAAGAGTCTGACATAGGGCAACGGAAGTGATGATGACCGCAGATTTGAGGCTAAAATTAGGAAACGGAGCGGCATCTTCTGGTTGATGAAGGCAGCATCTGCTCAAGGGCATTCAGTAATTGCTATTGCTGCTGCTGCCTTAGTGCTTGAGAACTGCCGAAGATAGACGCTGCTGCTTGTTGGTCGGCAGCAGTTGAAAGCTGCACCGGATCGCAGACAGACAGACAGGACATATAGGGCGTCCACTCGTCGGGTATATTTAGGGCAAATGGGGCAAACGAATCGAATGGCTTCTCGTTTGGAAGATCGTGCGACAGTTGCTGGTGGACTTGTCACACGAAGCTCTCGAGGCAGGTGACACTGAAATCCTGTCCGTGTGTATACGTGTGTGTGTGTGTGTGTGTGCGTCTGTGTGGTGATTTGAGTAGGTGCTGAATAAGCGCCGTATATATTGTTACAGGTTGTCTAGGTTAAAATGTTTTATTTCCTAAGCTATTTACAAGCACAACACGACCCACATTGAAACCAGACGTCAACGTCAGGCGGCGCGAAACCAGTGAAAGTCTGTCAAGAAGAAAAAAGCTCATGAAAACGAAAACGTCGAAACAGAAGAACAAAACAAGTCGTCGACGCAGGAAGACTTAAAAATGACTAGACACAGGAGATTGGGAAGAAAAAAACCCAGTCACACAGGACCAAAACCAAAATCCTGTCTGAGCCAAACTTAAATAAGACACCTTTTATAAGGTCAGCTTTCCTGCTAAAATACACAGCAGGCATAGACTTACATCAACTTATATTGAGTAATATTCTGTCTTATTCTATACGCCGTATGTAACAATACATACATATATCAACTGTTACTTAAATTTTACATGAAATATCCATTGTTCTGGACCAAAAAGATAATTCATCTGAAACGCAAACAAAAAATTTGTGACAACTGAAGAAGCTTTCTCTAAGGTTTAAACACGATCTCTCGATTTCAGTGACTGATACCATGCACATAAACTTTAAGTCAAACGCCTCTGATGAGCCTGTCTTGAAGAGGCGCTCTATAAATCTGCAATTACTATTACAATTGTGCGGCACAGTGGTCTATCGGTAACGTGTTTGGTTAATGATCTTGCGGTTGCTGTTCGACTCCGTGTAACGACCCTGGGTAAGTTGTTTGCGCACACCGTGCCTGTTACCAAGCAGTAGAATTTGGTACCGGCGTAAGCTGGGAAGTAAACGGCAAGTCCTGCGATGCACTGGCCCCGTTGCCAGAACCTTGGGATTCGTCCATTGCAGGCTCAAGGGCCAAGAAGAGAAGATGAGCGCCTCCCCCTACGTCTCACTTGTGAGATATGGCATACTTTACTTTTACTATTACAATTAGGCCTACAACTACCACCTAAAACCATCGTAACGGTAGTCACGTGGCTGCTCTGGTTTAGGCCCATTTCCTCAATTAACCTGTAAACTTACCAAATGCTGTCAGAATTCATACTGTCAACTGGTTCCCCTAAGAAGTTCCAGTGCATGTTGATCGTATTCGTGCCATCGCAGTCATGTGCCGAAGAATAATTCGTGACGCAGCGTGTCGGAATGCCAAGACATCGGCAGACTTAAACAACAAAGTCAAACGAGAACGAAATAAGCTTAAGAATTGGTAACATAAACATGTCATCAGATATATGATTCTAGAGGACGTTTTCTGAAACGTCGTACGCATTTCGTGACGAGACATGGCAATATGGGGACATGGTGATCACCGTGATTGCGCCGGGGAAATATAATCGCAATCATAAACTCAAGATTTCTACTGCACCCAACGAAAGCCAAGCCGCGGGAACCAGGTCAATTACGGGCGCTCAGTCAAAACAATCGCAAGGCAGGTAGGGTCAGAATCGGTCAAGAAGGGGGTCTAAACCGACTGCAATCTGAGCTCTGAAGGCAACGCAAAGGATGACTGACACTTTGAACTGTTAACATTTACCCTTTTTATAACCTTTGAGAAGTACCTGGATGGTGATATTGCAATAGTCACCTACATTATTGGTGTTTGATATCTGTTCAAAGACGAATACACGGCACTGGGGTCCCACATACGATATCTGATCACAGGTTCTATGGAATGTTATTAGTAGCATTGTTTTGCCAGCCTCCTCCTCCTCCTCCTCCTCCTCCTCCTCCTCCTCCTCCTCCTCCTACTCCTCCTTCTCTTCATCATCACCGTCACCACCACCACTGTCACCACCACCACTCTATGACCATCACTCCACCACCACAATCATCATCATCAACAACAACACCACCATCACCACTACCACCACCACCACCACTCTATGACCATCAGTCCACCACCAACATCATCACCACCACCACTGTCATCAGTTCCTGTCCACAGCCAAACGGTTGTGATTGGTGTAATCGAACGACCTCCAGTTCTTATTTGGTCACCAACAAGAACTGCGTTGCCAAGCCAACCTTCAAATGCTGGATCCGGCCATGCTTCCGGAGATACATGAGTATTTTTCCAATAATGCAAGGCTTCATCAGTGCAACATTTCTCTCGGGTCTGACCTTCAGTAACTGAAGATTTTGCTTTCCATTTATTGCTCGGCATCACCTCCGTTATTATTATCACACATAAATATTTACCCCTCCCCCCCTCTGCATCTTTGTAAACTCTCATCCTACTCTGTATAGTGCGCATGATCACTTTACCCTCATAAAAATTCTTACACTTACAGCTTAAACACAACTCACCCTAACAGTTTCTCTCCCATTTCTATCTCTGGCCTTCTGGCAACCGGACTTGGTTTTTGACATCGCATCTTTGGACAACCCCACTGACTTGACGCAGCGCTCGTGAATAAGCTGGTGCCCTGTGCTTAGATTTTAAGTAGCACTTCAGAAATTTTAGGTTTATGATTATAATTGTGATTACGAAAGCGAAGGGCAGAACTGCAATGTCAAAACATCTCCAAAATGTCAACCCATGATCAAGTAATTCACACCAAACTCTGCCAAGTAAAAAAGCAATAATAATGATGTTTTTAGACGAAAGTAGCAACCGACAGATCAGAGAAAAAAACAAAAGCAAATGCAGGTGTTTGAGACTTTGAAAACACGTTTAATGTCTGGCAGAAGCGGACACTAGTGTTGCTAGAACTGTTGAAGTCTAATAATGAGGGAAGGCAATGTATGTATTTTGAACGCGTTTCTCCAACGGATTTTGATTCTGACTGATTTCACTTGAAACGACCATCAATGGATGCTTTGGGCACATCAATAACGGCGCTATAGAAGTCATTAGCCGAGATTAGATTAGATATACATGTTTTCATGTATGTGTGTGCATGCATACATCTCTGTATGTAGGCATCTGGACATTTTTATAGCACCTCTTAAGTACCTCCGACAAGCACTTCTTGAACAGTGTGGTATTTGTTTATTAAGGATGAGTCTGTGTAGTTTGCAATACAATATAATACAACGCAATTTATACTGCATCTCTTACACCTATAGTGACAAGCAGTGCATGGCAGTAATGAATCCACAGTGTAGCTTTCTCATACTACTGGTATTCAGACAAGTGTCTGGCTTCGGGCCACAGTCAGTATGGTCTCTTATCAGACAATAAATGTAAAAGTGTAGAAGGCAAACCAAGAAGATAACTGAAAAAGTGTAAGATAACGTAATGGTCTGTTTATTTTCTGCCTCCTCCATCAAAAGAAGATGCCAGATGTGTGGTCCAGAGGGTGCAGTAAGTTCTGGCTGACAAGCAGGCATGAAAACAGCAATCCATTAACTGGACAACTTTCTAGGCATGTATGACCGCCCTTAATAAATGAATACCACAGTGTATTCATCAAAGCATTTATATAGCTCCTCTCAACACCTCGCTTCACTGGTTGCATGGCCTGCCAACACTGACCTGTGAATTTCACATGCTGTATACATATGTATGTATGTATGTATATATGTATGTATTTATTCACTTATTCATGTATGTATGCACTTGCATGTATGTATATGTACGTATGCATGTATTTGTGTTTATGTATGTATGTTTTGCCCCTAGATCAAGCGATGTACGGGCCAAATGGTCATGGACTGTAACGTAAGGCAATATAATGTAACATAAGTGGACATTTATATAGCGCCTTTGTGGTATCTTTCGAAGTTGCTCCGCATCAACCCAATTCATGTTAGACTTAGAAAAAGTTAATCTGCTGCAAGGGAAAAGCCGCACGAGGATGAGAACAAACCGGAAATAAGAAAAAACAACAAAAGAAACAGGAATTAGGAATTGTTGGCCTACTTGTGGTGGCCACTGCTGCAAAGACCCAGCACTGGCCGTAGCGCACTGGCATCTTCGTGCTCCAGAATTCCTCAAGAATCGCAAGACTTCCAAGCCACTGGGTGGGAGCGGTTCCGTCTCTGTACTGCCCCGACCAGTTAGCCATCAACACCCCACCATCATCTGACGAGTTCATCTACAGTTACAAAGGCGGTGAACATAACACAAGGTAACTGAACATTCATACAGAGCCTCTAGCGGATAGCTACATTGGTTAACGCCTACATCAAGGCGCCTCTGAGTGTGAGCGTGAGGATGCCGGTTCGCATACCGATCTTGGCTTATTTCAGAGGTTTCAATCTCGGACTAGCACGGCCCGTAGAGGGGGCCTTAAACGGCGCGGCACCCATTCAAATGGGCAGCAGTGGTGAAGGATCTCACCCGATAAATTCATTGAAAAATGACCAGCGTCGAGGCCATACGGTCGCTATAGAAAAACGTGTAGGCTACATTTACTTACGCATTTCCCACGATAAAAAGATTCTTTAAGAAGTGATACATCTGTACAGTAATGTAATAACGACAATAAGTAAGTAACAAGCTGCTTCTAGGATGTTTAACAATGTTAGCTGTCAGTGCAAGGGCTATAATGTGAAATAATTAATTCCATTTCAATTGTATTTTGAAAGCGCAAACACCCTCCCTCGTTCTTCTGAATAGAAAGATAGCGGATATCTTCTGAATAGAAAGATATCGGATATCTTCTGAATAGAAAGATATCGGATATCTTCTGAATAGAAAGATATCGGACAGATACTGGACAATGACTCATTGCTGACATGTAAGTCGACGTTCTGTCTTTGTATGTAGGGTTTGAATTGCAGTAATTCAAGTCGATGAAGAATTTGCTTTTGAGATTTGGATCTCATTACTTATATGTTTATTTAAAGAACTTATTACATGGGGAAAGTCAAGAAATCTGAATCTGAGGCACGGATTAAAATTCCCTCGCGGCCAAGACCGAGTCATGCAAAGGTCAGAGTTAGTTGTGGCTCTTGATGTTGACTCCGAGTTGGCAAGTCAGGCAAATGTCAATAAATGTCAAGAGTTGCTGTCTTAATTTTGCTTTTATTTTCAAGATTGGACCAAGTAACTAGTCAGTCAACCTTACAGAAAATATTTAGATATATTAACTGAATAATTAGCAAATAGTTTATTCTACGTACCTTTACCTAGTGTACGTTGCAACTGCAGGTAATAATTAATGTTTGCAGTTGTGTGAAATGGACATTAGATTAGATGACGATAATAGATAATTAGATTAGGTAATAGATTAGATTAGAAGATTAGAAAATGGTCAATTTATTACCATAATAAAACATTTATATGGCATTGCTTTAAGAAAAACGTATAAGTAAGTACGTAAGTAAGTATGTAAGTAAGTAAGTAAGTAAGTAATGCCTTTGTTCACGCCATAAGTCCATCAGCTGAGCAAGGAATTGCAGGCATGGATGGGTGACAGTAGCTTCTAGCTAGATATATAGGTATACATACAACATATATTTATTCATTTATCTTAATTGATACAAGTTTGCAAGAATGCCTTCCTGGGTTGTAAATCTTTGGTTAACACCCACATCACTAAAACAGCTCTGCAACACATTATCAAACTGAATGTTTTTAAAAAGTTACCCCTAAATGCCATCATAAACTTATAATAGGGTTCTAACTTCATGAGTACCAAACCCGTTCCACGCCATTCACCATTCGATAAACCAAGTTTTCGAGAACCACCGTAAAAATCGATCAATAAAAATCCAATTTAAGTGACAGTTTGATTAACCGGCGCCTAAAACGGCAAACCTGTTTGCAATTACATTACTCAGCTCCAACATAACTTCCGCAGCAAACACGTAACAGACCCACTAAAACGTCTTATCGCCTGATAAAAGCCGTCAGCCCGACTTATTATATTCCAAGATCGATATCAACATAAGCAAGTAAGGACCGGGTTCAATTCCACGTGTTCTGCTTGCCGAATTACAATCGACTGTCACGGAGCGGATAAATTCCATGCACGAGACGAAATAGCTGCCGCCGAAATCAGTCGTCGTGCTCGTAACGGAAAGGGAGAGTCAAAGGCGGACCGCCGACGAGGTGCCCAGCTGACCGCAATGAAGCTGTCATCTGGTGGCCAGATAAAGACGAGGAATAGCACCATAAAGGAGGCGGTTCTTGTGCTCGATTTCAACAGCAAATTGGACAATTTATACTGTAGCATCGCATATGAATATAGAATATAATATCAGCACATAGATGCCATCGAAGGAGACTTCTCGAATGACAGAAGTCCAAGTGGTGTAATAGAATTGCTGCAAAGCCACGAGCAACGCACGACTGCACGCATTCCAATTTCTCACCTTTGACATTATTTTAAACCGCTCTGGAGCCTGGAGTTTAAAACAAGTCCGGTGCTTTTGCAGAAATGATACAGATTTAATGACGCTTTAAGAAAAGAAATCGAGAGGCAAACTGTAATTCATCACGGACACATTAAGATTATCACCAGATCAGATCAAGATTGGATTATTATCAGATAAGATCAGACGTATACGACACGACACAATCAGATTCAATCCTGAACAGATATAATGATGATTTGATAACCACCACCAGCACCACCATCACCACCACCACCACTGTAACTTCAAAACTTTTAAAAGAAATATCTAGAAACTTGACATTAATATCAACAGGATGTTCACGGACATAAATTGTCTGGTAGAAATTTACATTCTTGCACTGCAGTCAGTCATCAGACATTACTGTGTACTTTTGAAGTAGTTAGGTAAAACTGTCTGGCAGTAGGCAACAATGACTGTGATTCGACACTTGACAGTTCATGCCTAATATCATTCTGCACGTGGTATCGTAACTGTAATTGTAAACTATAGATTTCTACAGCACTCAAACACATGTGTATCAGGACACTTTATGTAGCACCTTTAAGTATCTTACAACATTTGTTGCTGTTCCCCACTAAAACTGTCATAACTGTAATTGTAACTGTAATTGCGAATTTATTTAGCACCACTTCAAACGAAACTCCTGAGAGGCACTCCCATTCTGATGACTCACAACCACAATTTTAATGTCTTTTAAGTTTCTGTCGTTGCATAATTAGCATAATTAGGTCTAATTAGGCAATATATTGTCACTTATGCTGATTAATTAACAACCTTCAGTGGGAAAGTGTTGTAACTGACCAAACGATTTTCAAGGGCATATGGAAAAGAGGCAAACAGGGAATGTTATCTAATCAGTGCCAACTACGTCTGCATTATATGGCTTTTTATATAGCGCCTTTTACAAACCTCACAAAGGCACTAAACAACAGTAATTTGCCATACCTGTTACAAGTAACTAGGCTTTTCCACCATAGGCTGCCTCTCTGTCTTAGTTGACGGATCTCCTGGATATTGACCTGAATGTGGCTTAAATTTGAAGCGCCATCAATTGATGTCTAGTGCATTAGACACTGGCGCTGTAGAAGTTTCTAATTAATAATAATAAAAGTAGATTATTATAAGCCGATAACTCACCATCATTGCGATGTTCCGGACAACCATGACTGCGTTGCCTCTAGCAGCATGTTGTAAATGTGTTGCATCCAAAAGATAGAGACAACAATCGAGTACAACACGTTCAAACTGTAACATGAAACAAACAAACACATGTGCCAATGAAATGCAACACAATACACATAAAATAAGTAAGTAAATGGTAAACAGAACGATTTCACACACAAATATTTCTCCGTTTCTTTGACTTCATGTTGTAAAGTAAGGAAAGACTTTGTTTATTAAGTGCTTGTTTCAACAATAATCTAACTCTTAGAACAATCAATAGGACCCCCATAATAATGCCCTAGGCATCGCCCAACAGCATAAACAGTAGTCAATGTTCTCCGAATGACAATAGTCTTTGGACAACAATAATCTTTGGATATTAGTCCTCAGACAACAGTAGTCTTCAGACAACAATAGACTTCGGACAACAATATTCTTCGGACAACAATAGTCTTCAGACAACAATAGTCTTCAGACAACAATATTCTTCGGACAACAATAGTCTTCAGACAACAATAGTCTTCAGACAACAATAGTCTTCAGGCAACAATAGTCTTCGGACAACAATAGTCTTCAGGCAACAATAGTCTTCGGACAACAATAGTCTTCAGGCAACAATAGTCTTCGGACAACAATAGTCTTCAGGCAACAATAGTCTTCGGACAACAATAGTCTTCGGACAACAATAGTCTTCAGACAACAATAGTCTTCAGACAACAATAGTCTTCGGACAACAATAGTCTTCAGGCAACAATAGTCTTCGGACAACAATAATCTTCAAGCCATGCTTGTTTCAACAATAATCTAACTCTTAGAACAATCAATAGGACCCCCATAATAATGCCCTAGGCATCGCCCAACAGCATAAACAGTAGTCAATGTTCTCCGAATGACAATAGTCTTTGGACAACAATAATCTTTGGATATTAGTCCTCAGACAACAGTAGTCTTCAGACAACAATAGACTTCGGACAACAATATTCTTCGGACAACAATAGTCTTCAGACAACAATAGTCTTCAGACAACAATATTCTTCGGACAACAATAGTCTTCAGACAACAATAGTCTTCGGACAACAATAGTCTTCAGGCAACAATAGTCTTCGGACAACAATAGTCTTCAGGCAACAATAGTCTTCGGACAACAATAGTCTTCAGGCAACAATAGTCTTCGGACAACAATAGTCTTCAGGCAACAATAGTCTTCGGACAACAATAGTCTTCGGACAACAATAGTCTTCAGACAACAATAGTCTTCAGACAACAATAGTCTTCGGACAACAATAGTCTTCAGGCAACAATAGTCTTCGGACAACAATAATCTTCAAGACAACAATAGTCCTCAGAAAGTATGGTCCTGTGCATTCAAGGATATTTTGTCCAAAGCGCAAATATGACAACAGCAATAAAACAACTGGACAACATTTCCTGACGGGTCATGTGGACTGACAGAGAATTGTCAATGTCACATTGGCAGTTGATCCCAGGCACTGAGACAAAAGGTAATAGCTTTTGCAATCTGCAACCCAAAAATCAATAAGTAAGCAAACCCAACACTGGGCCATAGGTCTCCATTTACGTTGTCATCAGCAACCAGTCACAATTCGGACGTACTCAGTCCTTTGAGCAGCTGCTTCAAGACAAGATGACGCCACCGGCTCCGCAAATTGTAATAGATGAGACGCATGCAGTTTGCAGCGGCTTCAGAGATGAGGCATCGATCTTGCTGATGCCATCAGACCAAATGCGAGTGGATACGGAAGCTGGGAAGATGTGACTGTTATGTAGGCCGCCTTTGAGTGGATTCCCTGCAAATGGAGCTGTTCATTCACTCAACCAAATTCAAAAAACGGTCCACGCCATCATTCAGTGATTGCTCTACGTGTAGCTGTTCTAACGCCCTAATAAATGCTCAGATCCGGCCTCCTAGTGGTGACCTTTCCAGTTCTCTCACAGACGACCTTGTTGTTCTTAATGAACTTTAACACCATTTCCGGTACTAAGTGGCACTTTAAAGACACTCTATTAAGCGCTTAGATACACACACACACACATACATGCATATACATGTCATGCCTAATATTTGATTATCCATGATTCTGGTGATTCAGACGTGCTTGTTGACAAGCCTGTAAATTTAAAACTCAGGCTAAACTCCAGCCATCTTACTACCTGCTAAGGTAAGGTTGACGTAAACAACCCTGGCGGCCACAAGATAGTGTTAACCATTGAAAACGATCTGCTTAAACACCTTTAAATCACTTTCAGCCGATGCTATAAGTTAATGAACTGCGTTAATCGCCAGCGATGTACAAACTGTTCCCTCCTGCCAGTCAGGTGGATAAGGTTGACGTCAATGGCGACGGCAGCTTTAAGATGTTGTTAAACATGGATAATGCAAGGCTATTCAACTCCTCCACTGCCTTGTTTGGGGGTAAGGATAAAGGAGGGCGATGTCAACGGCCTTTGATCCCATAAGATGCCGTTAAACTGAGGAGCTACAATCACCTATTCAACTCTGCAAATGCCATATTCGAGTAGTGCCAGTCCCAAGCACTGATGCCATAAGATGTCGTTTTAAACATTGGAACTACTACTAATCACCTATTCCAGCCGTCAAAAGCTCCGAAAATGTAAGGTAAGGTCACCGTCAACGACCCTGGCAGTCATAAGATGTGGGAAAAACACTGAGAACCAGCAATAATTCTCTCACCTGTGCAAAATTCCAAGGTATTGTTACGACCTGCTTGTAGTTCCCGACGTATAAGTTTCCAGTCTCGCCGAGCACGCATTCATCACGGAGTTTTTCATTCTGCAGATACACCTGATCGTCTGCGAACAAAAACACAGCATCACCCTTGGTCCCCAAACGACACCATCTGAAAACAAATCTTGTTTCTTCAGGAAGAACTGCTAACAAGACTTAATCCCACCTATGGTTGCAAAGTGAACCGGAGTCCGACGGACTGCAATGAATCATTGAGATTAATGAAAGCAAAACTTCATCTCGACCGTGCAACCAACTCATCACTATTCCACTGCATCACAGATACAACTGTTATTCCACAAATAAGAGTCTATTACGAGTGATGCATGACCGGTCGGCTTTCTGAGCTGGACAACAGTTTCCTATTTCTTCCTCGATCTATCAACAGACTGTCCATGTCTACTTGGCCTCGTTATGCTTGCAAGATATCTGCACTAGGAAAAGAATTAAGTTGCAGACTGAAAGTCTTCCTCGTTTACGAGTCTCCCTAGAGACCAGCAACAAAACAAAACTGTTAAAACAACAGTGACAACACCACGTTACAACAGCTATGGCAACACCATGTTACAACTGCTACAACAGCAGTAACAACACCACGAAGCAAAATAAAAAATTCAAAAAATAACAACGTGAAATTTATGAACACTTCTCTGCCCGTCCGTCACTTCATCGTTAAAATTTGGTAATCGCTCGATAGCCATAGCTGCCCCTTCTTCCTTCTGGCTGGAATTAACCCCTCCTAGGAGAGGGGTCAGACATACGAATCCTTCTTTTCCATTTGTTTCTGTCTTCAGTATCTTCTTTCTTCAATCTGAGGAGCTTTAGGTCTTGCTGAATCATGTCTCCCCATCTCTTCTTTTGTCACCCACGACTGCGGCAGCCATAGCTGCCCCACCACTCTGGAATAAATGCCCCCAGAACCGCGACAGTTATCTGACCCATCATACAAACTCACCATTCCTCCACAGCTTGCAATTTCTGCATTGGTCTTTCACTCAAAACTGAAAATATTCCTCTTTCACAGATCCTATCCTGAATCCCTTTCTTCCTCTTATCTCTCTTTCCGCTCCAATCCCAGACATCACCCACTGTAGCAGCCATGCTGTCTATCTGCCTGACTTTTGGATCTTGATTTTGTTTTGACTGAGCGCCTATGAATTAGCTGGTTCCCAAGACGTGGCTGTAGGATGCTGTAGAAATCTCGGGATTACAAATACTAATTCTTGACTAGTTTATTAATCACCAATTTGAGATTCATGTCAATCATAACTTGCAATGATTTTTCAATACACAATCCAACAATCCAGCCTAGTCTTATGAAATTAGTAACTAAGTAAAGTAACGCTCCCATATCCCATAAGGAACGTAGGAACTCATTTCCTTTCCTTAGGCCCTTGAGCTGGCAGTGGATGAATCCCAAGGTCATGGATGTGGGGCCAGCGCATCCCAGGTTTTGCCATTTATTTCCCAGCTTACGCCAGGATCAAATTATACTGCTTGGTGACAGAGGCAGTGTAAATAAATAAATTCCCCAGGGTTGTTACATGGAATCAAATCCGCAATCGCATGATCACTGACAAATGCATTACCGATAGACCACCATGTTGCAGACATGAAATTGCTTAATAACTTCACTCCAAATCTTTCACGATTGGTCAAATATCTTAAAAACTTTGCTTCATTTTGCTCTAGACAGCATTGTAGCTAGTGTTTTAAATAAACTTTCAGGCAAATAGTTAGGGTGTTTGAACATAATGGTGGGGTTTTTGGAGTAAAATCTTTAGTGATGTAAAACGAGCCTTTTGGAAGGGTTTCTTCAAGCCAGCTGAACCCTACCTCCTCCAACTAAGCGCACATAGCATCGAACATTCACTTTCTGTGTTCATCAAATGTCTCAGGCTCTTCAAAAAATAAAGTCATGTGTGGATGCTTCATAAATATTACATATGGACAGTCCTTCTTGTCCTTCTTTTCCTTTTATCCTTTTTCTCCTTTTATCCTTTTATACTTAATTATCAGCCATAAACAATAGAACACGGATACAGCGCCATGTTTTAGGTTGTCGAAGACAGCATGCATGAGGCTATTGGTCAAATTTGAGAATCAATGTCACCAGAATGCTCACAGACATTATTTGTCTTGTGTTGAAGGATGGGACATGTAATTCATCTGGACAAAGACAGAAGAGCCAGGCAAACAATGATCTGGATTCCTGAAGGGAAACGGAGGAAGGAAAGACCAACAAAGGACTCGCCAGAAATCACCAGAGACGGTCTTAGATGTTGGCAGATGTTGTGGGGTGAGGCAGGGAGACTGGCAATCGACAGAGATGAATGGAGAAGCTGCATTGCCTGACACGCAGACTTGCGCAGGAAGAACTAAGTAAAAAGTAAGTAAGAACGCACACTCTTTCACCGCAGTCAATCACCCAACACTACTGCAGGCGTTTGAAGTAGCTGAACAAAACTGTCTGAACAAAACTACAGTCGGCAAAGACGATTGTATTTTAGCACTTGACAGCTTGTGCTATTGTAATCGTAATCGTAAGCTCAAAATTTCCAAAGCGCTACTTAAAACCTAAGCACAGGGCACCAGCTTATTCATGAGCGCTGAGTCAAGTCAGTGGGGTTGTCCAAAGATGCCATGCCTATGATCACTTGAGCCATATTAGTGACTACTTATACCAGAAATTATGTATAACCACTGCTTAGGTCAACTTTTAAGCAGCAGCGGGAGCTTTAAAATTTTGGATGATACCTTTCAGCCACGGATTGAAGAGAACGTAGATAGGATCGTTATGGTGGTATCGCAAAACCGTTATCTTCTTCGGGGCTTCTTCTGCATCTGCAGCAGGGGCTGCTTCTTTGTTCTTTTTCTTGTTGATCACTTTCTTTGTATCGATTGTCAGCGAACATTTGCCCACGACGCAATCCGCTGGCGTTAGTATTTGAACCGTGACCTTCGTTTCCTCGATTCTGCCAACCCCTGCACTCCAGTTGTGAGGTTTAATGCCTTTGTTTAGACTCACCATCACCCGGCTTCCCTTGCTAACAGCCGCATCCTCTCCTGAAATCAAAATTACAATTTACCATACTCTGAGCTCTGCCATTAGAGCAGGAGCCCCCATGGCGACTTTCTGAGTTATCTCAGCACTGCTTGCTTAGTTAATGATGAACTTTTTGTTCTTAATTGTTTTAACATCACTTCGGCTAGCATAGGCAGCGCTTTTGTGAGGTACTAAAAATGCGCTATATTAAGTGTCTAGTGGCGCCACTTTAAAAGAAATAAAGTCACCCAAAGAACTGCAATGCGAGACTGATAAGATCTGGATTAGATTGCACACAGCTTGCTATAGACAGAATTACACCTAGTTCCTTTAATTTGTTAAGTAGGTGTACAGATAGCCACGTATTTCAATTGTTAGCAACTTTATATTTTCTTCCTCACCGTCTTATCTACAACTAAATGTAAAGTAAATTAATGTCATTTTATGCATAACATTACAATTTCAAGGCATTCCCATTCTTGGCAAAAAGAAAATGGATGGTTCCAGCAGCATATTTTTGAATATAGGCGAAAGACCATTTCGAGCAGATGATACCATGACAAAAGAGACATGGTGTTTCATGGTAGAAGTGCAGGCAATTATGTTAGCATCTGCTTGTGGCAGACGTTACTTTTCAGAGTGTACCCCGCGATCATAAATTTATATACCAAGCACTTAAAGCTCACCAAACTGAAACGTCAGCAGAACCTCCTCTGTATCGGGGGAATATGGCCGATTGAACGAGATGTCGATAGAGAACTGTTGTCCACGACGGACAACCAGCTGTGCCAAAGGATCCGACTCCGACCGAATTTTAGTGATTTCAAAGACGTCGGTATGATGAGCTGTGGTGTTCCTGGCAATGTTGTATTCAACTTCGAGAACTTTCAACGGAATCTGATTTTCGTCCACTGGAAACACGCAAAATTACAAAGAGTAACAACAACCAATTCCACTCAGATGTTGAAAAAGACTCAGGGCAGTTAAAGAAATTGAGGCCCATAAGTTCCAATTTCCAAGCCTCCGATGCCAGAAAACTTATAACTGAGGCCCTTATCATGTGAGGTCGGGCCAAATGGCCCTGCTGGCCCCCTCTGATAGGGCATGGTTACAACATCAAATAACTTTCCTGTTTCACATATCGTGTGAAACTTTCGACGTGAGCTTCTTGGCCTTTCTTAGCCATTTTACCGCAAGCATTGAAACACCAAACTGTTTGGTCATGGTTTTATTTTGTCAGGTCGGAGGACCTCTGATGAGATTCTCTTGAAAAGGTGTTACGCAAATACGTGATTACAATTACAGTATGCCAAAGTCCTTTCTTACATTACATCACATTAGATTACATTAAATTGCATTAGATTACATCGGATCATATTAGGTTACATTAGATCACATTAGATTACATTAGATCACAATTGATTACATTACATTACATTACGATACATGAGATTACAACAATGAAATGAGAAAAACTACAAAAGCAACCGACTTTAAGTGTTAGCCACTGGATCAGATGCCTTTCAAGTTCTAGACAAATGTTCCTAATGTTCTTTAGAATCCCAGTAACAGCTTATCAGGTGGACGTCCTTACCCAGAGGAATGCAGCTGTAGTCCCATATTTGGAATCCAGGGGGCGCTAGTTCCATGTGCGGTTGTTCTGTTGTACCAAGTGTTGCCTTGTGATTTCGACCAAGTTTCTTGTGCAGGCGCTGAAACATTTCTTGTTTGTGTGGGAGAAAGTCTTCAACTGACGAAAAACAACGAGACACAAAGACAGTTGAAGATACTAAAATTTAACCTGATTTTCCATAGATTTTGCTGTGTTTGCAGAAAAGCTGAGAAACATCAATGCAAAAAATTAATTTTTAATACAAATAACTAATAAAACTTTAAATTAATAATATTAATAACAGCATATATTATTGACAATTATGAATATTAATCAATATTTAAAAATCAGCAATATTAATATCATGCATAAGATTTTGAGTAGGCTGACCATTGACGAGCCTGAATAAGTACACCATGTGACATAATTTCACATAAATACATCAGTAGTCCAACATTTAAATGACTCTACTTCAAGGCCTTTGATTTATTTAATTTATTTCTGTACTTGAATTAATCAATTAATTTATTTATTTGATTTATTTCTTTATTTGATTTAATTAATTTACTCATTTGATTAATTTATTTAATTTGATAACCTGCCCTGCCCTACTCTTCCCTAACCCACCCTACCTACGTTACCCTACTCTACCACACCAAACAATACCCCCCCTACCTCACACCACACCATATCCTTCTCTATCCTACCCTATTCTACCCCACTCTACCTGACCTTACTCCACCATACCATACCATGTAATGGTTAATTTCAGGCTAGAGTAAGAGTTAGGGATAGGGTAAATTTAGGGTATCAGCGTCAACATGAGTATTTGGAATTAGTAAGTAATGTGCTTCCTACGAACTACAGCTTTCCAAACAAGTAATCATTTAGTTTTGGCTGCTAAGTTTGGAAGAATTATCACAAGCAAAGATGATCACGAAATGGTAACGATGTTAACTTTAACTTGAAAAGTATAAATGCTGGCTGAGGCAATGCTCAAGAAAAGTCATCCAAGAAATTTGGAAGACTTATCCTAAATAACAGTAGAGAATCAAGCAACGACAAATGTCACATTCTGTATCAAGATTTTAAAAAATTATTTAAAAATTAATAAAAAGCCCTTTGGAAACTTATTAGACAAAATGCAACATTATCAGCCATTCAGCTCTGAATCCCATAAGGCAAACCACGTCCAACATACTAACCGAAGGTTTGAGGAAAGATTTCGTAAGTCGCATCTTCAAAGGTTAAAGACTCGCACTGGGAGATGACTACAGTGGAAATACTTGGCAAACTTATTTCCTCTGAAGCTGATAAGATAAACGATTCCGTTTCCATTTTCACAGGCAGGATGTCGAAAATGTACGGGGCAAAATGAAATAGGAATCAACTGAGACAGTTCATGGGGTTTAACTAGTAAAGCCTGACCACCTTCATATCAGTACAGAACAATGCCATTGTTCAAACACCCTGACAACTGATTAGGTTAGTTTGCAGTCACTTCATAAAGCCTTTATTTTACTCAGAGTATCAGTACAGAACAATTCCATTGTTCCAACACCATGACAACTGATTAGTAGGTTAGTTTGGGGCCACTTCAGAGGGCCTTTATTTTACTCAGAATATTGTGCATAATATTAATAAACCTATTTCAAAATCTTACACATAATATTAATCATTGATGATTTTGTAATACTGGTTAATATTCGTAATTAATTATTATTATTAATTCTATTATTAACATTATTAATGTTTATTTTTTACTAGTTATATATTTTATTAATTTATCAGATACTTATGGTAACAGTAAGCATAATTTTTTAAAATATTGCCTGCAACTCATCTTCATAAAAATATCAATTTTCAGTGGCGATTCTCATCCATTCTAATCAAATGACTTATGTAGCGCCGTTATCACAATGCACGAGGCATCAGTCGACAGTCGCTTGAATTAAACCACTGTAAAAAATCCTAATTTGTTGCAGAAGCCTGGTCGAAATTCGATAGATCTGAGAAACTAATTACTTGCAGCCAAGTATTACGAGATGGAAACAATATCACCAGTGACAGCTGATAAACAGGCTGGCTGCATGCGAAGCCAATACTGTGACTCAGACCAAGATCAGGGCCATAGTTTCCCAGGAAGATAGCTCCAGGGCACCGGCCGAAGACAGACCTTACAGACCAAATGTGAAACGATATTATATTGGTTAAAGCCCTCTGTACAATAGCTCTAAATAACCCAGCTGAACCCCGACCTTGCATTCGGGACAACGTAAGACAAAAAACTTTCGAATCAAAAGCGTAAACTAGCAACATCTGAAATTAGCCGAAATAAAAATGCTAACCTTGACCGGCCCGCAGCTACTCCTAAAATAAATAACTACGCCTGTGTGCGACTGATTAGGCAAAGCTCTTAGTGAAAGCTCTAATTGGCGCCCATTGCAGTTTCAAGCAGCGTATCCAAGGCAAGCAACATTCGCGCACTGTTTCCGGTTACATGGTTGCTACCACGTGATTAGTCTGGTTCCCTGCTGCTCTGCGCACTAAGTGGCTGGTGCTTACCGCTTGAGAACACATAATTTCTACACCTCCTCTTTCTTCTCCTCCTTTTCATCCTTTTCCTGTTAGTTCTTCTCATCCTATTTCTCTTCCACCTTCATCTGCTCCCATCCTCTCTTCTCACCCTTCCCTCTTCCTTTTCCTTCTTCTGCTTCTCTTTCTTCTCTCTCTACTTCCTTTCCTCTTTCGTCTGCTTCTGCTTTCACTTCAGCCAAATGATTTAAATAAATAACCCATCAATTTAAGGAACGGCTTTTATCTGTGTCAGTGGGACACACACACCCGCACACCCACACACACACACACACACACCCGCACACCCACACACACACACACACACACACACACACACACACACACACACACACAAACTAAAACACACACTATCGTATTTATAAATGATATAATGACCTGTTGGTGCTTCTGTCTGTTTAGGTAGGGATATGTAGTTGCCTCTGTGTATGTTTGTGTGTGTCTATGGCCAGTATATACAGGACGTGTATTTGCCTCCGTGAGTTTGCTGTATATGCTCTTATGCTTATAGGCCTAGGTGTTTATGTTCCTTGGTGCAGGCCTGTGTGCCACTGTATATGTTTATGTTCCTTTGTGTTTGCTTATGTACCTGTATGTGTGTGTGTGTGACTGTATGTGTGTGTTAATGTTCTGCTGTGTGTGTGTTGAAGTTCTTCAAATATATGTTGTGTGTGTGTAGGTGTGTGTGTGCGTGCCTGTGTGTGTGCGTGTATGTGTGCGTGTGTGTGTGTGTAGTGGGATCAGATTCTAAGGAGTTGATCCTAATTGTTTTCGTGGTGGAGTTTTCATGCATGAGCAAGCAGCGGCCATATAGGTCTAGGCCTACTTTTCTCTTCACACGGTAACAGAGAGTTGACGGAGGGTAACGAGCGTGTGGAACTGCTGCTGAAGCTGGCATTCAGCAGGCTAATCACCCAATTCGCCACCTGCTACCTACAGAACTGGAGCTTTTGCGAGAGCTTTGTAAAGACGCACATAGGATGCAATTCACGCCAGCACTAGAAATATAGTGAAGCATTTACTGTCTGTCATTCAGACTTTTATGTATATATATATATATATATATATATATATATATATATATATATACTCTTAATTTTATTAAATATAATAATTCATCGTTATAAACATCATCATCATCATCATCATCATCATCATCATCATCATATCACCTCTACCGCCACCACCACCATCATCATCATCATCAACGTCGTCGTCGTCATCGTCGTCGTCGTCGTCGTTGTCGACGACATCATCGTCACCATCATTTGTCATCAGTTCCTGCTGTTAGCCTTTCGACTGCACTGAATATATGCTGTTGGTGGACAAAAGCGACTCCCCTGCGGGCCTCGGATGAATTGGATCAATGCATAATTGACGCTGGCAATATGTCAGTGTCTTATTGGCTGCTTCAAAGCCAAAGGAGGACATTTTGAGCACAAATTATAGCCTAATGCATCCAACACAATAGCTGAATTGGTTGTTTTCCAAATATGATTAAAAATTTAATTGATATTAATTTTTGAGTGCAAGTTCTTATGAAGTTTTTCCAAGTGTCGCCTTTTTCCACTAAAGGTGTATGCACAGCTGACAAAATATTCGCACGCATGCGCCAAGTGTGTAAGGGGTCGAATTTCAGTCAAAAAATAGATATTCATAAGCATGTATATATAAATGCTTATGAATATCTAATGAATATCTAATATATATATGTATATATATATAAATCTATTTTCAAAGCTTATGCTGGTCGTATGCCCCAGCAGTAGGTTAACCCAACAGCAATGTCATATAGTGGACATATGAAGACTTTATGACAATATTCCCAATTGGACTTCATATTTCCTACGAAATCAAATGTTCCAAAATGTAGGACATATGAAGCCCATATGACAGTGTTCCCAAATGGGCTTCACATGTCCTACATATAGGCCCATATGTTAGGACATATGAAGCCCATATGGGAATGTTGTAATATGGGTTCATACAGTATGTCCTACATGTGGGCCTATGTGACATATGACGCTGCTGTTGGGCAAAGGTCTAAGCAGTAGGCCCATTGGCGTTTGATATATGTTGTTTACTTATGTTATGTTGTTTGCATATGTTATGTTGTTTGCCTATGTCATGTCATGCCGTGTGTTGCTTTGTAATTGGCGCTCATTCTTCAACTGTGCGGCTATTTTTACATAAATACACGGAATAGGTCGATTACTGAAATCAACATGAGATCGCGTATACATTGATCTTGCGAGAGCAGTCCTCAGCGCCTTCGAAGGGACTTCCGACAAGAGGCGCTAAATAAATGCCTGCGTAATTCTGCTGTGCATTTCGTCATCGTTCGCCTGCGTCTGATCCCTCTCTCGGCTGCTCGCAGCATCCCAGGTGGCAGCGAAGGAAGCGTTTAGGCGCGCGCAGCAGGAGCCGAGGACGCGAGTTCAATCGTATGCGAGATGCAATGGCAGGAAGTGGAAGAGGAGGAAGACTAAGAGGAGGAGGAGGACGACGACGAAGGGGAGGAGGAGGAAGAAGAGAAGGAAGACGAAGACGAAGAGGAGGAGGAAGAAGAAGAAGAGGAGGAGGAAGAGGAGAAAGATGAAGATAAGGAGGAGGAGGAAGAAGAAGAGAAAAGAAGGAAGAGGAAGAGGAGGAGACAGAGAAGGAGGAGAAGAAGGAGAAGGAGGAGGACGAGGAGGAGAAAGAGGAGGGGAAAAGAGGAGGAAGAGGAGGAGAAAGAGAAGGAGAAAGAGGAGGAGGAATAGTAGGAGAAAGAAGAGAAGAAAGAGGAGGAGGAAAAGGAGGAGGAGACTGTGTCAGTCTGCTCAGCTTCGTCGATTTAGGACGGTGGTTCGTGCGACTTTCTAAGGAATCTGCCGCAGCAGCAGCAGCAGCAGAGGCGGCGGCAATTGAGGCAGATGCGGAGTTGCTGTTGTCCGATGCACTGGATGTCACGACTGCAGGTAAGACAGACACTCGTTGTTGATTGGCGCTCAACAGTATTTCAGTCTTCCGCTGGAAATCCGAACTAATCCGGATGGTGCACTGAAAGCATTTTCGGATTAAGACACTTCTTCGTCGAACTATTAGATAGCCATGTTCCGGCTAATCTTAGAGGTTTCTTAAAGCGCTGTATAAATGGTCAGACACATGCATACATTGTCTCTGAGGCCTTATGGACCTCGACTGGTTCTGTTCAATTTAGGGATTCTGATTTCGACTGATCCCACGTTCAATCACATTAATTGCGATAACGGCGCTGTCGAAGTTTCCTGATTATAGCAGATTTTGATTAGATTGGATTAGATTGAATTGAATTGGATTAAATTGGATTAAATTGGATTGGATTAGTGTTGGATTAGTGTTGAAATGCTGCGCGGGGTTTCCATGTCGTTATGATCATCATACGCGGCATCGTTTGGATCTTAAATCCAGTTTAAATGTCTTTTAAGTTTCTGTCGTTGCATAATTAGGCATAATTAGGTCTAATAAGGCCTATATTTTCACTCATACTGATTAATTATCAACCTTCAGTGGGAAAATGTTGTAATTGTAATTTGTAATCGCATATTCCTGTAGCGCCACTTAAAGAAACAACTCCCCAGAGGCGATCCCGACCGGACGACACATAATCACGATTGAAGAGACTGCCTGCGCCAGACACTGAATAGTTGCGTATATACATCCATCTTAAATGAGATTCCGAACCACTTGGGAAGCCTCTCCCTTTTCCCTATACAGTTCAGACTCTGTTTAAAAGTGTTATATAAACGTCCAGAAGCATTCATATGTATATTGTATACAGTCGTACGATTTATCAGCCTCACTGATAGGCCATAATTATATCACTGGCAGGATTCGTGCTCCTGAATTCCTTAATGATCGCAAGACTACCCAGATACTGGGTTGGCGCGGTTCAGTCTCTGTACTCCCCCAACCATTTAGCCATCAGCACCCCATCAAGGCCACCATCATCGTAACCGTAATCGTAAGCCGAGATTTCTACAGCGCCTAACGAAAGCTAAGTCACAGGAACCAGCTTATTCACAGGCGCTCAGTCAAAATAAAATTGATAGGCAGGAAGAGTTCTGTTTCATGTCAAGATCCAAGTGTCAGGCAGGCAGTCAGCGTTCATCGAAAGAGTTCATCTTGATAAGGCAAAAGCAATAAATATAAAGTAAGATAATTGGACATTCATGTAGGGCCTCTTCTAAAACATTTTCAAACGCATGAAGAGATTCTTGAAGAGATGATACAGTTGTAATGTAATGTGATAACGACAATCTGTAAGTAACGAACTGCTTCTAAGATGCTTTACAACGTTAGCTGTCAGTGCAAATGCTACAAATGAAATGATTGATTCCATTTCAACTGTTTTTCGAAAGGATGAACACCCTCGGTCTTCTGAATAGATACTGGATATATAGATACAGGAATAGATACAGATACTGGACAATTGGCTCACTGCCAACATTATTAGTCAACTGTCTCTGTGTATAATGTAAATGTACATGATTTTCCATAGCGACCATATGGCCTTGACCCTGCTAATTTTTCAATGAATTTATCGGGTGACATCCTTCACCACTGTTGCCCGTTTGAATGGACACTACGCCATTTAAGGTCTCCGTGTAGGGACCGTGATAGCCCGAGATTAAGTATAGGCGCGATCGGTGTGTGGACCAGCATCCTCACGCAGAGAGGCCCCTTGACGTAGGGCCTACGCTTTAACCAATGTATACAGCTAACGAGACCAGCTGAGATACCATGGCGACCATTGTGACGATAATGTTTGTCAGGCCAGCTGAGATACCATGACGACGATTGTGACGATAATGACTGTCAGGCCATGCAGCTGAGATACCATGGCGACGATTGTGACGACAATGTTTATCAGGCCAAGCGAGGCGCTTTGACGTACGCTTCAACCAGTGTAGCTAACCATGCCAGTATGCGTGCATGGGTGGAACTGCAGTAAATCAAGTGGATAAAGAACTTGCTTTTGAGCAATGTATCTTGTTATTTCATTATTTATTTAAAGGAACCCTACTTACTGCGCGCGCAGGCAATAAATCCGAATCTGAGGCATTGATGAATGTTCGCTATAGAGGCCCATAGGGTATCATGCAAAGGCCAGAGTCAAACAGTGGGTCTTAACGGATATCCCTGGTCTGTGGACTTTGTTAACGGGGTCGTCCAACGAGTAGCAATACGCCTTGTAATTTAAAGATTCGGGTTCGAACTGAAAATGTCTTCTTACCACGCGATACAGTAGAAGACGATGTATTGGAACGCGATCAGACAACACAAAGCAATGCAACAGGACGGGAACAAACAAAGAAAAGCACGAGACAATCAAACGCCACAGCACAGCAGGACAACGGAAGACAACATAGCAAAAACAACAACACGAAACAACTGGTGAACTTGATTCATAGTTCAAAGTAACAGTGGAGCTGAGCAGTTCTTGGAGTAAGGAAGCAACTCGTCACGTGCCTTAAGCAAGGTCAAGGACGAATAATTGATTAAGCGCTTTTTCTAAACTATCGCCTTCGTCCTCAAGGGTCAAGGTTACACGAGATCCAACCTTCAATATATGCCATGAAAACAGGCGCTTAAGCGTAAAATAATGGATTACATATTTAAGATAATTATATCAAATATTGTTTGTATATGATATTTTAATGTAGCCTATATATAGTAGACGAATATATAATGTTGACGTAATATTATGTATATAGATTATAGATATATCATACATACATGCATACATATATCCATGCATAATACATACATATATTTATATACGTAGAATTATATACACACATGCATACAAGTATATAAAGATACATATTTGTAGGCTTATGTATCATTGTTTACATACATGACGTGTAGAAAGAGAGAGAGAGAGACAAAGAGAGAAAGAGGCACAGAGAGAGAGACAAAGAGACAGAGACAGAGAGAATTCGCTTCGAGTGAATCCGCATAATATTTCAACGACACCCGTTGCCCTCTAGCGATGGCTGTACAAATGTCGACGAGATTTCCCGCGCGAGTTTGGCGCCGTTTCAACGGCAACAGGGTATAATTACTAATCGGGATGAGACGGTCTACATCTGCGTGCGACGAGGACGGGTTTCGTTTCAACCCACAGCGCGTCATTAGAAAGGTATAATAAATTTCGTTTTAAAAATAAACGCGATTACTTAATTCGATGGGCGTTGCCAAGGACGCTAGATTGATGGCGAAGTCATGATGACACCGCGAAGGAAAGTAAAGAAGAGGTCGACATTTGCGCACAATAAATGCTAGATTTAGCCAGATATATATATACATACATACATACATACATACATACAGTACATACATACATACATACAGTACATACATACATACATACAGTACATACATACATACAGTACATACATACATACATACAGTACATACATACATACAGTACATACAGTGCATACAGTACATACATACATACATACGGTACATACATACATACAGTACATACATACATACATACAGTACATACATACATACAGTACATACATACATACATACAGTACATACATACATACAGTACATACATACATACATACATACATACAGTACATACATACATACAGTACATACATACATACAGTACATACAGTACATACAAACATACAGTTCATCTGGCTTGGTGGTCGTGCTCAGCTTTCTAAGATCGATTCATCATCCTTACGCCAGAGGTTTCCGGACATTCTATTCTGTTCCAAAGTCCGTGATCTTGGGGTTGTTCTGGACCGGGAACTCTCCTTGATGGATCATGTTAACAGTGTCTTCCGCTCATGCTTTTACCACCTTCGTCAGCTTCGTACCATCCGCCGCTCTCTCTCCTTTCATGCCGTTACTATTCTTATTCATGCGCTTATCTGCACCAGGGTGGACTTTGGTAACGCTATCTTTGCTGGACTCTCACTTGCCAATATTTCCAAGCTTCAGTCTGTTCTCAATGCTGCCCCCCGTCTTATTGGAGGCGTCCCCAGGTATGGCCACATAACTTGCTTTATACGGGACACTCTACACTGGCTTCCCATTCAGCAGCGTATCCAGTTCAAGATCCTAACGCTTATGCGTAATTGTCTAGTTGGCTCTGCTCCATCATATCTTAGGGACTTCTGCATTTCGGTCTCCTTGGTTCCAGGCCGTAGCACTCTCCGGTCGGCCTCCCTTGGACTTCTGACTGTCCCTCGTATGCGCACTGCTACAGCGCAGTCTAGAAGCTTTGCCTATGTTGGACCCAATAGCTGGAATCGCCTTTCCCGAGAGCTCCGGCTTGAATTCCTCAGTTTGTTTCTTCCGCAGTTTCGCAAGCACCTGAAACCAGTATTATTTGACAGTGGTCTCACTGGTTCGGGTCGGGAGCGCCTCTGATGAGTCTTTTCTTGAAGTGGCGCTTTATAAATGTCAAATTACAATTACAATACATACATACATATACACATACTGTACATACACATGTACATGTCACCAGTAGCGGACTCGCGCACACACGCAGAACCCAACCAACTGGCTTCCATCCCAAGTTGACTGATGACCACGTGTTCAGAGTTCATGAACCGAGTGGAGTCAGAGCCGTAGAACAACGAAGGGCGATGGCATCCTCAGTACACTCGAACCCCACCGTCCAACGCCGTCCCTCGCAGGTGGTAGAAGACGCGGCGTCCAGGCATAACTCGAGCACCAGGTTGAATCGTGACGGACAGTCGTTCGATTGATGGTAGGGCCCTCTCTGCTAGACGGCCGAAACAATTCCAATTCCTGTCATCCCTCGAGTATAAAATGAGCCATTCCAGCGAGAAGTGGCGTCGATCACGAACAGAAAACCGTCCGAAAATCGATAAACCATGAAGAACTCGTGTAAAAAACCACTTGAACGTCAAGTCGGTCACGACAGCAGACCGAACAAGAATGAATTTCCGAAGAAATAATTTGCTTTAAGACGAAAATTAAGCCGAAAATTACAAGCGGCGAAAAACACGGCCACATCATGGCCGCCAGTCATGCGCAGTGGTCTTCTCGCGGAACTGGAGCAAACTTGAGTAAGTCCTTAACATACATCACTGGAGAATATTCAGCAAACACAATTTAATAATGTTTGTATAGGCTTATATAATTAATTAATTTATATATATATGATACGTATGTAGGTATGAATGTATGCATATTTCTGTATGTACGTGTGTTTGTATGTAAATATGTATGTATGTATATAGGCTATGTATATATGAATGTGTGTATGCATGAAAGTATGTATGTAGCCTATTTATTTTTTATGTATGTATGTGTGTATTGATGTATCGATGTATGTAAGTACGTATGTATGTATATATGCATGTATGTATGTAAATATGAATACATGTACGTATGTATATAGGTGTGCTCGTAAGCATGCATGTAGAATGTATCAAGGCACTTAATATTACACCTTTTAAATTCCTTTCAAAACCGTTGAACAAACATGGATCTTACTAATTCATATGCGACTTACGGTATTTTGAAAATATCGCCGATCCCGTGGACTCGATGCTTAGAGCGGAAAGCTTCCCGATGTCAGTCTGGGCAGAGCCAACAGGTGAGGCAGTATCAGCAATATCAGCAACAGGATCTCGGATGTTATTCGTTCCGCGGCAGGGAACCAGCGCAGCGCTTCTCGCAAATGTTCTGAAATATGCGAGAATATTTAGGAGTGTTGGTCACAAGAGTGGGCCTTGTGTTTAGCCCTGAAAGCAGCCCTACATTCGGTCTAACTGTGTACCTGTAAACGGTGCTTCTGACAGGGAGACGACAGACAGATTGTCACTCAAATAACGACTTATTTCAGTTGAGCCAGAGACATCAAAGCTGTTTTGAATCCATGACCGACAAATGAAAGATTATCTTGTTGATCATTTCAGGAAGATTATCTAGTTGCCTTGCAATCTCACATCGATTACAGTCAGTAATTAGGTAGCATATGTATAGAAAGACCTTCCTGCTCTTGGGCCTGCAATTGCTAGTTCATAAGTCGTGTTCGACCTTAGTTCCATTAACTTCTTGCTCTCTTTCGTCTTCGGCTCTTGCTTCACAGATTTAGTCGATACTCGCTCTCACATGTAGCACAACAACAATTTATGTTTTCTCGGATACCATGAATAGATTAGTCAGAAGCAACTCATATGTATGGCCCATATACACACGTAGCTTTATGTATCAAAGAAGGACGGACGGACGGACGGACGGACGGACGGACGGACGGACGGACGGACGGACGGACGGACGGACAGATGCATGGATGCATGGATGGATGGATGGCTGGATGGCTGGATGGCTGGAGGGAGAGAGGGACGGACGGACGGACGGACGGACAGATGGACAGACGGACGGACGGACGAATGGACGAATGGAGGGATGGAGTGACGGAAGGACTGACGGAAGGAAGGAAGAAAAGACGGACGGATCTACGTATGTCTTTATTTTGCAGTCTTTTCGTTGACCAGTTTCCACCTTGTCATTTGTTTCTTTCTGTGCCTCTGTGTTTGAGTCACTCGTCTGTCTTTGTTTGTCTGGGTCTCTGTTTATTGTGTCTCTCCGTTTGCCTGTGTCCCTGTTGTCGTCGGTGTGTATCTCTCTGTTCGTCTGTTTCTCTGTTTGTCAGTGTGTCTTCGTTCGTCTGTTCGTATCCTTGTGTTTGCCTGGGTCTGTGCCTTCTTCTGTGTTTTTCTGTTCGTTTTTAATGTCTCTCTCTTTCTCGCTATCTCTCTGTCTATGTCTTTCTCTCTATCTCCCTGTCTGTGTCTTTCTCTCTATCTCTCTGTATTTCTCTCTATCTCTTTGTCTCTGTCTCTGTCTCTTTGTCTCTGTCTCTATCTCTTTGTCTGTCTCTCTTTCTGTTTGCCTGTGCCTATATGTTTGCATGTGTTTTTCCACTGACTGTTTGCGTGACTATTAACTGGGCGGAGATAGTTACGTGTTCTCGTTGAAGAGCGAGCAGATGCCGAATCACCATGGCAACCGTTCCATCGCTGTCATCCTCTTCTGGAGCATGCTCTGCAATGCTTCTATAATGCCATGTGACTGAGCCAGACAGAGGCAGAGAGTAACAGAAAGAAGGAAAAATGAAAGACAGAAAGAGAAAGACAAGTACGAAACGAAATAAAACAGAAAAAGCAATAGTAGTTGCGACAGAGAACTCGACAGATATAAAAAGAAGTCAAGAGAGAGAAAGCGAGAAAGCGAGAGAGATCAAGTATATTTGTGTTTGTGTGTGTGTGTGTCTGTGTGTGTGTGTGTGTGTGTGAAACTGTGCCAGACAGAACTCAAGTCAAGAAAACAAAGGGAAAAAAGTATATGCAAGTAGACAGACAAACGCACATACATACAGACAGACAGACAGACAGACAGATAAAACGAAAGACGAAAGGAAATACGATAGGCAGAAGACTGGCAGAGTAAGAAGAATAGGCCTATATATATATATATATATATATATATATATATATATATATATATATATATATATATATATATATATATATATATATATATATATATATATATATATATATATATATATATATATATATATATATATATATATATATATATATATATATATATATATATATATATATATATATATATATATATATATATATATATATATATATATATATATGTGTGTGTGTGTGTGTGTGTGTGTGTATGTGCGTGTGTAGGTGTGTGTGCATGCGTGTGTGTGTGTGTGTCTCTCTCTCTCTCTATATATATATATATATTGTATACTGTCGGTCTTCGGGCTATTTTTTCGATGAGGATTCATTTTGGCGAAACACAACTCGACCCTTAAATTGATCCCATCTCGGCCCACAAGTTCGGTTAATAAATCTGAACGCGTCTGTTATCCTGCAGCTCAGCGGCTGACAGATAGAACGGCTGGCAGCCGCTTCAGCCGCAGAGCCAAGCTCAGCGCAAGATCGGTTCCTTAAAAGCAGCCGATGTAGAGATCGTAAGATACTTTCGTTTTCTCCGTCGAGGTAAGAGTCTATCAGAGTCGAAATCAAATTCTAACTTTGCTTTGCTTTTACTGCCGATCAAAGTGTGCTTCAAATGGCGTGTGGTGCTTTTAACTGCGGGAGATCAAGAAAAGTGGAACATGTGATTGCCACTAAAACGAAGTTGTGGAGGCGGTGCCATGGAAACGTCTTCTGGAGGACCAGCCAACGATCATTTATGAGACGCCATGATGTTGACGATGACTCGGCAAATGTACTCGATCGGTTTAGCAGCTTGAAGCTTACCTTTCTTTGTCCTTATGCCTTGTTCTGTACCTGCGTTTGTCTTCGTCTCTGTCTGGCTGATATGGCTTTGTCCTTCATTTTTTCCGTTTGTCTGTTTGTCTGTCTCTGTCTGTCTGTCTGTCTCCCTCTCCATGTCAAGCGTCGTCGTTGCCCTTGTCATCATCGTCATATTTATCTTCATCATACTTATAATCATCGTCGTTGTCGTCGACGTCGTTATCTTCATCATCATCATCATCAACAACAACATCTTCATCATCACCACCTTTATTATCATTGTCGTCGTCGTCGTCATCATCACCAAATCATCAAAATCGCCTTGATCATGATCGTGATAATCATCATCGTCATTCATCGTCTCATTGCTGTCATCGTCATCGTCATCATTATCATCATCATCATCATCATCATCATCATCAATAACAACAACAATACCATCACCACCAGCGCCACCATTTCCTGACGCCAGTCACGTTGTAGTGATTTCCACTGTCGTCGATTTGTCCGTTGTTTATCTGTGTTTCGTTGTGTCTTCGTTGCTGTCCTCAACGCAGCAACCCCCTCTCCTTAGTCCTCTGCTTCTCGTTCATTCAGATCGAGCATGCGCACTGCTTTGTCTTCTGTCCGGACAGGTGCATGCTCTGACCAGTTTCCCAAGAATGTGCGCCATATAAATGAACGATTACGGTCACGATCTTCATTCAGAAACGCACAAGAACGTTTTCAGCTTGTCATGAGTGTCACTTGTTTTTATCTGCAACGAAGCCATGCTTCAGCGCATGTGAAAGGCTCTTTAAAAGGCGCTTTATAAACACCTACCTACATACATACATCCGTGCATACATACATACGTGCATACATACATACATACATGCATGCATACATACATACATACATCTAGAACAAAATCAAGAGCAACCAAGGGGATGGGAGGAACACCTAAAAAGTCTCATCTGATCTACATAAATCCCAAGATTCATGGTGTTAGCCTAAGAGGGATCCGTACCCCAGAGTCTCCTGGCCAGGCACTGCTCCAGTCGCACGCACAGTCTGAACTTAAATATTTAAAATGAAATGTATACACAATTATTATTTTACTGTATACACAAATCAAACGATGGGTGGAAAGAAAGAAGAAAGAAAGAAGAAAGAAGCAGAGGAAAACCAAGAAGAGGAGCAAAATGCAGGAAAAGAAGAGGAGGAGATAAAACTGAAGAGAAGCGACGGAGGAGGAGCAGGAGTAAAAGACGAGGAAGGAAAAGGTAGGAGAAGAGAATGAAGAAATAAAAGAAAAGCAAGAAACACAGCATAACATAGGAAGGGTTTTAAGTGTTTCAGAAGACGTGTAATCTGTGTTTGAACTACTCCAAATTGACCGGGTATGCTTAATATCTTACGAGCTTAATATCTTAATAGCTCAATAGATTAACATCTTAATAGCTTAATATCTTAATAGCTTAACATCTTAATAGCTTAATATCTTACGAGCTTAATAGCTTAATATCTTAATATCTTAATAGCTTAATATATTAGTAGCTTAATATCTTAATAGCTTAACAGCCAATCCTTACCAGCCTCTTCTTTTAAAAGCTATGTTAGTGTTCACCGAGACAGTACTGCCATCCAAATTATTCCACAAGTCTGCTACTCAGCACTGAACGATTCCTGCCGAAATGTTCCTTTCCGATTCTTAAATAATTTATGTCTGTGGCCTCAAGTTAGGTGCAAATTCAAAGAACCTCTTCCACTGCGTTGCTTCCTTTTCAGTTATGATCTTATATGCTTTAATTAGGTTTCTCTGCTCAACCCTCTCGCTAATGTTTTTAGCCCACACCTTTTCAATCATGGTTCTTCATAATTCAGACCCTTGTACCCCGAATGAACTTGGTATGTCTCCTCTGCGCTTTCTCCAGTTGTTCTGTCATGTTTCAGATATGGATTCCATACCCAGATGATACCAACTGTGGCCTCATCAATGATTTGTTCAACCTCAGTATTATATTCTTGTCTTTGCTAACTATTCTACTCTTGATCATGCCAAAGCTGAGTTAGCCTTTTCTGCTGCCTTAGCACCATGCCTCTTGAAGGTTCGCTTATGCACAATCATGCCCAAGTCCTTTTCTTCCTCACTAACTCTCAAGACCTTACCCCTCGACCCCATTTCTTATGAAAACTGTTTATCTTCCCCATATGCGTCACCAAGCATCTTTCCCCATTAAAAAGCATCTGCCATTCCAGCGACCATTTGTCTATTCTTCTTAAATCCTCTTTTATCGTCTCCGATTCTTCTTCATCATCCACTGCTATACACAGTTTTGCATCATCTGCAAACTTAGAAATTCTAGATAAAATTCCATCGTGGATGTCATTAACAATTATGAACGGCAGTGGCCCAAACACTGATGCTTGTGGCACTCAGCTTATCACTCTTGTCCAGCCAGAATATATTTGTCTCCTGTTCCTATATTTTGTCTCTTCTCTGATAACCAGCTTTTAATCCATGCTGGCACCTGCTCACTAATCCTACATGTTTGCAACTTATGGCCAGTCTTACAAGAGGTACTTTGTCATATATTGCCTTGATAAAATCTAGATAAACTACGTCCTCATGTTTTCCATCATCCATCCTTTCATAAAGACCCTCAAAGAACTCCAACGATTTGTCAAACATGAACGACGTTTTGTAAATCCGTGTTGACTGCCATTCATTAAATCATACTCGTTGATAAGCTCCGCGATATAAAGAGGAGGGGAAGAGAAGGAGGAGAATAAAACATAGAACGGGAAGAAAGAAAAATAGAGGAAGGAAAAGGATAAATAGAACAAGAACGAAGAAGAGAAGAAGAAGGGAAGAAGAAGAAGGAAGAACAGAGCAAGAAGGAAGAAGAAGAGAAGAATGAGAAGAAGGAACAGAACGAGAAGAAAGAAGAAGAGAAGAAGGAGCAGGAAGAATAGAACGAGAAGGAAGACGAAGAGTGTAAGGAAAAGAAAGAATAGAAGGAGAAGGAAGAAGGAAGCAGAAGAGAAGAAGGCGAAGAAAGAATAGACAGAGAAGGGAGAAGAGAAGAAGAAGAAGAAGAGGAAAAGGTGAAGGAAGAAGAGGAGGAGGAGGAGGAATAGAAGGAGAAGTGGTTGAAGAGAATGACGAGCCACAAAAGCTAGTCGTCTGTTTCGCGGAGATTTAATCTGGAATTCGAGGAATGAATCCATAAACCTACTTCGCGGCTGCTGATGTCTTGACTCAGCAACCAGGCTCGATGGATGGATGGATGGATAGACGGGTGGATAGATAGATGGATGAATGGATAGACGGGTGGATGGATGGATTGATGGAGGGATGGAT